>VXBL01000996.1:73878-99263 GCA_013400195.1 Aramus guarauna | reverse complement strand
AAAAAAAAAAAAAAGAGGCTGACAGTCCAAACCTTACCATGTTTACAAACTGTAAGTGAAGGGGGCTACAAAAGTTTTAAATTAGTAGCCCAAACTTACTTGGTTTTCCTTCCAAGTAAGTTATGGAATGAAAGAATGACATGGTCTTACAAAGGTGGGTAAGAGAACTGAAAGTTGTGTGTGTTACAACATAGAAAATAAGTGTTTAAATAGAAAAAGAAATCCTACCTCCTTAACCCTTCTGAAGGGCATCTTCATCATTTCTTGCTGTTTCTCCAGCTGTTCCAGGTTATGGGGTTTAAGCGGGGATCCCGGCAGAGACTGGCAAAAGATGTCATTCACCGGGGAAGCCCTGAACCTGTCCAAATAAGTTAACAACACATCGCTTACTACACCTCCCCAAGTAAAGACCTACTTTTTATTGCTATGGGTTCCCGACTCCACGGGGCTAAGGGATGTATTCTTTTTTCCTAGTTATTCGCACCATCTCGACCAAAGCTACGCTGGTCTCGCAACTGATGTCAATACGCTTTTTGCCCAGCATAGTCTCACTCCTAACGCTGCCAGACAACTGCAGTCTAACCCTTTTGTCAAAAGGAAAAAGCAGCAGATTAAAAGGCCAACTGCAGCGTAGGTGTACCACGGATGAGGTGTCAGTCCACAAAACCCTCTCAGAAGCTGGGAAACGGCCAAGGTTAAACTTGACAGTTCCTACAGAATTGAAATACCTTCTTATATTATCTGACACGCATGGCGCTTCACGCGGCATGTGTACCCCCTATTTACACCAATGAAGGCCTCATTAAAACACCAAACAAGTCTTAACAGAAAACAGTAAAGGAAAGCAACGATCAAAATGAAAATCACACTGACAAACAAAGCATTTGTTCAGTTTTCATTGCTTGTCTCGTGGAAAAGGTTCCCCTGTGGAGAAAGCTTATTTACAAAACAAACGTGCAGATACTGCTTCAGAGGCAAGGTGGCTTTTTGTGATGGCCTCCTAGGAAGGGTCTGTAATACCTGTGCTATACAGAAGACTCTGTATAATAATCAGCACTGTAGTTAAAAGACTCTGAAAATGTTTCCTAAATTGTAACAGTACTCTAGATTCAATAAGCCCTGTGCCAAAGCAGCCTAGTTTTATCTGAATGTTATTTAAACAACATTAAGACTAACAGTTAGAGTAGACAAACATGACTTTTCACTGCCTTCCTCCCTGTCCCCCATTCCTACCAATTTAAGAAAAAAAAGCCAAGCTGTACCCAAATAAGCATGCCACTAATGGATATCCTTTTGCTCCATTAATGCGAGTGCATTACTGGATGAGATAATGGGTGTAAAGGAAAAGCGCTGGTGCCCGAAGCACCGCTCAGTGCTGTTTCAGGGGACGCGTGGCAGGAAAAGCGCACTTAACTTAAAATGAGGTTGGTCTGTGACAGCGAGCAGTGCTTCCAGCCCGCTGTCTCCACCTGTCTTTATTTACTGAGGTGAGGTAAGTGGGAGAATAAAGATCTTGTATGTTTATTTTAAGCATTTCCTGCTAGTGGCCAGGAAGCCTTCCATGGCTCCCCTTTGAAAGGAGGGAGCAGCTCAAGATTTTATTCTTAACCAGCAACAGAACAATTTGCCAATGCACTTTCTGTTCTTCTGCTGATACAGAGGCTTAAAAGACTCCGCTGCCTATTTCAGAACAGCGACTAAATACGCACTTGTTCTGACGTCTGTGCTTCAGGGAAATTCAAGAACTCCTGTCCGTTATTTCCCCTTTAATTTGTATGTCGTACACTTTGCAATTCTGTTTACACCCCTTGAAAGGTCAAAAGTCTGTGCTATTCAGACTAAGGATATCCCTTAGATAAATGGTACAATTTGGGGCAGGGGGAAAGAATCCTAAACTTGACTTTTGGAAAACAACACTGAACTTGTGAATCCTTCGTATGAAAATGACTTACACAGCTGAAGGTAAAGCAATAAAGCAGGACAGAGACAGACGGGAGCGCCTTAAGGTGGGAGTTATGCTAAAATAAATATTCAGGTGATGGCTGAAGACCACACTTCTGTTTTCTGAAATGAGAGAAGTTGAAGCCTATGCCCACATACAATGCACATATACAATCTGCAGTCTTTGAGCGCCATGAAGATGACCCCCCAAAACCTGGAAATCGTAAACTAAGAGGAGAGAGGGTGTTCTCAATCTGCCAGCAGCCTTGATGCCCTAGTCCGTGCTCCTCCAGAATGACAGGGCTAGACACTTACCTGTTGAAAATAAAATCAAACTTCCCATCTGCTTCTCATAGGGGATAAGTCAGAAGAGACTTACAAAATGCAAATTAACACGAAAACTTCAGACTTGGCAAAACTTCCCTTGCCCAAGTAAGTAAATACAAATGCCACAGCTCTGTACCAGACACCACAGCTGGATCTGTATCTTACATAAACATGGAAACTGATGACAATTTGAAGGGCTAGTGTTAGCCAAAATGCAAGAACCGTACCTATATTTAGGATGGTTGCACAACAGAGGTGTCAATATAACCACTTCATATTCACAGGTTGTAACTTCTGCTACTGAAAGAATCTCATGTTTAGCTTCTGGATGACAGATGTACATCACTGTACTTGATCTGGGTAGGTTTTGTCTCAAGCTACAAGGCGTGCCGTTTCCCATTTCTACAGGATAGTACGGGGTCATCTGCCCTTCTATATTTTTTGTAGGTATCTAGGTGGAAAAAAAAAAAAAAAAGTTAAGAATCACAGCAAAGCTCCTTCAACTCCCCTGAAACGAAAAACGCTATGACACTGTGCAGAGCCAGCACTACTGGATGGAAACCAGCCCCTGAGTAGTTACGTGGCGTTTCTGCAACACCCAGCCACGTTCCGGTTGATCACCTCCTGCACAAACGCACTGAGCCGCGCGAGCTCCCGCTGCAAAAAGCGGCTGGTTCTCTGCGCTGCCTGCCTGCCGTTTCAGTTCTAAGAAAGCTTCGCCAGCTGTGGGCAACGTTTTGGAAGAGCACCACGCCAGCTGCGCTCGCCCTGTCGGCTAGGAGACAGGGAGATGCGAGTACCTCAGCCAGTCGTGGCTCAGGGCTGGCCAGCCACGTTACCTCCGCTTCAGTGCCAGGCAATGAAGGATCTAAAACCGCCGCTGCAACGTCCTCCCGATACCTGCACTACGCCTCTCGGTATGCCCAGCCCAGGCTGGCCCTTATCCAGAGCATCCCATGCTGTCTGTTATCCTGGCTAACAGACACTTACTGCTATAAACAAGGTAAACCCCACTTGGGTAGGCACTGCAAGTTCGCTCTCTTCAGGCCTGTTCCTTCACGTGTTTCATCCAGCTTCCACTTTAAGAAATTAATTCCCCAAACTGGCAAAACCCCCTCTCTCCTGGCTCCTGTCTTGGAAGCAGCTAAAGTTCCTGGGTACCAAAAGTTCTGGCTGTGCAAAAGCCGTGCTACAAACCCACGAACTAGACCTTTTTCTACCCGTGTTGCTGGAGAGTAAAGGTTTACAGGGCACAACAAACCGGGCTCTGTGCAAAAAGGGGGTGGTGTCTTCTGTGGCCAGGACACTAACCTGGGGACCTGGGACCTTTTTATGTCTCACCTACTTCAGTTCTCAAACCATTTACCCTGTCACAGGCCACCGACTCTCTCCTGAAATCTGGTCCATCATGAATGAAGCAATGGGACATTCGTGAGGTTGAAGAATGAACATGCTGGCAGCTTAATTGCTTGGGCCCTCCCTGGCTTCCACTTACCTACTCTATACTTCAATATAAGGGTACCAGTGCCTTCCCTTTCTATCCTTCTGAATTAAACAACTGATTTTTCCTTAAATAATTGAAAGAATATGCCTACACATTTCATCAAAGGTAACTATTCAAGAAATCTAAATGCAGATAGCTGTTCTTGGCACACAACTGAGCAGCACCCCAGCAGGACTTGAGATAAATCTCTAGTCCAGAAGTTTTTGGTTACTTTAAGCACCAATCAGCTGGGTGATGTGTCCTTTCCCTTTCAGGACGAGAGATTCCACACAAATTGCAAATCTGAATTCTTTATGGACTGAAACCAAGACAGTGCATGTACACCACATATACTACGGTAAAAAAAAAACCCTCAGTAAAAGCCTTAACTTCCTCTGAAATAATAATAATGTTACACTACAAAGAACCTAATTTTCTTTACTTTCCAAGAGGCTATAATTGCTATTAGAATGGGCCACATTCTGACTTGGGTCTGCTCCCCCAGCAACCTCCAAAATGCTTCATCAGGCACATATATTTTCTGAGATCCACTGCAGAAGAACCACCACTCTGTGCTATGGAAATCAGCATTACAAAGGACACTTAGACAGAAATTTCCTTTCAGAATTAAAATGAAGGATAACTGGAAATAAGGCAGGCCAGCTATTGCTAACTCTAAATTCCAACGTGCTTCAGGTACTTACATTGTTTTGCTATAAAATCAGTAACTCAGAATTGAGTTTTGGGGCCTAAACAAATGGAAAAGTTCTCTAATGGAAAAGGGAAGCACAGAGTTTTATGGGATGGGCCATCAAGTCAGCTGAGAAATCTTTGAGGGCTTTTGTGCTGCAGGGTTTTGTTGAGCATTTCTTCTTACCTAAAATGCATGGAAGTGTCATTAAGGGAATTGGGATCGCTGGTGTAGCTGGAAAAATAACCGTTGCTAGACCATAATATGTGATTTTGTGGCTATGTGTACTGTCTTCATAAAGGAAGAATATATAATTCATCTCATTTAAGATTAATGTAACTTTAATGTAAGTGGAAGGGCAAGAAATTTGACTACCTAAACTAAAGAAGCTTTTTGAGGCGGGACTGATAATCAAAAGTGAGAAAAGTGCAGCTCAGGAACCGAGTTTCATTTTTTGATACTCATTTTGGGAGGGAACTAATTACATAATCTCATCATATATAAATTGCCTCCACTATTGACGGCAAAAGTTAAAATAGATTGTTTTCACTTGCCTCTTTTGCACTCTCTTTTGGATTTTCCTTCTCTTCTTGATCTAGGGAATAATTAAGAATGAGGTAAGCACGACGTCTGTGAACTTGAAATAAAACCAAATTATATACCGAGAAGTTTGCACGTTTTGTGTATTTGCTAGTACTTTGTGTATAAACTGCCGAGAGTCAATTTCATGAACTTGCAGGTGCAAAAGAGGAAAGAAAAGAAATAAAACAGTGACCTGGGGTCCAGAGCAAACAAAACAAAATACGAGTTCGCATCACCTTGACACTATTCTGAGTTTGTACGACATGCCAAATCCAGCCCTAGCACCGCAGGACGGCCGGTCAGGGCAGAATGCATCACTGCTGCTGTTCTGCGAGGGGTACCTGACTACTCTCTTCAAAGGGAGCGAATTACAGGCGGGGATAGTAAGCAGGCGAGTAAGTAGGTCAGCCCACCCGCTAGCCAGCCTCGGAAGGGATGCTTGTAGGAAGAGGCGAGGCCAGACTGCGAGAGTGAACATCATTACGGGGCAGGGGTTGCAAGTTGTCACAGGTGAGAGCTGTCCTTAGCCTTCCAAACTGCTTCGGGAGATAAATAGTCTGGACTCTGTTCAGAATTAGGCGAGCAACAGGCCACTCTGCTCTGCTGTCACCCGCTCAGCTGTTCCGAGTTTACTGTGTCACACTTGTGGATTCAGCTCACAACCATCTACGCTATGTTTTAAGAAGCAGCGTGAATTGTTGCATAAGAAGCATAGAAAGAATACAGTCTGCCACCTAAGCGGAAAGGACAGAGGGTGAACATCCTTTCAACTCAGATACAATGACCTGAAGTATCATCACACGTAACTTCGGCATCAAGCCCCACAAAAGAACCGGTAATGCAAATTAAACCTTTTGTTTTCTGCACAGCAGCATCTAGGGAGAATTAGGCATCTCTGCACAGGATTAACGACAGCACAAACAAGCACTGTAACTCACTAATAAAGACATGCCAAACAATGCAGTTTCTGAAGCCGTGTGCCTTTTCAGATACCTAACTGAAAGCTGCAGGTAGGAATTCAAAGGAATGGGATTAATAGCGCTAAATCCCCTCCAAGACAGGCGTTCAAGTTAATCGCTTTTAGGAAGAGAAAAACAGTGGTGCCCACCTTTTACATATTAGCCTAGAATTAAAAAAAAAAAAAAAAAGAAAAAAAATTGATGGTTTTTCTATTGTTTCTATCAACTCTGTTGAATGAATGCTTAGTCTGTGGATTCTCAAGAGTTCTTTGGACTAACATACTACTAATGTGCTCACGCAGGAAAGCGGATATTGGACAGTGTGACCACGGAACTTCCAGCCTCTACTATAATTAACAGGCAAAAAATGCAAATGCTCAGAAGATTAGTTATTCTAAACTGCAGTTTGAGGTTGGGGCTCAGCTGCCTAATTTACACCAAAGTCCCACTGTGGACACTTTGGCATTTCGGAAGGTCTGCACCAGAATACCTAAAAAATAATCATAAAAACACTCAACAAAAACCCCAACTCTCCAATAGTCCCGAGGATCAAATCTACCTGCAAAGGCTTTAAGTCTTTGGGTTTGCAGACTCCGTTTTATTACAGAATAGCAGAGCCCAAGAGGTGCTACACACTCTACCCTCTGCTCACAGTTTGAAAGACGCTTCTCTCCACCCAAAAAAGAGTGGCAACAGGCTACATTATCAAAGTCTGGTCTGTCACATATTGGTCCCATTTCTTCTATTGTGTATTTTCTTTCCCTGACCACCAATTACTACAAATTAGTGAATCTAATCAATTAGACAGCATGGCAAAACTGACAGGATGATGCAGTGTGAGGTGCTAAAAGGAATTCATTGAAAACCATACATTTTGGAAAAAATGAGTAATATACAAAATTCTGTTCTATTGCACTGGGAATCAGTTTTCTACAGCTTATTTCTCAGACAGTAATAATTAAACCCCAAACAATTATTTAGCATCAGCAAAATAAAATAATCTAACACAAACCTGGTTCTGATAATGGGTTCTTTATCATCATATTCCCCAGATAGTATTCTTGGATGTTTATTTTCTACAATCAAAAGAAGTTAAAGCAAATTTCAGTTACCAGTTTCCATAATTTTTCAAGAGTACAGAAATTCAAGCCTTCTAGAGTCCACCCAAACGACCGTGTCAGTGTAAGAGGGGGTTGAGACTACTAAATTGCAAGAAGCTTACCTGTCCAGTTTCCTTCTCCTCATGATACTGGCGGATGTGTTTTCCATGGCAGACCTCATAAGTCCAGTAAGATTCAATCTTAAAAAAAACCCACATATATTCAAACATTAAAAAAAACCCCCAAACATCTGTTTAGATACATTACCTCCTCCAGAACAAAAATTCCCCCAGAACTTTGGCTTTTGCAGCAATGAAATGCAGCCCAAGCCAACGGCCTTGGGCACCCACAAAAACAACAGCACAGTGAATGGTCTCAATGTTCCCCAAGCATTTTGATGATGTTCTAAATAAACACACCAGGCGAAGTCACCTCAAGTTTCACACAGGTAAATGAAAAAGAAACAAACGAACAAAAAGTAAGACATAAAGACTAAATTTGCCCCCAAACCACTGGGGCTCAGCTGTAGTGACCCAGCACAGACTGGTTTTGGCAGGTGCTGTAGATACGGGCAGTTCACCAGTTGCACTCTTCAGTCCTCAAGGACTCATGCGTGATGTTGCGTAGGCATATTTGGCCGCTTTTGCCCTCTGTGGTTCCCAGTACCACCCCGCTTGGTATTAGGCTTGTTCTTGCAATGTAAGACATAAATCTTTGAATTGGAATGACAGCTGATGAGAAAAATTGGAAAACTTTCAGAATCTCTAGAAGACTGGTTTGGTCTTCTAACACTTTCTGATAAACGTTTTTCGTTAAGGCTGTCACACATTATGGCTTGACTCCTGGAAGTCAGTGTTTTAAATTGCTACTATAGCAACCCAATTTATTCGAATCCTGAGATCCACACTAAAGACTACTACTACTATACTAAATCTTGAAATGGACTGCATTATAAATTTTTGATTAGTATATAAATTAACAGAGAAGTAACATACTCTATATGAACAGCTACTCTGCTTAAAAAGAGGTTCCAGCAATTCTCCTGGAGTAGGTCCTTTATAGTCCTTTTCTTCTTCCTAGAATAGAAAGATATTTCATTACATTAAAATTAACAGTAGCTTGGTTAGTTAATATTCATTTGCAACAGTAAAAACCAAAAATCTTATCATAAAATTAAAAGATACAAAACCTCACTAATTCCTGCCCTGAAGGAGCTGTGCAGTGATTAGGGAAAACAAAGAAAAAAAAAAGATAATTTCGTTTAGTAAGAAGGGGCAAATAAAAGTCACCAATCAAGTAGTCAGAAAAGTTTTGTGGTTTCAAAAATACACACATGGCAAAAGAGTAGGAGCTCTCAACTTGCTCATGTCCAAAATGGCAGCTTGGGGTGCACACAGGAAAACAGCATCAACAATCTTTTCATTTGTTAGTCAACGCTGATGCCACACTGATGTAGTATAATTGGAACATCACCCAGCTTTTATATAATTAAAAAAAAAAGGGTCAAAAAAGCATATATAATACCGTGGAAGTTTATTTCCATGTATTTTTTGCTTTATAAATGTGCATGCTCTTGAAGAGATTTCCACACAAAGCTCTTCAGCACTCAAGATTTCTCACCTACACTGAAGCACAGCGTACTGTCAGTCACTTAAGTCAAAAATGGAGTTCCCTACCACGGGGGTACAGCTCGCCTGCGCAACTCCTGCAGCGTGAAAAAGTGAACTGCTGGAGGAACAGATGACCAGTGATAAACCTCACCACAGGCCTCCTCGATCTACCCGCTTTTGTACAAACATATATATATATTTTTTTTTATTTTTTTAATTTAAACCCCAAATTGTGCATTCAGATTTCCAACCGAGGAAGTGATGACAGAGAATAAAAATCACTGGTGGTAGAAGCGCTGCTGGTGGGATAGTATTTTCAGATATAGCCATTATGATAGCAGTGTGAACAATTTTTACAGTTGCTTACTGGCCTAGAACTTGACAATGCTACTGAAAATACAAGAATTTCCCAATCAGTGATAGGCCCAGCAATAAGCAGAACATTATAGCAACCGTTTGTTGCCAAATAA
The DNA here is from genome assembly GCA_013400195.1 of Aramus guarauna. Classification (NCBI taxonomy): domain Eukaryota; kingdom Metazoa; phylum Chordata; class Aves; order Gruiformes; family Aramidae; genus Aramus; species Aramus guarauna. The sequence goes on along the minus strand of VXBL01000996.1, from coordinate 90,100 downwards.
GGACTTTGAGATTGTTCAGCCTGGGCCCGCTTAGTATAGAGCTAGTCTGTAACGCAAAGTGAAGGCATCTACCATAAACTGTGAAATTGTGAAGCACTCTGTAAATGATTTTCCTGCTGCAGGGAAAAAAAAAAAAAACAGTCTTTATTTTGGGAAAAAAAAAGGAATTGAAAAGACGTCGTAAAGACTTGTCGACAGTTTATAATTACAAAAAAAGACTTGACTGAACTTACCTCATTGCCACTTGCTATCAATGGAAGTATACATTTATATTTTTCTTTATCCACAGTGGTCATTATAATGTAGTTATCCTCTTTGTACAGGACACCAGTTGTAGGCTAAGAAAACAACCAACCTATGGATTAGTCAAGTGGGGGGGTTTTTTATGCTGCTTGTTTAAAATATTCTTGATTTCATGAGCGGTACGGTTAATTTATAGGGCAGGTGGTCCAGAACATATCCTGGGTCTTAAGTATACCAAAAGAGCAGGCTTTGGCGTTCCAGCCTTTAGTGGCTCACTCATATTTGCTCGCCTTCTCCTCTCCTTCGATCCTTCTACCTCCGGCCACGTTCCTGCTCTCCTCCACGCTCATCTTACTCCTGCTTACCTCCTTCTGGTTCTTATAAAAGACCTTTATTAAAGAAAACGCCCCCCAGATCATTACACCTGCAACCAGCCATTCCAACCTTGACTTTTAGGCCAGATTTCCCTGAGGTTTTTCCCAGCCGCCAGACTCACGCCAAGGCCTAACGCTCACCCTTGGGCCCGGTGCGTGGGTACGGACGTACTGCTGGTCAGCACCGCCGAAACACGGGGCCACATCGCACCTGAGGGGTATGGCGGGAACACCCCATGCTGAAACACCCCTTCTGGGGCGTAGGGGGCTTCCAAAATAACCACCAAGCACGAGAGGGCTGTGGGACCTAACTCCCGACCCCCTATTCCCAGCTACAGCCGCCCGGCTCCGGGAGCGAGGGAGGTTACCAAGGAGTGAGTAGGGACACCCCTCGCACACCACCCCCTCACACACCCAACCCTCTCACACACCCGCACCGCCCCCCCCTCACACACACACACACACACACACACCGACCCCCCCNNNNACACACACACACACACACACACACCCCGCCACACACACACCCCGCCCCGCCACACACACACATACACACACACACACACCCCCCCCACACACCACCCCGCCCCGGTACCGACCAGGCTGAACTCCGTGCCGGGCCAGTTCACCCTGAAGGGGATGTCGTCGCTGAGCTGAGGGAGAGCGCGACCGCCCTCTGCCACCGCTACCGCCGCCAGGAGGCCGCAGAGCAGCGCCCGCGGCGCGGCCGGGGTGGGCGCCTGGTACCGGCACCCCCTCATGCCGGCCGGCGGCTCCGGGGGAGGACGGGCAGCGGCAGGCAGCGCCGCCGCCACGTCTGCTTCCGGCGGGCCGGGCCGGGCCGCCGCGCATCAACATCCGGGGCAGCCGTGCGCGCCGCCGGGGCTGTTGGCGGGCGGTGAGTGAGGGAGGTGGGTTCGCGGCGGGCGGGGAGTCGGCGTTTCTGTGTGGAAACTCCCGCCTTGCCCCGCAAAGTGGAGGGGGTCGTGGCGGCGGCGGGCTCGCTGAGGGCTGTGGTAGGGGTGGGGAGCGCTTGAAGGGGTCCCCTGCCGGCGTTGTGCGTTGGCGCCCGGCTGGCTGAGGAGAAGTCTCTCAGAGGGCAACGGCTGCAGTCGCGCTGCTCCCGTACCTCATTTAACAACGCTGTAGTGTAGGCCTTTTCAGAAAACTATTACCTTCACCCGTTTTAGGTCGTCTTTTCTGAATGTTTTCTGTCAGGCGCTAAGGAGGGCGAGGTCCCCGGTAGTTCGCGCTTCTGCCGCAGTTCCTCTGGACCTAAACTGGTGGAATTCACCCCGAAAAAGAGCCCCTGCCCTGCCGCATTGTTGCAGCCGAGCCAGCAGCCTGGAAGACGCAAAAAAAAGTAAGGAACGCCGCTTGATATTGTAGTAAATCTAATGAAGCATTTGCTTTTATCTCCAATTAAGACTGAACTGTAAGTTGAGAGCCAGCCGGAATGAAGTGGAGACTGTGGAGGAAGGAGGAAAGCGGGGCAATTTGCTGTCTGCCTTGCAATGGCAGGTGGGGTGACACACGGGGATAATTTTGGCAGCATATAGCGATTCTTAATCAACCCTAACGAGCAGAGTGGGGGGCTGAAATGTTTCACGAGAGAAGTATGTGAAGGCAAAGAAAGCAAACGGTACCAGGAAAAATCCCAGTGGCAGCGGAGAAAGGCAACTCTGGATGATGCGTCGTGAATTCAGGTGGTTTGGTTCAAGGTGTTCTGTTTCTGGCCGTTCTTCATCACTGTTTTGCCAGCAGAGCGGGGGGTGTGCGCACTTTTGCGTTTACGTTGGGCAAAACTGGCTGAATCCGTTTGAACTGTTGGAGTAAATGGTTTGTAACAGTATAGGTGAGATAGCTTACCAGTTCACGAAATGGCTTCCTCAGGTCTAGTCAATGCTTTTGATCTTTGCTAATTTTCTTGTTTAAGAGCGTCACGTTTTTCCTGTTAAACTGATGCCGAAGCAGATTTAACCGTACTGGGAGAAGAATTCAAGTTCAAGGATGTGCGTAATGAGAGGAAAGTTCTAGAATACCTGCAGAGATGTGACCTAAAAGGCCAGAAAGATACAGGCAAGGCATTCGTCTGAGATAAAGGAGGGGAACAGTTAAAGGGAAGGTGCTTGAATAAAAAGGCAGAGGAGCAAGGAGATGACTTTAATGTAACAGTATTTAGGGAGTATAAAGTTGGAATGATTGGGGCTGTGCCGTAGTTGTTAATCAAAGTGAGCGTGTAGTCAATGTCCAGTTTTTGCAGAAGACTGTTAAGAGAAGCATAATTACTTGAAAAACAGTCTCTTTCTAATCTTAGGACAATTATATGCTCTGTATTTATATAGTGGAAAGTCAAAATAAAGGGCCCTGCTGGAGGCTCGCTAGCCTGATGTCTGTTTGCATCCCCTCTGCCAGCCAGTAGCTTGGCTGAACAGAGTGGAAGATTGCCTCTTAAAGGGGTCTTTTGGTTACACAGACAGACATACAGAAATAGGTCTGATGGGGGAGCTGTAGTATTGTGTTTTTTCAACATCCTCAGCTCCTTGGTCTGAGCGAAGTCTTGTATCCAGATGTATGCCGGAAAGAAGGGATAGGAAGGGATACAAATCATGGTTAAACTGGTGACATGACAAACTTCAGGAAATAATGATATAAAATAGTGATATAATACTGATGGGGGATGCTGTATTCAATTTTGTAACTGTTGCTTTAGCTTTTAAGGGTAAGTGGTGTTCAAAATGTTTGTGGTTTTTTTCTGCTTTTTAAAAGTAAAGTTTTTTACTTTCTAAAAGTAAAATGTTGCATATTCAGGTTATAGATTCATACAGTCACAGAAGATGATTGCATATTTAACAACTGTTGCTATCGAGTGGTTAATTGATCATACTAAGGAACAGCAGATACTACATAAACTACTTTTTAGCATCTGCTTTTTATTTCAATTAGCGTTACAGCACAATCAAATCCAACTGTCTCACTGGAGTTTTTGTACAAACCTTACTTTTCTTTCCTTTAACTTAAATTAATATAGGACTTTTTATTTGGGAGATTCCCAAATAATTTACAGATATATCAGCTTATGTACTGCTCAGAGTTAATCCCTTTCAGCATCACAGGGACTTGACCAACTGGTGGGCAAGTTCCTTTTCCTACAGATGGCCTTCGAAACGTTCCTGTACAGTCACACCAGGGAAGACTGTCGTTACATACTACTATGTACTGCTTGCTTCATGCTTGGCAGGACAGCTCCGTGCTGACTGCTCAGTGATGAGAGTCTGTGGATCCCAGGGAGTAACATCTGACCACGTGGATGTGACTAGTGTTTCCTCAAACACTGTTTGGAAACAAGTTTAGAGGTAGCTTCGTGTCTGTGGTTCTATAATGAAAGCATATCTAAAATCTCTATAATTTGTCACAATTTTAGATTTAGTTCTAACCAATAGGAAAGGAAAAATTAAGCACGTATGACATACAAAAAGTGTATGTTAAATTTCTTGTGGTGAGTAACAGATCTGAAAGCATACTGGGCTTTTGTTGGTGATTGAAGCTGTAGGAAGAGTCGTGGCTCGAATCCCATACAGCAAGAACAAACGTATATTTCCAGCACTTTAATTAATTCCTGATGTTGACACAGTTTAAGACTGCGTAATAGTAGCTAGCTCTTGTATATTGTTTTTCGTCATTAGATCTAACAGCATTTTATAACAAGATTAATTAAGACACACATTGATGTCCTTCCTAATATGGATGCAATTAAAATAAACATAACGTTTCTGGGAAGTTCTTTCTCCAACACCATTACTAAATGTGATGCATTTATGTGAAGTTTTATGCACAAACTGGAATGTATCATTACATATATTATTGCAGGTTTTATGAATCTGAAAAGTGAACGAACCAACAATATCCTGAATATCGTTAAAGATACAAAATGTAGAGCCATCCGTAATCACAATGCCCCAACACAGTGCTTAAATAATTAAAGAAGGCATCATCACTGATGTTTTTGGATCGTTAGTGAGTGTAAGCATCCCTTGCCTTGTTTTAAGGAAAAAGAATAAATCTTTGAGGAAAGAATTTTAAAAAATATGCATAGAGCGGACATGCCATTGTACCTGTTTTAACCTCACTACAGCTTGCTTAAATCTGAAGTAAGCACAAGAAAGGAAGTGCTGTTGCTGGTTGGGTTTTTTTTGAAGGTACGATTCTTTTCAACACTTAAATATTCTTGAAATAAATCATACGTAACATTTTTAGTAACAGTTCAGTATCCAGTAACACTGTATATATATATCTATATATGGATATAACTTACTCTTTAAGTCAAGGTGAATAAATGCATGTGCAATGGAGCATGTTTGTTAATGTTGATTTGGGCGATGGTTATCACCGTCCATCTGTGGTGTGTGAAGTCACTCAGCTCCAGCTTTGGGCATCTTAATGACTGTCATTACATGCAGATTCCTGGAAGTTCTGATCATACTCCTCTCCTGCTGTACTGCTGAATTAGTTGGGGTTGCTTTTCCCCTCAGTTATGTCAATCATAAACCAGCACAGTGCAGTGGAGAATCAAGACATTTGAAGGGTATTTCATCAGTTTGCAAGTAATTTGTGTGTACTAATGGAAAAATGGGGCCTCAGCACATACGCTCATTTTGCTAATATGATCTGAGGATTTGCTTCTGCAGTTTAGAGGAGTCCATCAGGTGATACCCCATCACGTACTCTTAAAATAGTGGCATTCAACTATTAATACTAATTGACTTTTTTTTTTTTTTCCCCTTCAATGAATCAATGATTGAGAGATGCCAGAGGCAGGCTAAAATTATAATCCAGTATGTAAAAAATACAGCTTTCTTGGTTAAATATTTTGAGTGGTTCTGTTAGCTCAAAGTGAGGTTTTAAGCTCAATATCCTATTTTCTACTCATCTAGCTGCCTTCCTCAAGTGTGTCATACTAATTTTCATTTTTGCTTTTGTTGGCTTTTGTAGGCGGCCAAGTAAAATAACAGCAGCTTGTTATTTTGATACTCTGATATTTTCAAGCAATTACAAATATAAAACAGGACAATGTAAAGAAGAGAAAGGGACGTTCTGGGTAATAGAAACATAAGGTTTTTGCAATTACTGATGCAAAATACAGGCTTCCAAGCTACTACTAAACACTTATACATTCTCCATATGAGAAAATGTGATGTTATGTGGTGTTTGAAATAGGACCCTTCCTATATTAACATACAAAAATATACTTTGTTAAAAGTTGACAAAAATAACTTAAATTTTTGAGAAGCAAGGCAAGTCCTTGTTGGGACGGAAACTCCATTTGCTTGTGGTTTGCACAAAGTAAGCCTACTAGCCTAAACTGCTGGCTTTCTAATGCTCTTTGTTTGAATGTCCATACAACACATGTAATTTACTGAAAAGAGGGTTCCTTTCTTAATTACCTTTTGTCCGTGAATCCCTGAAACAGTGGTTGAAAATTACTGGCTTAAAATCTATCCTCAAAGATTGGTGAATTTTTTAAGAGATGGTATTACAACAGCATCCAAAGGCAAATAACAAAGATGAGAATTTCTGATCATTCTTGCTGCATTGTGGCTTCAAGTCATACTCTCAGTTAATTTTAACATTTTGGCTTTATTCTTTATATTAATCTTGAAAAAAATAAAATGAGGCACTGATACATTACGGCTTGTCAAAGAACCCTGTGCTTTGGTTTTCAGGGGCTTGATACCACGAGCCTTGCTGACAATGAAACGGTTTATCCTCTGTGTTTGAGGACAAACTGATACATAAAGCCTAAGATGACTAAGTCAGTGGAATAACTTAATTTGAGTGAAGCTGAATGTTGATGATATAAATGTTCTACTATGCCATTTACAACAGCTACTTAACATTTCTCTTTAGCTGCACTGAGCTCCGCACCCATGGTTCTGAATCAGAAAGAACTATTGCTTAAATCAATGGGACTTGTATCTGTAGATTTTGATCTTTAAAAATATTCTAAAGATGTATTTTAAACCTGAAATAATAATAGAGAAGCTTAAATGGCGCTCTCGATATTTTCACAAAGCTGTAATCTTTAGATAAAAACCCAGTACACCAAATTCAAACCTAAAACACTTCCCCTGCTCCCCTTTCTGTAGAATCCTGAAAGAATGATTTTTATAACAGTATGTCTTAATGACCAACTACTATTTTGAATGCAATATTAAAATAAATAAGATAGCATAGTACAGAGAAACATGCCTCTAAGTCATATACCCACTGTGCAAGGAAACCGTTCCTCTGAAGATGAAGCAAGATCATTGAAAGGAAGAAGTTTATTTTATAGACAATTCAGGTTTTGATGCTTTTCTAAGAGTTCCTTTACTAGTTTCTCTAAGGAGAAGAGATGTTCATCTACGTCTTCCGGTACAAGATTTCTGATAGAATTAGCGAGTTCAAACAGGTATTCTGTGTTTCTTCCACTAGGACCAACTGCGTTAAAAATCTGTTCAGCAATCTCTTCTAGAGGTGCCGGACCAAGGTAGTTAGGGTTGTCACAAGTTCCAATGTATAACAATACATCAAAGGGTTTTACTGATGAGTCTTTTGGATAGAAAATGACAGTTGTAGTCCTGTAGCCTCCTTTCTCTCTGAAGTCCAGGTATGCCTTTACTTCACATTCTTGTCCAGCTGGCAATCTGTATGCAACACCCCATACGCTCCCCTGTCGAAGGACATAAGAAAAGAAAATCCAAGCAGTGCTTAAAAGGGTACTCAAAAATTAATGTATTTCTATTGTATTTAGGTAAAACTCTCTTTAAAAAATTAGTTTTCTTTTTTTTCAGTCTTTTTATAGCTATTTCTCTTTGTAGAAAGAGTCCCAAATTAAAAGGGCTGTTTCATTTAGGAAATTTTCAGTCAAAATGGTAATTATGCACGTTGATTATCCACTTCCCTGCTTGTGCTGAGGCCTTTCTTACAAAACACTTTGTTGTTAGAATTAAATTTGAAGTAGTAAACAGCCTTGGCATGGGTTATTAAAGAGCTGGCAAAAAGGATAAAAGGTATCTTCCTGACCTCACAAAATTTGTAAGTGAAAATTAAAATTGTAAATAGTGCCAAATGCAAAGTAATTTTGATCAGGTCCTTTCTCGGTTTAGTTGCAGTTTCATTCCTAAGGACCCAAGCATCACCTACATCTGTTACACGTTCTTGGAGGGATGAGCGTGGTAATGTTACCACGCTGAAACCAAATAAGAGAAGAAAAAGCTGAGAGATGAACCTTCATTTTGCACAATTAAGTATGGCATATCCAGCACCTCAGCAAACAGTGTTAGGATAAATTTCATTACCGTCTTTGAGAACCTGAATATTTCTTCATCCTCTTCACAGATACCATCTCTGAGAAAGTATTTAACTGTGGTCTGAATTAGTTATACTCCCTTACCAGGTTTTAGATAAACAAATCACTGAGATCTGTGTAGGGATTGATTTGCACGGGGTTTTGTTTTGAAGTAGCATGGAAGAATGATGATGGTCTGTTATCCACTAAGGGCTACAAATTGTTTCTTAGGAGTGCTGTTTTAAAATAAATGGTAGTCTATTTTGTCTACCGGCAACATCAAATGTTGATTCTTCCTGTAGGTAAGCAGGAATACATATCAGTGCTACAGTAATGATGACAAAGCAATTAATGTTTTGGCTTTCCCCGCTAAAACTGGATCTTAGTATTTAGTCATGATATCAGATGATGCTGGGGTGGTGGCGTTAATTCATGAGCGTTGAATTTTGCAGTCAGACCATATGCTGGTCAAATGCATTTTATTAAAAAAAAAATCATGAGTCATTTTCTATTACATGCTTTGTAGATGGTTACAGCAGTGGATGTGCTGTGGCCAGAACAGCAGTAACGAGTACAAAAATGTGTTCCTTGCTTTCCCTCGGCCATCTGGGATGCGGGTTCATTCCAGCTGTCTGCAGGAAACATGTTAGTTGCAAAAACAGCCTCTTCTGTGCATGTTACTCTCTTGAGTGAAATGTGCCTTTCAGACCTGCTTTGGTGTTGATAAGAAAATATACATGGATGTGATGGAGGCAGGGATTTAAAGCAGACACTTTAAGTGTTACTGCTAGTTAATTCATTTAGGTTTTAGTACTGAGGATTCCTGTTTCAGATGATGGAAAATTATAATCCAGAAATCTGACAAGGAGTATGATGTTCTCTTTGTGTGTGGTTTCCTCTTAACTGAAGAAATTCAGATGGAGCAAGTTAAAATAACTCTCTAAACTAGACGTTTCCAAGCTGCACTATGTCTATCACGAGTGAAAGAGAACACTCAGGCTAGCACAGAGCTGAGAGCTGGCGTTGCCAGTAAAAATACCACTGCTGTTGTCACCACAGCTTTTGGTGTCTGCGTGCGGGGGAATAATTACTGTAGTCTGCTAAGATACCTTGCAAATAAGGTTACCTTTTTAAACCACAGAATGGGTAGCTAAAATTAAAGCAAATGACCTGTCCTATCATTTGATGTTTATGTGTAAAGTGGGATTATCTGGCCCCACCAGATTGTGGAGAAAATGGGAAAAAAACCCCAAACCAACCACACAAAACTGGTTTGCTAAGGGGAAAAAAGTTTCTATGGTAACAAATAAGTTTGCTTAACAATACAAGCTGAGTGACAACAAACATAAGCATTTTTTGTCTATATAGGCGTCTGTGTCACATAATGGTACCCAGCAGTACAGTAATGTGGACAAACCCCTTACTAGAAAGGTACAGAAAATCACAATGAGAGACACTGCATTGCATTTTGCTGGTTTTGCTAACTGCAAAAAACGGTTGAAGTTTGTGATTACTGCTAAACTTTGTGGCTGCTGTTTCAGGAAAATAGATCTGTAAGATAGCAATACCGTAATAGTATAGATAAGCAACTGTAAATAGAAACTAAGTACTACCAAAATACCCATCCTCTGTGGCCTTGCTCTCTCCCTCTGCTTCCATGCCATCCTTCCTTCCCTCCGGCCTCTGGAGGCACCAGTACCTGCAGGGATTCCCTCTCCTGGAGCGATGGGAAGCTGGATGGACGCAAGGTGCCAGAATAGAGCGCACTGCTGGATGTGGAGGGGGGCAGAGGGTCAGCAGGGAGTGGGAAAGCAATTGCATCCCAGAGGTACCCTGCAATAGCCTCCCCGGGCGTCCCCAGCCTAGCTCAGTGCTTTTGTCCTAGCTGGTGAACAGTCCAAATGAGAGCTCTCTGGTGGGTTAGAACCCTAAAAAAACCTGCAGGCAGTTGTAAGGATAGCTTCCTTACTATTGAACAGAATTAGAAATGGGTAAAATTTAAGTCTAGGTACTTCTATAAGCAGAAAAATCTTGATTTTTCCTACAGTGTACATGACTGTAAGCCTAGGTCTTCTTTCATCTCCCCTCCCTCCCCAGCCAGGGCACTCCCCTTGCAAACACTTCCCTTGCACTTTCTAAGCGAGAGCTAGGGAAGAGGTCGACAGATAAGCAAGAATGGTAGACTTGGGCCAATGACCATTTCCTCTAAACTTTCACAATATTACTTAGAAACAGAAAGCACCCTTGCGGCATTTAATTTCTTAAGCATTTTATCTGTGTAGCAAAACAAATAAAGCAAGGGTATCTCCTTCTTTATCACTGTAGTGTAATCTTGATTTGTTTCTTATGTTGTGAGGGCAAGATTACAGTTATGACACAAGAACTGGGGTCTGCTAGTGGTGTGTCAGCAGCACTGTACATATAGTGAAAGTAAAATTCCGCATTTTGTAACAGGATAGGCAAAGTGACTATTCTCGAAAAGACTTTAAAATAGATCTTTGGTAATAAGAGTCCCAAACAACTTCCAGTTGTTTAGTTTTAGATTGATTGATTTATTTGAAACTTTGAAACAATCAAGAGTAATTGGTGCAACTCCAAGAAATTCTGAAAGAACTTTTAATTGCACCAAAGATAACTCAATTACTTGTTTGTAGAGAAGCAAAAATTAATAGAGACTTACTACACAGGCTGGGAATGCAACAGCACATTCTGTACACTACAGAGACAGAACAGGAGTACTATACCTCAGGATCTTCAACCAGAGTCACAACTCTTCCAGGCTAAAATTAAAAAAAAACAAACCAAAAAAACAGTTAGAGGTTTTGACCCTAAATCATAAACAAAACAAAAGTAATGAAAGGGTCAGAGAACTAATCCAGGACAATCTCAGTAAGGTCTATTTCTTTGAGGTCCAGTATAAATATTTTCTGAGAATAGCTTTTGATCTCTATTAGATAAACTGTGATAAACAAAATGTTATATTCTAAGGGGAAAGTCTCTGCAAACATAGAAGTTAAATTAAGGGCAGCCATAAATGGGGAGCTTTTGAATGTCCTAGCTTTGCATGTGCTGCTCAGACTCAATTCTATTCCCATTCAAAATGGTGACAATAATTCATTAATGTAAAACTATCCTTAGTGCACCTTCTTTAGTCATACTGCTTCTCCGCAGTACTATGCCTTTTTTTTTATCTCCACAGTGACAATGAGGTAAACTTTCTTAACTGTATTCCAAAAGTTTATATGCAGGCATAGAAAATAATGTAACACAGCAATCTAGCTTGCATAGAACTAAGCAAGAGATTACCACTTCTGGCTTGGTTTGCACTAAATGGATTTTAGAAAATGTTAATTGCACACTTGACACATGGCAACTCCTGGGTTTACAAGCACCTGCCTAATTAGATGGTTTTGAAAACATACAGCAAAGAAATCTGCTAGTAATTTTTAGTAGGTACCATGTCAGCACCATGTTATTCAAAGTTGAAAAAATAAGTTTATTGTGCAAAAGACTATTTTCCCCTTCTTTTTCTCCTCCCAACTCATTCTCCCTTACTGGGCAGAGGGAGGATACCTGGGTAATAGCTTATCTTTCCAATGAGTTACTTCTTGCGGGAAGAGTGAGAAGCCAGTTTGTAAATACTGAAAAGACAATTGTTAATTTGTTGTATAACCTGGAGAATAAAATTTTAAACCAGAAAACCCCATGGAGAGCTACATCTGTAGTTTAAAATTGCTAATTTTGTCATCAAAGTGTCTTTGGTTAGAGGTAAGAGAAAGCAGAGATACTAGCATTCGTTCCATTCTAGTGTAGGACAGAAATTCATTTTCCTAGGAGTTGCAAAGATAATCTGAACATGATGTGCTCGGATGCATGCCTTTCATTTAGTCATAGCAAACTTCAGTCCCAGGCTACTACATGTGGGTCTTTTAATGACTCATCACTAACAGTTTCTTTGCCATGGCCATGCTTTTCTGTTTGCTAAGTCTGTACCTCTGTCTCTTTCATGTAGTAACAGCGTAGGGTTTTCTCCTACACCGAGTTGTGGGCAAACGACACATTCTTTTGGTAACAAGCCAAACACAAAATCTAGTTTTTGCAGAGCATTTCCTCGATACCATCAACTGTAGATATTATTTATTCAGTGTCAGATCTTTGATAATCTTCAAGGCTGTTTATTTATAAGCCCTGAGTGTTTTTCTCATTTTTATGCCAGTTCTCTCCCAGCATCAGCCATCTACTCCTGATCTGGTTGATAAAATAAGGCAACAATACTAATGAATACTGATTGATTGTAATGTGAGTACTTTGAGGAAATGGGTCAGGTACCATTATTAATCAAGATATCTTTTGGGAAAAGATGACATAAATGCATCTAGTCATCTAATTACTTAAAACCAGACTTAATCAGTGAATTAACTGGGGCTGTTTTGCTGGCATTCAGTTTATAATCTCAAAGTCAGCTAGTCAACACATTCTGTTAGAAATAGTACTGAAGGGTTCACCTTGAGTTAGACTAAATCTGTCTTTCACTGTTTATCTACAGAGTGTATCTTAACAAATCTATGCTGGATAGTAACAGTGAACTCAGGCCAGGTTTTCTCGCCTTTAACAGAGGGGAAACTTCTGATGATCAAATGTTTTGCTTAATATTTTAGGTTTAACAGACTGGCAATACAGACTGTCGAAACTGCTGTGCTAAGATAAAGACTAATGGTCAGTCAGTTAAGCATGCTGTATTTTTTAAACTCTCTTCCTAAGCAACTGGTACTATTAAACACACACACAGGCACCTACAGAAGAAGCTCTAGGCGTGTATATATACGGATGGAGGGGTATACGCACAAATAGAAATGCTCCATCCCATAGTACGCTTTCTTATCTCTTCTAACAGCATCAAAACCTATGCTTGGGTCTTTCTGTCTTGGTTACCAGTACATCCCTTTTCTACCAATTTGTCCAGTTAGTTTTAGTCCTTCTGTGTAGTCTCTGCCAAATCTCATTGTAGTGAGTTCCAAAATTTAAATACATAATTATTTTTGTTTGTTCTCTTTTTTTTTTAAGCCTTGCTTTCTAATTTTAGTATTCCTAATTCTGATATTCCTAGTTTGTTTGTCTTGATACAGAAGTGATTCCACACCTCTCTCCACTCTGTATTTCCATGTTCCAGCTCTGCCATAATCATTGTGAGATGATACAGATGTACTACTGGTGCATTGCTAGTCACCTCCCCAACCAATTATTCACTTCCTAACCATTCAACTTTCTAATCTGTTCTTTTATGTGAATCATGCAGGCTTGCATTTCTGATGCCATTTTTTTGAAGCTTGCACTAAGAAATGTGAATTCACCATTTATGAAAACATTGTTACTTGCTCAGGTCTTTCTAAGCAAATACCATTTTTTTCAGGGAACACTGTTATTGCCTGGTAAAATTCAAGCTGCTTTAATGTACTATTCAGACTAATCCTCTGAAAATCTTATTTTTAAAGACAGCTAACGTATAAGTTGCCATGTATTTTTCAAGAAATGTTTATTCCAGTTTTTGCACTCTTAATATGTTCTAACAAAACTTTTTCCAATTTAACATCCTGTAAACTATAAAATATGGCCCCATGATTAAACATCACTTTATAACTAGTTAATCATCTCATTACAGTATGAGTTGAGCAGTTCAAAGTACGATTACAAGGTCAACCGAGTTTTGCGTGAAAAGCTTGCAGCCATTGTACGTAAAAGTGCTCTGTATGTTTTTGTTGTGCTGACCGTGGAATGTTGGAGCAAGTGTTTTCAGGAGAGGTTTTTTAACTTGCTGGTTACTATTTTATTGCTGTTCTTTAAAATGTGTTAGTACTGAAGGACTAGTTTCGCTTGTAGCTCACCTACAAGAGATGTAATTCCTCTCTGATGTCAAAAGATTTTATAGCAGAGAGCATTTGGCCTGGTGAAAGGCCAGGAGGTCCCAGCTGCGTTCACTGAGGGAGCTTTTTTGCCTTGGAAGTCATGGACTGCAGGAATACAAAAAGGCATTAGCTTGTTGATGCTGAGAAAGTGTACTGCGTTCATGCTACGTGTTTTATATAAAACATAAGATAAAATGCATTAACCAGACTACATAAATAACGACCTGTATCTTCAGTCTGTCCAAACAAGCATCTCAATAGAGGCAGAACAAAGCACGGGCTTGGGCAGGAGGAGAGTTGTTTTAAGGCTCTGCATGCCCGCGGATGATGGTTCTGGGCACGATCTTCGCTGGGGCAGAAGTACAAATGGGTGAGCTCCTTGGAACCAAGTACGTGCTAGTGGGTACTAACCTGGCGTTGCCATTTTGCAAGATTTCCAGTATCTGCACTCTTGAGCATTGCCCTGAATTTCAGCTGGCCCAGCAGAACGTAACGCAATGAGGTCAACAAGGATACTTGCAAAAATGAAGAAAAATTTTCTTTTCCTTTCTGAAGCCCCAAGAATAAGACTTTGTTGACTGATAAGAGGAATTTGGTTGGTTTTTTTTTGTTGTTGGGTTTTTTGTTTGTTAGGTTGGTTGTTTTTTTTAAAGCCTGGCTTCCCAAGAAGGGGAGGCTGATGGGATCACGCTCTTTCATGCCCCACCCTAACAACTTTTGCACGTGCTTTTCAATTCATCCAAATTCAAGAGAAATTTCCCAGTGTTCATACAAACATAATCTTTGGAAAGGGATGACTGGTAGATGAGAAATTAGCATTCCCACTGAGAAAAGCAAAGGATAGCTGTCCAGTCAGCTGACCTAACCGAGCCAGCCGCAGGGCATGCTGCATCTCTCCAGCCAGATGAGGTGGTGGCCAAGAGCAGGGCAGGTCTGGAGATGGGAATTACGTGTATGACGGCACGTAAGCTGGGTGACAAAGAGAAGGCTTTCGACTCCATCTTAAAAGCAACATGGCAAAGTGTTTTGGGGCTCGAGTTCAGAACCAGGACAGCTGTGTTTGCACAGCAGTGGTCCAACCTGAAAAATATGCCTGCCGAGCCGGTGTCCCCTTGCGCATAATTTGTTTCTTTGCAGTAAACTTTTTTTTTTTTAAATATCAGATGCCAAATTTGTGCTTGTACCTGAAGCACAGTGATTTGCATTGCAGGAAACTGAATGCAAGGGGGGTTGTGTTATCTTTAAGTACTTTGCAAGTTACTTTATGGTGTTTGAGGTTCTAACTAGTGCTGTTTAGAACTAGATGAAACTTTCTTCCATGCCACGTTTAGCACGCTGTGATTTATTTTTGAAGAGAATCCTTATGCCTTTTCTGGAGGAGCTCATTTTTAGAGTGGGGTTACCAGGGTGCAGGTTAGAGAACTGCTTTAGGGAGCATCAGGAAAACAAACTTTCATGATACAAACCCAGCATTCAAAGTAGGTAAATTGTTAGAGAGCTGTGTGCAAGTATCAGTTTCTATACATTTAGGATCAGTTTGCATTTCTGATGACTAAATCGAGAGCAGCATCTGCAGCTGTAAATAACAGCTCTGCCACATCAAAGTCATTCATCTAACTTGCTGGGTGCTTCTGTAACCTATTGTTACTTTAACATTTGTTGAGCTATTTAGAATTATATAAGGGTGATAGCCCTTCTATGTGGAGGGTGGGACAGGCTTTCAAAGCAGAATAAGACTCTTATTCTCACTCCTGTGGCTTAAAAAAACCACATGTTCGCATGAAATTGGGACTGCTCACTTCTGGAATTTTAGTTGCTTTTTCTTGGTGGCTTCTTTTTTCCTTTTCCAAATATTTCCTCCTCTATGAGTTTCCAGCTTTTTTTGCTTTCAAATGAAAAACAGTGAGGTAGTTACTCAGACCAACGCTTCTGGCCTTTAGTTATTAACCAGCATTTCTCGTCAAAGCCCGACACCCACAACTGAGCATGTTCCCTTAGTTATTTAGATTAATGTCTATAATAATTAACTCAGTTGTTTTTGAGCTATTAAAATGGACTGATGGGTATTTTTGTTACCATTCTTCTCCTCGAAGTTCATTGTGGTGTTTGTTTGGGATTTATTTTTTTTTTTAATTGATAGTACAGAAAAAAATGAATTCTTGAACTTGAGGAAATACTTGTTGCCGCAATGAAATAACTTAGAAGGGTGAGTGCATGTAGTTAACCCCAGTACTTTGCGAAAGACGAGCGGAGTAAGCGGCATCAGAAAGCATCAGTTGCTCACAAGGCGTACTTTCGAGCTTCAATAAAAAAAGAAGCGGCGGTCGCACGGACTGGAGGAGCGCGGCCGGGGCCTCCGCAGCCGGGCTGAC
>VXBL01000996.1:60463-73362 GCA_013400195.1 Aramus guarauna | reverse complement strand
GGCGGGCTCGGGGCCTTCTGGAGGCGGGGAGGCTTCTGCCGGAGCCACCGCGGGGTTTTGGCAGAGCGGCGGCGTGGCCGCGGTTCTGCAAGGTGTCTGGGTGAGCCCGTCTTGTGCACACAGGTTTGCCTGTGCAGGTGTGTCCGCTGGCGCAGGAAAAGTATCCCCAGCCCTCTAACTGCTTCCCAGGGAGCCGCTGGGTAGCAGCAAGGCCGCCAAAACCCCCCAAACAAACAGACTCTTCCCCAAAAACTACAAACCAAACCAACCCAACCTGTGCAAAACAAAACAAGAAAGCATCATATACGTACTTTGTACTAACAGAATATCTCTCTCTTTTTTTTTTTTCCCCTTCCTCCCCTCTTCTCCTTCCCTTTCTTCCTCCTGCCTTCCTTCTGCAAACTTTGCCATACGCAAGGATGGATTTCACGGAAGCATATTCTGATCGATGTTCCGCCGTGGGACTTGCAGCCAGAGAAGGAAACGTTAAAATGCTGAGGAAACTACTTAAGCAGGGATACAGCATCGATGTTCCAGATAACAGGGGGTGGGTGCCGATCCACGAAGCAGCAGCTCACAATTCGAGTGAATGTCTGAGGCTGCTAGTTCGTGCAGGTAAGGAAAATTTGATGTGAAATACCGTGATTTTCTGCTAAATTACCCTGTCATACAAAACAGATTGCTCTTACGGTATTCTTACGTGTTTTGTAAATTTCGATGTGGTTTGATGGATGCTGCCTAGCTATGGTAAAGAGAAATTGGCACGTTGTAGTCTGTGAATGCCATTTGATTTTACTTTCCCTTCTCTGTCCAAGGCAGGTATCTGTGTAGGGGCAGCAATAACTGACACTGCTGTTTGAAAGAGTTGATAACAGCACGTCTGTGGATAGGCTGTAGGCCACACATCTCAAACAATGCAATTATTTTAAGAAAATAACTGTGGTTTCCCCTCCATTGCTAAATATACTTTTTTTTCCTTGGTTATTCTCATTTGTAGCTCCCTCTGAAGACTACATAAATTCAAAGACATTTGAAGGAATGTGCGCGCTGCACCTTTCGGCACGCCACGGGTCTTTGGAAAGTGTTCGTGCTCTTCTGGAAGCTGGGGCTGACCCCAACACAGTTACCACCGAAGCAACTACCCCACTGTTCCTAGGTGACACGAGCTTTCTTGAAATCTCAGAACAACCGATGAGTTGGGAAAAGCTTATTTGCTGAGTTTAAACTCACCAGAGCTCATTCGCTGCCTACCATGTTTCATATTTTTGGAGCCTAAATACTAGGGCTTAGACTCAGAGATGGAGTGAGTCTAGAGATTACTTTTTATTTATGGATAAACTTGCTTCAGACTGTGTTTTAAAAGAAAATTGTAAAATTGCTTCAGACCGTGTTTTAAAAGAAAATTGTAAAACGAAATGGGGGGGTTTTTGCGTCACCTTTTTTTTTTTTTCCTAGAATGGAAAAGGTCTGGGAATTATAGGCTTGCATTTGCATGAGGCTGTTTCAAGTCTTTTTTTTTTTTTTTTAATTCCTTTCTGCTACTTATGTGAAAAGACCTCTTATTCTTTTTGTGATTCCTAGTTTACCAATTAAGGTCCATTATTTTAGGGGGGTTTTCTATGATTGATGTTTGACAAAATTAAATGCTTAAAACTTCTGCTATAGTGAATCCTCAGAGTCTAAATCATCTGATTAAATATGCTTATTGTTTTACTCACTTCTGTACCAGAGGAAAAAAATCATAGCTGCCGTGTTACCTTTATTTACAAGTCTATTCACATTTTAAACAACTGAATAGCTTATTTGCTTAAAACAGTAGCAGGCAGCACTTGTGGGCAAATCATCATTAAAAGCACATTGGGTAATAGTAATTAATGCTATGTATAAGTGCTTACATAGATTAGAGAGGACCAAGAAACGGAACTGGGTTTGTGTATCCCAGAGATTTTTAAAAAAGAAAAAGTTTATGGTCAGGTTAGCCCCGACAATGTGATGGGGTTATGGCACAGACGTTGAGTACCACAAGCCAGAGGCAGTCCTTGGGTGACCTCCTGGGCTAACACTGTAAAAATTATTCCATCAGTAGCAACTATTCACAGGTCATTTATTACTGTATCGAGCTCTCACGGTTCTACAGGATATGTGCCTTGATAGAAGAGGTGTTGGCAAAAAGTTGAAGATGAATCAGGATGCTAAAGGAGGCTTTGTAAATGAATGCATTAGCATAAATTAGATGTAAAAATTATAAATTTATATTTTATGCAGGTGTTTAAAACAGTTTTAAGCTTTTTTTTAAAAAAAAAAGTTTAAGTTTGGAGGAATTTGTTGTGAGATAGCCACTGGACTTCACAAGTTGGGGAGGCTGTTGCAGATAGGTGCCTGCTGCAGAATTGTCTCTCTATTCCATGGAACGAGGCAGGAGAGAAATTTGCTTTTGTTATCTGTGTTAGCACAGTGTGGGTGGAATTTTAACAAGTCTAACTAAAAATTTTGTGGATAAATTTCCGTTCTCCAACTCTGTTTTGGGGGTGTAAATGTAAAAGGCAAGTAAGCATGTATAAAAATTATATATGAAAAGAGTTATGATTATTTTGTCAGGAAGTTACCAGTGAGACCATTTGAGTTTTTCAGTGAGTTCTTTAAACCCATTTAATAAGATTTTTTTTTCTTTTTTTTTTACTCTTGTATTTGAAGCTGTTGAAAATGGACACGTAGATGTTGTAAAGTTTCTGCTCCAACACGGAGCAAATGTTAAAGGACCTCATTCTTGGTCTGGATGGAATTCTTTGCACCAAGCTTCTTTTCAGGTAACCTGTAAGTGTATCATATAATTTCCATGCAGCTGGTGTATTCTGAGTGATAATTTATCTATTTCTTTGCGTTTTTGTCGGGTAATTTTTCCTACTCTACCCTAGCTGTCATAAGGTTGTCTAAATGCTGAAGAACTTGCAATGCACTGAAGAGCGTACCTGAAACTACATGAGCTGTTGGTGTTGGGAAGCAGTAATTATTTAAGTGTTATGAATATTGCACGTCCTTACAAGCTCAGATATTGTTTCTGGAAAGTGAGTCTCTTAAAAGATTTTTTGAGACAGAGTCCTGTTTAGTATCTCATCATCAGTGAGATATATGACCTGTTTTCAGAATAGAAATATGTTAGCTTAGTGGTTCTAATAAACTAATTTAATTTCCATTGTATGTATTGTGTACCTGAGCAAATGTGAAAAATTAAATTAAACTTGTCTAATTTTTTCTGCCATTAATTTTTTGGTACATCTTTAGAATATTGAATGTGTTACATTTTTTTTCTTACTTCTGTTCGGAATGTGTGGGGGAAAAAACAGAATATCTCAATTCCCCACTTTTTTTTTTTGTGTTAAGAATAAAAATATTTATTTCAGGGATACACTGAGATAATGAAAATACTCCTGGAGAAGGGGGCAAGCAAGGAATGTAAGGATGACTTTGGAATTACGCCTTTGTTTGTTGCTGCTCAGTATGGAAAGCTGGAGAGTTTAAGGCTGCTTGTATCCCATGGTAATAGTGATCATTCATTGATCTTCGTTGTTCTTAAACTTGCACCAGCTTTGCACTTCATAATTTCAAATGTTAGTATTTTTAATGTAATTTTAGTTGCAGATGGGTATGCAAAATCATCTTCATTGCCTAAGTCTTGTTTTAGTAATTTAATGTAGTTTTCAGGAAGTGATGGTAGGAAATAATAAATAAATTTTAAAATATCAATGAAAATAGTAAGGATCGTCAAGGTCTTCCAGAAACCCTCAGTAGCACTACATTAGTGGTCTGATTTTGATGACATTGCTCTTGTAATAGGATATTGTTCAGGCTAAGTGAAGATGACTCTCTCTGGTCATAAAGTGACAACAACAGTTTCATTCACATAATCAACAAGTTTTACATGTCTTAAGTGCATGTGTCCTTACAACCAAAATTAATTGCAGAACTATTAAGCCTGAGGGCGCTATGACTTGACCAGAGAAATCGTACCGACTGATCTACCAAGACCTGGGGGAGAATCTCAAAAAATAATTGCCTTTCCCCCAGCGCGTCTGTCTGGTGTTGTGCTGATCTTTGACAGAGTTAATGTTAAAGCACTGACTGTTTTAAAAAAAATCAGCAACAAGTTAGTAAATGTTTCCTGATTGCTGTGAAAAAGTTGTCTTGTGAAGTCCCTCTGTGGAAACCAGTTACTGGTTAACAGGAATTTGTTTTTTATTTTGTGTCCTCTAGTGGTGATGTAAAGTATTGGCTTTTTTTTTTGTGTGTGTCCTGTAGTGGTGATATAAAGTATTGGCTCTTTTTTTTGCCTTTTTCTTTTTTGGTCAGGTGCAGCCATAAACTGTCAAGCGAAGGACAGAGCCACTCCCCTGCTGATTGCTGCACAGGAGGGCCACGCCGAATGCGTGGCGCTGCTGTTATCCAAAGGCGCAGATCCAAATCTCTACTGCAACGAGGATAACTGGCAGTTACCTATTCACGCAGCAGCTGAAATGGGCCATACAAAGTAGGTGATTAAAAAGGCATTCAGACAGAAGATTCTGGTAATCAAAACCTAATCGACAAAAAAGAAGTTCGGCTCTGTAAGGGAAAAAAATTACTTCTCAAGCTGATTTGTAGTTTAGAATTCCTAATTATTTTCATTAGTAGGTGCTTGATCTTAGCCCCTAGCGAAAGGAGGTCATCAGCTGTTGTCATTAAAGTTTGTGTGTCAAATGCCTCTGCTCAGACTGTAGTAGATACCGAGGAAACTGTTTTTTGTTCATCTTCTCAGAAACAGAAGGAGGTTAGCAAAATTGTCGGTACTAGAAAAGTCTTATGATAAATGCTGCCTTCGTAGCTTTTGCAACAGTACGTAACTGGCCACCTCTGAGCAGCCAGAGTAAGTTCCAGTAGCCAAAGAATCAGCGCTTGTCACTAATCCTGTTAGCTGGAAAGGATGTGGACCGGAGGTGTGGGCTATGAAACAGAATGATTTTTCTGTTTCAGTATCTCAGTGAGTGGTGTTGAGCAGAAGGAAGTATTAATTTTATTTGCAGCTCACACTTTCAGTTTGCTTCCAGACTTCTATGAAGTCTGGATTTAATGTGCAGGGGTACTCTATTGCACTCTACTGGTAATAGGAAATATCTGTCTCTGGTTCAGATTAAAATAATGCCAGCCTAAATCCATGCCAAAGCACAATGTTTGTTATGGGTCTATCTCATCGCAATGTATGAGATGCTAAAGGTTCTTTTACACAAACTCAGTAGAGAAAAAACAGTTAAATTTTTCTTCTTAAGTTGGAATGACCATATGAAAAATGACCACGCATTTAAAACTAATTATTGCATAAGATCACAAAATAAATAGTGTTTTTAAATATTTGCAGGATATTGGAGTTGCTAATACCAATTACTGATCGGATTTGTGACAAAGGCAAAGGCAAAGTGAGCCCTGTGTACTCAGCAGTATATGGTGGTAACAAAGAATGTTTGGAAATGTTGCTTAAGGAAGGCTACAGTCCAGATGCTCAAGAGTGTCTTAACTTCAACTGCAGATCACCCATGTGTATGGTCTTCCAAAAAGAGTAAGTACAGCTCTTATATTTGAAACTATTCATAATTACGCCCTTGTTTAACTTGTTTAAAATGTGCGGTTTTCCTGCCTTCCTTCCTCAGTTCTTGAGCTGATGGAGGTAAACTGTAAGTATCTGAATGGCGTGTGGGGTTTGGATTGCATGCATGAGCTGAAGAACCTCGCTGAAGTCTCCAAGGGTAGGCTTGGCTCTTTGAAGATGACTTGGAGAACATAATTGCAGTTTTTGTGCTTTCAGAAGGCCTTATCAACACATCTCTGTCCTCTGGGAACATGATTTGATACTGTAATTGGATCAAAAGGACTCTTTAAGTAGCCAGATTCTTTTCAGTAAGGATGAGTTACTGGAAAACAGTGTTTTCCTTTTCTGTATGGCAGTCTTGTGCATAAGACAAGCAGAATTAATCAGCTCAACACTATAGCTGTAAGGAGGACTGGAAAACTGAATGATAGATTCTTTTAGATCCTGACCCATTCCTTTTTATGCCCGGTGAGTGATGCACACTCCTGGTATTCAGCAGGAAGTAAACCAATGCTTACTTCATAATGTAAAGGCTATAGTTTTATAGGGAAAATAACAAGGTATAAAAACCTTTCCTCCGAAGTGTATATCAATGTGTATGTCAATGAGGTGCTCCTAATGTCCTTGTTGTTGATTTTTTTTTTTTTTTTTCCCCCTTTAGTACAGAAATTTCCTCTTCCTCTTTCTGTGGGAAATTAATTTGTGGAGGAGTAGGCTGTTACTGTAAAAGATCCAGTTGTTACTGTCCCCAAGCTCGCCTTGTGCTCCTCCCAGACTACTGTAGTGTATAAAATAGCATTCAAAGGATTGAATACTGGCACAGCTCAAATCAAGATAGAGAATCAAATCTCAGTCACTTCTTGGCAGTTCAGACCTTCCTATTGAGCTGTTGTGTCATTATGTTTATATTTTAATTGAGACTTGAGAGCAATTACCTGATAACTGCTTTACGCCTTAGATAAACAGCGACACTTCATGTGGTAGAGAAGAGATTTGAAAACTTTTTTTTTCCCCTTCAGCTGACTGCTATGTATCATTTAATATTTTGCCACAATTGTAGTTAGTTCACCCTTTAGACACTATTCCTCAGGAATATTAATGTGAAGTAATGTTATGTGGCTAATGTGCTGGATTAAGGTATCTTCAATAAAGGCTTTTAAATCTTCTTAAAACTCAGATTTTAACAGATTATTTCATGTACAGGGATCAACATTTAGTGTTTATATGCTGCTATTTAAATCAATGAGGTTTTGGTAGTAAAGAATTTTGTTCATTCCCCATTAAAAAGCAGTTTATCCAGTAGATGCAAAACCAGAGCTTTTGGGGCTGGCTTACATTTGGTAATCATGATTTCAGTTTCTCCTTCTAGCTTCTTGTCTTCCACATGTGACCTACTCTGATTTCCTTTATTTAAGGAAGAAAAATCAAAATACACAATAAATGAACAGTTATTAGATTCCAGAAGTTCATCACCTGCAAAATTTTTTAGCCAAAATACTAACATTTAGAGGATGTGCCCTGAGTCCTATAAACAGGACTACTACGTATTACTACAGTAATAGGCTGATTGAGTTTATCCTACTTGAACTAAAAGGGCTTTATTTCAAGGACAGAATTATTTTTTTTAATAGTGAAAATACATCCCAGTGAGTGTGCCTGTCGCAGCCTCTTGTGGCTCTGGTCAGGCTGCTGGTGATTTTGAATTGCTTGAAGCAGGAACTCATCCAAATCCATAACGGCGCGTGTGAAGTCACGCATCAGGGTATGAGGCAGAATGTGCTTTCCCTTATCTCCACAAATGACACATCAGGTGTGCAGTGAAGCAGCGCCTAGGGGTTGTTATTACTGACTTTCATTGCAGACTCCTAGGAAGTTGTCTTTGAAAATCCTTGGATATTATTTTTCCCCTTCTGTCCTATTCTTAGTATATAAAAACCAGTTTAGAAAGGGATGCAGACCAGGTAACTACTAAAATGTGCTGTAAATGAGACAGGTAACGTATCTCAACGCTTCTGTGAAGTAATGTGCAATCTAATTACTAACTAAAAAGCAACACACTAATTATCAGTCATAATCTCATTCATTATCATGTTACCATCTTGTAACAGATAATGATAAAATGATTTTAGTAAAAACACGTTAAAATGTTTACAGTAGTTCAGTGGGTTGCAGAGCTTCCTGCAAGTACAGCAGGATGTAAATTAAACGCTTAACAAGTTTGAACCCCGAGTTCTGAGGTGCAGCTCCTTGATATTTTCACATACTTGTCCATATGTTGCATGTGGTGTAGTTTTAAGGTGAAGCCTGATCAAGTGGGCATGGTGCTTCTTCCTTATAGCAGGGCAGGGTGCGGTGATCCCTCCGGGTTACAGATACTAGTCATCAATGACTTTGGGCAGGTTCTGTTTGTGACCTTTGAAGGGCTGGGAGCAGGCTGGAACCATAGGTTTTTCAGGATAAAAAGAACAAAGGTGTTAAATGTAAGGACTGGGGTCTCCTGAGTTACGTTTTAAACTGATGCTTTTCAGAAAGAGCTGCAGTCAGAATGGCATGCTGGGTTTTTCTTTTGTTTTGGGGGGATTTTTGGGAGAAGAAATTTGCTTTCTCGGAAGTGAAACAGTAGCTGCTTTCTGGGGAAAAACTAACAAGAAGTCCTTTTCCTTGTGTGCTGTTCATAGGTGGTTTTATTTAATTGATGTTTTCCTGAAATACGGCATCACCTTACTTGGGATTAATTTGGGATATTGCCTGTTCCATGAAAAGTTTACTTTTTTCCAACGCTTCTTGAAGCTGGGCTGTTTGCTGCCTTCTGGGGATGAGTTATCGGAGTTCATCAGCTACACAATTAAAGCACACGAGGAGTACAAGGAATGGCTGCCTTATCTGCTCTTGGCCGGTTTTAATCCAGTGAATTTAATGCGCAGATTCTGGTAAGCAGATAACATTATCTTGTTTACTTAAATATTATATGCTAATCTGAAAAGCTGTTGCCAGTGTTATTTAACGCGTGCTTTTGGAGGATAGCACTTGATAATCAGTTGCTGCAGTAGGAGTGGTGAGGCTTAGGGAAAGTCTGAAATCGGTCACAGGTAATGGCTGGATTCAGTAAAACAATTTTTTATTATTTTTTTTTATTTTTTTTTTAAAAACTAAGAAAGCCAGAATGGAGATTGTTTTATCACTGTCCTGGAGAAAGGCGTAATTTCACAATTCTTATATCGAACATCTCTTATTAGCCCCCAAGTTTAGTTGCAAGTTGTGTGCGTATGGATAATACGGTAACGGTAAGAAGAATTTCAAATACTGAGAAAGAGGTCAGGCGGGGTGGGAAACGAATGTGAAGTGAAGCTGGGCCAAGGCCAGGAGGAGAGGAAACGGATGCAGTTAGAGATTGTGTTAAACAAATAATGTGGAAAAATTCTAGTCTGATTTTTTTTTAATTTTTCCACGTACAAATAACTGCTTGGCGATGATTTATATTTAAATAGGCACTACAGAATTAAACTTCTATTTAAAACTATGAAGTATTTGTATTTTCTTCTGTTTTTTTCTTGTCCGTGAAGATGACACATAGACTTTACTACTGTATGTCTCACAATTTTTAAAGTTTTACTTAAATATTGATTTATATTTCAGATACTGTTAAGATATTGTTCGTAGTTTTAAATGCATTCATTTATGACTTACTGAGATTCTGCTAATCATTAGCATCTGTGGCTTTCTGAACAGTAATTAAATTTCTTAACAGTGATATAAAAGATGGCTCGTTATGCAAAACCACTGTATGATCAGTCATAAACTGGTCAGTCTAGAGCACGGACAATTTTAATTACCAGTGGGAAAAGTAAAATCACATTCCCTTAAAGAACGCTAGGCAATCAGATCTCTCTCCTGTATGGTTTTCGGTGAAAGTATGAAAGTTCAGTCAAATATGAAAAATGAAATAATAAAAACTAGAAAGGACACAAAATAGTTTTGACATGAATCTCTTGTAAAAAGCAAGTGTATTAAATTTTTTTCATTTGTTTTTTTTGTGTGGTTAGAGCATTTAGATTTCCATTCAGATGAAAATTCAGGATTGTACATATCTAGCAGAGAAGCTGTTCTGTGAAATTGCGTGGCTCTTCATCATGCATAATGCTAAAACAGTTGTTACACCTGCTGTTACTTAAACCTCCTAGTACACTTTATTCAATTAAACCATTGTTAAAAGTTCTTTACACATCCTAAAGATTTGAAATGTAAATCATACTGATTTCTGAATACATATCAGTGCAATCTCTGGTAGAAGGACAGTTTGAAACACTTGTAAATCTTGTGGGTTTTCTTTTGTTTTAATAAATAATTATCTGAATATATGTGCATTTTTGTCCTCAAATGTGATGGTAATGCTCGGGTGTCTTGACCCCTTATGAAAATTTACGTGGAAATGGAATAAGAAATTAGCGCAGAGGAGAATGCTGCCTATTACTGAGGCATTTAAATGTCAGAGCAGATATTTTTCCTCTTACAGTCGATAAATTTTTAAAAGAAATGGAGGAAGATAAAATTACATTAGTAAAGGCTTGTGCTGTCAAAATTACTTGGGTTTTCTCTTTTATGGTTTTCTGTTTCTGGGCTTAGGATGTAAGGATTTATTAGAAAATAGTAAAGCTTTCTATGCGTTGTTTCCATTACTGTATTTCTGCTATTGCGCAGAATGATATTTTATGGGAGATTTTGTTATGCAGGATTTTCTCTGTGAGCGAGAATGCCCTTAATTTCATCCTGGAGTTCACAAACTGGAAGACACTTCCTCCAGCTGTAGAGCAAGACCTTTCAGACTACAAAGAGAAGTTTGCTTGGACTCCCAAGAGCCATTTTGGTAAGCAGTACACTTGCGGGGGGGAAGTCTCTGTGTATGCCAGCTCCCAGGCTGTAAGTGGGAAACAGCTCTTTGTGCTAATGCATGATGGCAAAGAAGGTTCAACAGTCGATAGACGTTGCTTGTTCAGAAAGTGGGGAGCAGAAATAGCAGTTACCCTCAACAAACAAGGTAGTGACAAATATTTGAATTAATTTTAATCATTGCATTGTTCAAGTCAGAGTTAGCATGTTTCAAGTAGGTAATCTCAGTTTAGACTATCTTGTCCACTTCAAATTAATGCATGTGCTATAAAATATGGGTGAATTAGTATTGCACCTTCCTGAAATCATTCATTCAGCCTTTTGGAAGATTTAAGGGAAGATGATCCATATTACTTGGTTACCTTTTCTAGACAATATCCCACTGACTTTATTTTTTAAATTTTATTTGTATTTCCAATGAAGTGTCTATCCTGTTTTGTAAGCATTTGACAGTAATTAAAATACAAACCATATAAAATATCATATTAAATACCTACACATCCAGCTGTTCATTGTCACTCCTGTAATCAAAATGTGGTCAGCCAAAAAGATTCAAGAACTGATTGTCCTGGAAAACACTAGTGCTCACTATGTTCACCCTTCAGAAAAGCAGCTTTAACATACAGGTCATGTTCTGTGTCCTATGTGTTATGTTACTGAGAAATTGTGCTCAGGTGTCTTTGTTAGTGATTCGTTTAAAAGCAAATTCTTCTTTAAAAGGGTCTGTAATAGTTGTTAAAATGTCTAAGTGATAATGTTATTAAGAGTTACTTCCTTTGGAATACTTGAAGCTTATGAGGATATCTTTACTGAGTAAAATAAAAAAGGTACCAAGCACTCGACCTGAGATAAGCTGGTCACGTGAGTGAGCATAGGAAAGTAAAAATGAAGGCTTCATGTGAAAAAGTTCCAGAAGGGGTGTTCACACCTCCAGCTGAAGGCTTGCAAAACGTACGGTCCTGTGGAGTTACACCCCAGCTGTACCTACCCTTCCGTTCGGAAATGCAGGACTTACTGCAGTTAATATTACAGATTCCTTGGGAGTAAAATCAGTGGAGAAGCCATTCTAGGAGAGTTTGGAGGTGCTGGAGTTCTGTATTGGGATAAGTTGATCCATAATATGAAAGTTTGTGTTTGAGCGAATGCACATCTGCAGAGAGGTTTGTGTATCTTTTGGCACGCGCTTGTCCTACATGGAGTTATTTAGCAACACGTTAGAACATTTGACATCATATGCCAACTGAGTGATACTATCATTTAATACTTATCCTAAAAGTGTTTTCCCTTGTCATACTTTGTTGCTTGATTTACTTCTAGACTTAATTTTTCATTTCTTGTAAGGTGGCACAGGCCTCTCTCCCCAAGGTAGCTGTTCTAGGCTGGTTAGATGAAACTTGCGGATTAAGGATAAAATGATTCTTTGATTCTTTGTTTCTAGAAGTTTAAGGTAACTTTTCTAGCTTCTAGAGGGAAATTCCAAAAGTGCTGATTCTAGCAGACAGCAACCCTTCACTATTGAGAACTCTGCCTCGTTATCTGCCAGAGAGACTGGGGGAATGGGGTGCAGACAGGATCCAGCTAAACCAGGTAACTGTAGGAGAGCGATATAATCCCATGGTGTCCTGTTCGCTGTTTGACTTGTTTTGTAATTTTTCAGCCTTCATTCCTTCCCTGTCCCATCTTTGTCGTCTTGAGATCCGGTCCATTTTAACGAGTGAATGCCTGCGATCGGACCACTTTATCCGGGAATTGCCGTTGCCAGCTTGTCTCCAGGACTACCTTCTCTACTTCGATGTACTGCGAGCCAACGCTATCCCAGAAGTGGAAGATTATCTGCGGCAGAGAGAGGAGGGAGCTCCCTCTACCAGCCACTCCGGCGCTGAAGACGCAGACGGGAGGGACACCCGTAACACCAGTGCTACATGATGGCACTGCCAGTGACTGAACTCTGCGGCTGCAGCTTTTGTAACGGCAACGGAGAAGAACTACTGTAAATAATTGTAGCAACAAGTCTCTTCATGCTGTAGTTTTATACTATGTCTAGAAGTTTGTTAGAAGTTCTAGGGTTTACTTGTTTAAAAAGTCTGTTGTAGCTTTCTAAGTCTGTGAACATTTTCTGGCTTTTGAAAGGAAATTTTTAACTCTTACGGAGTAAAATTAGCTTGTTCAATGAACACAGCTTATATAGTGGTTGAAATCTATTTGGTCAGACACTGTTAATAGGCGCTTTATTCTAAGTACTGCATATACCAAATTAAATTATCTGAAAGTCAAGGAACACAATATTGTATTGTTATGAATTTATGTGTTGGGGAGTGATCTAGCTGCACCAGAGACAGGAAAATAATATAAGAAAGGAAATTGTTTGCTGAAGGAACAGTGAAACAATGATTTT
>VXBL01000996.1:38873-60432 GCA_013400195.1 Aramus guarauna | reverse complement strand
TTTTTTTTTTTTTTTTTTTCTCCTTTCCTTGGCCGTCTATATTTGGTGGAACGTTGGAGTGGGAGGCTGGCTCAGAGCCAGCACCCAGTCCCTTTCCTTGTGTAGCCCATGGGCAAGTCACGAAATGTCCCAACAAGCACAGAGACGCGCCGCTGCCGTGCGAAAACCCCTCCTTCAATGAAGTGAAAAAGCAACCGCTGTCCCCACGGGGCGGGTGACAGGGCCGGGACAGGGACGCCTTGATGGAAGAGCGCTGCATCCCTCGCACACTAGGAAAGCCCTCATCCTGCAGAGGCGAAGCCGGTGCTGCTGAGCTCACTGGTAGTAAATGCTGAAGGCGTGGAGGATGTAGAGGAAGGTCGTGACAAAGGCGAAGAACTGCACGAGAGGAAGAAAAGCAAAAGCTGGGGTCAGTTGGGAGAGTCTAACCCATCTCCTCTTGGTGCTTTCGACCTGGGGAAACCTCCCAGCCCAGACCTCTCTCCAGCCTCAAAGGAGAGGCAAAGCCCCTCACGTTTCCCAGGAGGCAGCTACACAAGGCTGTCCACGAGTTGCTGGACCCCAAGAAGCCCACACTGGCTGCATGCTGCAACAGAAACGAGGAACTGAAGCTCTGGCGAGTGTGACACTGCTCGGCTTGGGATGGCTCTGCTGTGGCTTTAATATTTGCTCTTGTATCTCCCCAAGCGGAGCTGCGGGTACTCCAGCCTGCCTGGGGTTTTCTGGACCAACTCACCGATGCGGCGCAGTTGAGCTGGTAGTGAAGCGGCGAGTTGGAACTGAACTCAGAGCGGATGGTCGCATTGGCTTGCAAGACAGCAGCACTCATGTACAGAATGGCTGTGGTGCCGTGATACAAACTGTCCTGCAAAAGAAGGGAGTGGTGAGGATCAAAGCCTGCCCGGGACTGTCCTTCTCTGATTCACCCTGAGGATGAGGTCCGTCCTCTGCGCATGAGAGCGCTCAAATGAGACACACACCCAGGGGCTGGGACCAAACCCTCGTACCATACCGAACCCTCCCCTGTGCCCACGCGGCACCCGTGGCATAGCACAGCTTCCCTTGGCATTTCCAGTCAAGGAAAAAGAGGAAAGGGCCAGTTGTTTGTGGAAGTGCCAGCAGCTGGCCGGCTAACCCGTCACCTGCCACAGTGGCCTTGTGCCCACGCTGCTGCTGCCAACAATCTGCTGGTGTTCCAGCGCCTCCTTACCAGCACTCTCCAGTTCTCGCTGTTTTTGTGAAAGCCAAAGAGGTAGCTGAGGAGGAGCAGCAGGGAGATGAGGCAGGAGCTGAGGGACACGTACATCACCCATCCCTGCAGCAGCGGGAAGGAGACGGAGGTAGCAGCAACGAGGATCCACACCCAGGTCCCGCAGAGCTGCCGGGGACAAACACAGGCAGTTCTGATGAGTGTGGGATGGGAAAAGCCCCTTCTCCTCCCCAAGTCCCTCCTCGCCTCCCTCCCGGGCCAGCCCCAGCAGCTGTGGGAAGCCCTGTGTCTTTGGGCAGTGCGGACCAGCCTCCCGGAGCATCCTGGCATGACAGCAACACCGCAAGCTGGCACGAGTTTCCCTGAACGTTCTTGGGAAATACTTCAAAACATTTCTTACAAAAGGAAAGGTTTGCTCCTGTGTTTGATGCAAGGAAACCTCCCACCCCGAGGGCTTTGGCTGAGAAGCCAGAAAATGCGCTTTTATCTGGGAAAGGTGAAGGGCTGCATTGGCCCAGCCCTGCCTGCTCGTTAATCTCCTGGGCTTGAAATCACGGCACAAGGAAGTCTCCTCCTGACTCCATGCACCAGCCCGGAGTGAGTCAGTCACTCTGGATCCACCTAAAGTTATTTAATGCATAAAAATAGCATGCGGGATTATCTGGAGAAGCTCACGCTGGCCTGTGCCGTTCCAGTTTGGGTGGCTGAAACCCCCAGATTTGCAGCGGGAAGCTGAACCCCCCTGGCACAGGCAGCTGGCGGCAAAGCCCAGCCACACCAGACACGGCTGTGGAGTGTGGGTCATCAGTGCGGTGTGATGTGTCAAAGTACACCAGTGGCTGGTTATCTCAGCCAGTACCACCGGATGCCCTCTGAATCCATAAGCATTTGAAAGATCGATGGACTGTCACACGTTACAAGACATCCAATTGCCTGCAAGCCCTTGGAAAGACTTAATACAGAGAGTGAAATTCCCTTGATTTTCAAGCAATTTCTACGCGATAATTAGAGCTGCTTCTGCCCTGGAGGCACCAGCAGCTCTTCAGCCTCGCCCAGCCCTACAGCAGCTGGCAACCCTCACACGGACTCTGGAATGGAGCTGGAGCGTATCTTGTCCTCAAGCGGTTCCAAAAAAACACATCATGAAGAACCAGCCATTCAGTATAAGCTATAAGAAAGGACATTATTTCCCATTAACGCTGCCTTCAGGATCGTTTTGGGAGCTGGTACCTGATTTTTAGATTCACTAGAGCCGTTAGTGAGGTGCTGTAACGCAGCAAAGCTCGGCATACTCACTATCTCCGGTAGGATGAAGGCGTAGGGAATGGTTTTGAAAATGGTGGGTCCGGAGGGCAAGGCGGGCTGTGTGGAGGCCGCAGGAGGACACGCCGAGGCCATCTCTTCTCAGCCGATGCCGCGACTACTCCGGTTCAGCTCCGCTCACGTTTGTCTGCACCGCGCCGCTGCTGTGCGGGGTTTTAACTGACACACCCGCGGGGAGGTAATCACAGAAACCAGCCCAGGCTGGCACCACGCCGCTTCCTCCGGCTGAAGGAGCCCTCGGCAGCCCTCCGGTTATCGCGGCTGGTGTCACACGCCCTGCCGCCAGCACCGAGATGGGAGAGCAACGGGACCCCAGCCCCGCCACCGGCACGCAATCAATTCAAGGTCTTTAACGTAAGGGGAAAGACAAAAAAAAAAAAAAAAACAAAACCACGCCCGGGCAGAAATGTTTCCTGCAGTCAATTTTTGTCCTTGGCATTCTTTCAAGCCTGAAATATTTTTGCTTCCACTGTTGTTGCCTCCTCCCCTTTCTGTTCAGGTTTCTGCTCTGTATTCACGTCAGATTCCCCCACACCCACCGGACACATTCAGCCTTTGAAAACTTGCAGCCAAACATTTCTTACTGACACCTCAACCCACTGGTAAAAGACCAGAGGGTTTGCCAGCGTGCTCCTCAGCACCCAGAAGGGTCTGAAGGACAGCTACTGGGACAGCTTTGACTTCTACCTCCTGGCAGATGTGTTTTGGGTTCGACAGGCACATGCTGTTTTTTCCAGAGGACTCTGCCTCACCGTATAACTCACCAATAACTGGGGAGCTGAGAGGTTGAAGGTGGCCTCTCTGCCTCATGGCCTAGAGAGGACGGGATGACTCCACTAACTCAGGCAATACTCTGCAACAGGAGGACGATATACTAGTAAGATATCATATCTCTGTTAGGAGCACCAAGTGATGCCCTAGGAATTTGGCTTCTACACCAAGCTCTTGTGCAATACAGAGCAAAGATAAATCCATGATGTTTCTCATTGTCCGAGCCCCTCCTAGACCGGGGAAGTGCTTTGTGGCATTTCTGAAGGCTCCAGTTTACAAATGCCATCAGTGGAAGCTGGCTTCAGGCTCCATGCAGTGTGCTGTGGTCTTTGAAAGATCTTGTTTTAAAACATTTCAAGCCAGGCACCGGTTTTGTCTGGTGTGCACTTAAATCCACATGTGACTCGCTGCCCACCCACCTGGTAGGTAGACTCCAGCAGAAAAGAGAAGTCACGTACAGCCTTGGGGAAGAGAAGCCTTCACCGTCCTGGTCCACCCAAGGAACACCCTGCAGCTCCTCAGTGTGCCATAGAAAGCCAGCACAAAGGGAGCTACCGTACAGCTCAGCCACGCACACGCACAGGGGAAACGTGACGTGCCCAGCATTGTCACCAGCTTTTTTTTTTTTTTTTTTTATTAGGTGGGTCAGGCACATTCCTGTGAATAACCCAACCTTTTCCTGAGAGGGAAGGAAAAACAGTAAAAGTCTAAATACAGAGCAACCTGCTGTCTACTGATTGGACGAGAGATGTGGGGTTTTTTCCTAACCTGGCTGACCTTGCTCAGCAGCATTCTTAAAGATCATCGCTTTTTCCTTGCCTCTTACCAGTCTGCTGGGGTACTGTGACAAAGAGTCTTTTGTTCAGCCTGATTAAAACAAAACTGGAAATTAATCGGAAGTTGCATGAGAGGAGAAGAGTGCTGCCTCAGCATTTGCTCAGCTTAGGCAAAATACGACGCTCGATGTGGCTACAACAGGTACATGTAGGAACAGACAACCATAGCCCTTGTCTAACATTGCAAAGGGGAAGATTTAAAATACAATTTCCATTAGTTAAATGGATAAAATAAATTTTAGTCTCTCAAAATGTTAAATATGTTAAAATATTCATTACAATTGACATAGTACACGTAGTTTCTTTTTTGTAAGAATTTATTTATTTGTTACCCCATTCTTAGGTAGCCTGTATTGTTCTTGTGTAATCCATTCATACTCCAGGATCGGTTTTCCTCACTTCTCCTAAGAAATCGTAAGCCAGCTCGGAGATATCAAAGGCTTTGTGAGTGTTTTCTGATGAGAGCAGATACTGAAGTGCACCGTCATTCTCTCGGCTCTTTTTCAAAAAGTCAGCAATTGCCTTCCAGCGAGATGCTTCTGACTCTTCCTCAGCCCACTTGTAGGGGGGGAGGAGAGTAGACTGGAGGAGAGGAAAGACAGAATCGTGGTACACCAGGACAAACAGAGACTTCAGAAATTCTCGATCTCTCTGCAGAGAAGAATATATAGAATCAACAAAACGTCGATCAACAAATATGCTCGCCAACCTACATACTTCTCCGGATGACATAGAGCAGTGATATAGAGCCAAACCTGCCAGTGTTACCACAAACCGCCAATCTGTACAATGGGCACCGACGGCCCTTGGCTCACAGGGTATTTGTATTTCTTCCTGAAAACACCAGGATGTGACAGCTGTTCCCCACAGCCCCTGCGAGTGCAGACTGAGACCGTTGGCCGTAGCCAGGGAAGGGCCACAATCTCCCCGCTTTGGAAACCAAAGCTCCACTCGTTTCTCCACCGCTCTAGGCGGAGAGTTGCAACAATCCCACACTCCTTGTAGCACTTGGCTCTTAGCACCGTAAGTACTGGTATGTCACACTTTGACAGGACATTCTGTGTCTGGCAAGAATTATGCCCTCCCCTGTAAAGACCAGTTTGCAAAAGCCAGAGACTGAGAATCAGCCTGGTCAATTATCAAACACTGATTTAGCAGCTAAGCACCATATAACCGTGCAAGGAGGAGTAATAATTCACTGGGCAGCAATCCTACCCTGGGAGTGGCACATGACAAATCAGGTAAAACTGGATGGTTCTGGGATACTGAGGAGTTACTAATTCTTTGAACAGATCAGCTTTCATTTTGGATGAATGGCCTTCAAAAAGCGATTCTGACTCAACAGCGTTTTGTTTTGTTTGCGTAAAAAGATCTCTGTGTGTATCTGTTCAGTAGCATGCACGACAAATGAAATACCCTGCTGCTGCTCCCACTGGAAGCGTCTTGACTCAAGAGTCAATGCCTTTCTCATTCAGTTCCCTACAGCTCCTCCTTGTCCAGAGGACAGGAGGTAGGACAAGGTACGGGTATACCTGGTGACATGGCTAACTCAGTTCTTCTCCAGCTGTCTACATCCCAAAGTGGGAGATTTGCAGCATTTTGGGGCCTTTTTCCAGGCAGACTGAGGGAGGACTGGAGCCCAGAGGTTGGAGGAGGAAGGATTATTTTGCGGACGTACACAGCCCCTTTTGTACCAGTGGAAAACTTCTATCAGTTAAGTATTGGAAACATTGCAAAAGGGGGCCACGCTTTGGGTGTGAACTTATAATAGCTTCCCCACTAACAACCATATCCAAATGCTGAAACAAAGAATTAAAGTTAATTTCACATTCCTTCTTCTCCTAGTTTACTGTTAGAAATACGGGTAAGAAATGTTAAGAACTGTATTTAGCATATCTACATTTTCTAAGTAAATGTATGGTGAGAGGAAAAGTTAACTAGCAATAACACTGACAGAAAGCTTCCAGTTTGAATTAGATTGAATATATAGCAAAGAAAAACCTGCAATTTATTACCTTCTCAGGCCTCTTCAGCGTTCTTTCTCTATCTGCCCAAGCACTCTAAAATGCAACGTAAAATCAGACTGAGATTGTGGAGATGGAAAGCAACTCCATTTTTAGCTGCAATCCCACCGTAGTTTAACTCCCGTTGCAGTCCCACTTTCCTCGCACTCCCCATTCCTCTCTTGGGCCAGTTTAGTTGATTTAAGCAAGCAGCCGTTCCACCAAATTTTACAGATAGGAGGATTTTGAGATTTGAAACTATCATCAGAGCCATATCAATGAAATCAAGGGGATACACTTCTCAGAAAAATCAGTCACAACCAAGGTTGCTTTCTTTCCACCCTACAAGCATGGAGAAACACAGCCCAACCCCAAAGGCTGACAGCTTCTAACAGTAGTGTCCTTCGGGCAGAAATAACTCAGCTGTTGTTTGCTGCTGGGACACCTGCGAGGGACTGCACTGCAAATATGGTCAGCACTGTCCTGCCAGTCAGAAGCTCAGTCGGCTCCTGCCTGTCAGGAAGGCAGCACAGGGACAAACGTTCCAACAGCTAACCCACCTGAGTGCTCTTTTGCTGTAGCTACGTGGCTAGCAGTGACCAAACTAGCCAGCTCATGTCTTTGGATCCCTTCTGAGTGTACTCAAGTGTTGTCATGCAGTTTTGAAGGCACTAACACACCAGAGATCTGCAGGTACTTGAAACGATTATAAAATTTTTCTGCTGTTTAGCTTTTCCATTTATCTTTTCACAGGATTAAAAAAGCTCAAATTTTGCAAACTGTCTGGAAATCCTGACACATCAGATGCCATTGAATGCTACGTAGATAACATACCCGAAGTGCGTCCATCAGGTCTGGTTGATCCATGAGTTGAGGGAAAGTTGCTAAGATGGGATTACAAATTAAATCTGAAACAGAAAAGAAAGTTAGTGAAGGCTGAGGAAGAAACAGGATGGTTTTCAAGGTATCGACACATCAAGGTATTCAGCACATCCCCTCCTTCAGAATATTCCAAAGGGAAAATTAGCTGTAATAAATTAGCTGTAATAAATTAGCTCCCTCCAGAGCAGCAAGGAAGACAGAAGAGCTAACAACTGCATTCTCTGACTGTAGCAAACTCTCGGTGGCTCAGAGATAGTTAACTGGAGAGAGATGAACAAAAAACGATTGCTGGTTTATTAGAAGCCAGCCAGCAAGAGACCTTGCTGATTTAACCTAAGGGTAGATTGAGGTGGTTTTCCTCATTTCTGCACCTGTCTTTTTTTATAAACATCTGAAATGGTGCTGCCCAATTTGGATGTTATGAATAAACACACTTTCATTCTAACTTCTTCTGGCTTGTGTTGTGTGCGATGTTAAGATAACTGGGTAACAAGTGGCATAGTATATTTACCAAATGGGGCACATCATCAAACTGCACGGGTCTCCTATTTGAGCTGAACAGGGTGGCTGTAGCGAAGCCAGGCAGGGCAGAGCTGCCTCCCTGTGACCGGCAGGAATCAAAGCTCTCTGATACAAAGCACAGCAAATCTCGAGCCCCGCTGGCACAGGGGTTCTGGTGTTATTTTAGTTAATGGGATTGTGGATAAGACTACAGGAGTGCTACAGGTAACAGAGAGAGGGATTTTGGTTGAAATGTGTTCTTTCCCTTATGATTTTAAATATTTAAATATTTTAAATATTTAAAGTACACTGTTGTTTCTTCACCATGAAGTTAATGGAAAGTTTAGTAAACACTAACCGTTTACTAATGACAAAACATTTCACGGAAGCAAGCCAAAACTGATTGCTTTTGTGAAATATATAGCAAGCCAGAACTGATGGCTTTTGTAAAATGTAACACATTTTAAGTTACCTATTTCTAAAGTGATAGTTGATTTTTTTAAATAAGAGAAATCTTCTTTTGTTACACCAGAAAAAAGCAGAAAATGGCTACCAGAACAACTTCTGAAATGCTGGGGTGAAGCCTTTAAACCGTTTCAAATAACGACTGAATCCAAATGGATGCAACTTAACTCCAGGAGAGGTCATCCGCCTGATCTAGCGCCCTACGTTGTAAAGATCAAATCAAGTAAGTATGGCAGCTCAACGGGCCTTTAAAAACTAAGCATTTTCAGTTTCTCTGTGATAAGTTTATTAAATAAAGCATTAATTTATTTGAAGTTCAAGAAAATCAGGAGGGGAGTTAATTTCTGAGCACCTTTGAATCTGTAATTCAGGTGCTTAAGTACGGCTAAGGATTAAAAATGATGAAGTTAAATATGTTAGTAAGTGCACAAGCAGGTTTATTTGCCATAGGGACAGATGATACATAATTTAGTCTGGAGAAGAGACAGAGGAGAAAGCACAAGAACATTACTTTGCAGTACCGACAGAAATTCCCTGTAGTACAGTTAAGCATAATTTTTCTGTATTTCAGATGTGGTTTTAAAATGGTGACTTTGAACCATTACAGTTCTGTTGAAGGAAAGATGTGGAAGGAATAAGGCGCAGGGTTCCCAATCAGAGCAATATACTGAGTTCTGAAACCAGAACTTTTCCACTTCTGTCTCTCCCTGCTGCATTAGCCAATAAGTAAATAGTAATTAAAAAAGAGGATGACTGAGCCTCAATGACAAAAGCGTCTGCCTCATGTCTGTAATTCAGAGAACACACATACACTAGAAAAGAATGAGTAAACCTGCGTGCATGTCTAATCTCATTGCATGGGCGGTGAAAAGGAAGCATTTCTCTTCCAAATAATACTTTATTTGCTTTTTATTTATTTATTTAGAAATAATCCTTTGCCTATCCACATAGGCTTTTTTTTTTTTTAATGAGTATTTCACTGAAAACACTTCATTCATACTTCACAGCAAACAAAACTGTTCTTGTGGGTTTTCCATTCTGCGATGCAAACTGATGTCAAACAGGGCAACACACGTGAGATGTGAGTTGAAATATTACTAGTTTGAAATGCAAACACACCGAGTGCTGGTAGTCACAGCAACAGGTTGTTCTCTTTTGTTAAAAGGGACAACAGCTTTCTATTTGTCCGCACAACACCAGCAGACTGAAAGTTAAAACTTCTAACCTTGTGAGGTGGTTGGTGGTTCTTCTCCACAACAGCAATTCTTACCTGTGCTTTGCATGCTTACTCTGTCTTTCAGGAGTGCGTCACCAAGTATTTGTCGATAAAATATCAAGAGATGGATATAGCACATACTGCCAATTAACGTTTCTGGTAGCAAACTATTGGGAAAATAAACACACAGTTGAGATTTTTATTTGAAACTGCTCGTATGAAGCACTGTTCACCAAAACTTGAGAGTAATGGCACTTCATGGAGATGATTATGAGCCCATATTGGCATCTCCATGAGTCTATCACAACTTTAGAAGGTGCACATTGATAAAGCTATAACAGCCAGACTCCTGCTGTTGTGGTTT
This sequence comes from Aramus guarauna, assembly GCA_013400195.1. Taxonomy (NCBI): domain Eukaryota; kingdom Metazoa; phylum Chordata; class Aves; order Gruiformes; family Aramidae; genus Aramus; species Aramus guarauna. The sequence continues at coordinate 50,861 of VXBL01000996.1, read as the reverse complement.
TCAATCTTATCTAAATTTAAACACTTCTTGTTTGTTTTCAAGAAAATAGCTCTAAGTGTCAAACAGAGATCAAGTACAACATGCAGGCAATGCAACCCTTAGATTTTAGCACAGCCAGTGTTCCAGGGAAGGGGAACACTTCAGATCTCTGGGACCATTCCAGGCTATCTGAAGTACTGTTTCACTTTATGGCAGCACGCATGCACACTTACTTCAGGATGTCTTTCGACTGCACGCTTAATGACCTCAGTTTCACTAGAAGCACAGGCTGTTTCTTGAGTGTTATAAACTGATGAAAAACACCACTCCCTGCTGAAGAAATAAATGCCCAATACAAAGTCAGTCATTTTGAAAGACCACTGAGAACCAGTACAGATGTTCTGTAGCGTATTTATGCACATAAGCGGTGTGGGAGTTATGACATGGGACTTGGGCAGCCTGGCTTGAGAGCTCTTTAGATCAGTGTAACTGCTGAGCCTTGTACCATCACCCTGTAGCCAAGAAGCCTTAAGTGCAGGTAAAGAAATAACCTCAACCTGCAAACACTGGAAATGACAGAAACATTAGCACTGGCAGACAGTTCTGAATCCCACCAGCCCTGAGAAGCAACCCTCTCTCATGCAAAATGAGAACACACAAAAGAAAACCAGGCTGTAGTGATTGCACACTAATGAGAGCCCTGGCCGAGGGCTGCATCTTGTAAAGCATCTACCATTTATATAATGTTTAGGAGAAACCACACCTCTTCTTGATATTGATGGGTCAACTTCAACGCCTCTCTCATAGGGAGTACCACCATTTAACAGCAGCTCGTACATCCTGTGAAAGAAGAGCAGCATAGTTGAAATAAAAAGATGTAAGGATAGGTGAGAACAGCACAACCCCTTGCTGAGAAAGAAACAAACCTGTTATCTCAAAAAACTGGCACGGTGCTTGATGTTATGATTAGTATTTTATATTAAATGACTGCACCTAATTAAATAACCAAACCTCAAATGATAAATTTGAAATGCGTATTACATTGGGAAACTAGCTAATTATTTTTAAAGAAATTAGCAACATTGATTCTTTTCCACGTTGACTCCTGTATTTTTCTTATATGAAGTTTAGCAATTGTTTCACTAAAATATTTTTGAGGAGTCATTGCTTATGTAGCAAATTTTAGATATGGAAGATTTAAAATGTTGAAGAATAACGTAATCCCAGTTCTGTCAAGACTGTGCATGCAATTTCATTCTGTAGATACCATGTTTAACTTCATGAAATAGAAAAACAATGTCAGAGATCAGATTTAGAAGATATTTAGAGATTCATAGAACAGTAGGGATCTCCTATGGGTATTTTTTATTGCCTTATAATCAAAATATATCCAGAATACACATATATACCTATATCTATATATATATTTGGTAAAAAAGAAGTATTGCAAGTCTGCTCTACAATGAATCATTTCTGTAAATTAACAGAAAGCTTTCCTACATTTAATAAAATAGAAATATGTACATTTTATTATTCTTTAAGATTGCTGCACCCATGAACTAATCATAAATCAGCTGAAAAATATAAGCTTATTCGCAATCTCCAAGTGAACGGTAAGAGATTCATTCACATAAACTCTTACCTGCTTCCAAGTCTCAGAAATCAATCTAATTTTTAAATAGGAAAGGGATATACAGCAAAGTGCAAGTAAAGAAAAGGCCAGAATTAAAAAGGACATTGTCACCTGCAATTTAAGCAATGATTCTATTTTATATGAACAAAACTCTAAATAACTCCCTATTAACTCAGACATTTCCATAGTTGTAACATTCCCCTGAAGAATATTTTTAAAGACATACTAACTTGCGACATTTCAAACCTGAATGTTGGGTCCAGGGAGCACTTTTCCCACACAAACGTAGTAGAACATACACTGGCTGTGGGAGCAGGACCAGCATTCTCACTGGTACAACCTGCCTGTTAGACTGGACTACACCTGCCCCCATCGGTGCGTCAGTATGAGATACGAACCTTACTCCTTGCCTGAAAGAGATGTATATACATACATATGTAAATACAGGGAGAGAAAGGAGGAAAACAATCAACTTACTTGGAAGAAACAGGCATTCCACTAGATGTAAAAAGCTTCAGAAATGCCCAGCCACAGCTTAGCTCTCCTCTTTCACCTGTTGACTGAAAAAAAGAGAAACAGATAACTCGAGCAGGGTAACCAGAATGAGTAACTGAACCACAAGCAATTATTTAGAATAATCACATTAAAATGGTAAAAGCCCCAAATTTGTGATAAGCAAACACTATGTCACATTCACAGGTGTTTGAAGATGTCTACCAAACAGCACACAGTTTTGCTGAAGTTGGTCGTCCATGAACATATTTAAGAGACGAGGATTTATGAAGCCGAGAAATGCACATTGAAGGGAAACCTAAGTATATCAAGCTCCTAAAAAAGAAGAGATGCACAGATACAAAGGTAAAAACCCCCAAACCTGCACCGATGTTCTAAAGAATGCAGGTCAGAAAGAAGGAGGGGAAAAAAATTTACCCAGAGGATTTACCCATCTGATTCCAGAGTCAACAGTTTCCAAGCCGGTGACCCTGTGTGTCGGAAGGCTTTACTCAGAGTACCAGAGACAGCGCCTGGGACAGGGAGCTGATCCTGTGTGCCAGCCCATCCGGTTCCAGACCCCAAAAGCACTAATAACAGGTAGGAATTTGCAAACACTTCAACTTTCATTTAAACTTTGTACATAGAAGCAGACAACTTTGCATAAACTTGACTGTTCCAGTTAGCGTGAGGAGGGCCATTGTGCCTCATTAGGTGAACCATCGCTTACCAACACACTGTTATCACCAGGATTACATAGCCCAGTTCCCTACAGATGTACACTCTATTTCTCTCCCTGCACAACAGCTCTGCTTCCCCACCACACTAGCAGCTTGTCTCTGCTCCATGTCGCCACAGGCACTGCACTCCTGCACCCTAACTTCATACAGGTGTTAGTGAAAGAGAAAATTCAGCAATACTCCCCTTTGCAACTTCTCCATCCATCTTTTCAGCGTTAGTTTTCACCGTTTAATACCCTGCTTGCTAACCACTGCGGTTACCCCACTCTCTGTCACCCATGATTTACTTGATTGTCAAGATTCACCTGAGGAAGACTGCAACCATAACAAAAATGCAAGGGTTGAGAGAGGCAGCAAGACTCGAGTCAGTCTTGTAGACAAAATGGCTGATCTTTCAGAACAGCGAACCTGTTCCAAAAAGCCACTGTATCCTCCAAATATTAATGTTTTTTATGCGCCTGCATGTATCCACCTTCTACTATGGCAGTTCTTGGGGGCTGTTCCATCTATTGCATCACTACCCGCTGTACTTTTCAGAAACATAAACTAGATGTGTAGAATATATCTGTATCAATCGCAGCTAGAAACCAGTCTCCATACTATTTAAACAGTGAAAATTGTTTGTATATAGCACAGTAGTCTGAAACAAATCACAAAGGTAGTAAAACAATGCAGGAACGACAACAGAATTGGTCCTCTGCAATCACGTAACGTAAGAACTTTGGCAGAGCAGCAGAAATTATTTCAGTGTAAGTAAAGGTACATTCATGTGCACTAGGCACAAAGTCTTTTATTCTCAAAATACTGAATAGAACTAACAGTTCCAAAACCCAACATCTCTCCCCTCCCTCCCTCCCAGAAGCCAAAAGGAAGACAATCTTACAAGCTATAAGCTAGAAAAAGTTGAGCTAAATTTCCATTTGGATCTCGCAGTCTGCTTCTGGGATACTGCAGCTTAACATGAGATGTGGAACAGCCTGTTCACTTTATAAACCTGTGCTTGGAACGGTTTATACTGCAACTTCACATACTTACATTGCGAATATAAGTGATGCCAAGTTCAAATAATATACCAATGTCTGAAGACAGAGAGTTGGACCTGACAAAACAGTCACCATCGAGCAAGCTGGGTAAAATGCCTGTTACCTAATACAGAGAGGAGGAAAAAAAAAAGTGATTTTTAAAGGCCAAACCCATCACTCGTTCACATAAGATCTCACTCATAAGACCCAATCCCACTGTATATAAAAGCAGCTAAGTAGAGCACCAATTTCAGCTGAAACCTTCTCCCCTTATTCTTTATCTTGCCATGAAACATAGCTACACTACCAAGGTACTCTGTGTGTGCGCAATAACAAGCTATTGGAGAACTTTAGATGTCAAAAAGCACTTAATTTGCTCCCAGAACGCAGCAGCAACTGAGGTAAAACAGGGCAATGCTACTTCTGTGAGTGTCGCCCTGCACGGCACCTGAAACAAGGGACAAAGCATGGGCTCGTCTTCAACGAAATCAAAGCACAAGCTCACGTGCAGAGTGGCTAGTGTCTTCCCTTCTCCATGAACACCATGTAGTGCGCGCCTGATGGCGGTTCAGAGTTACCCAGCACCACCAGCAGGATCACCAGTCCCTCCCACTGCTTCTTCCCCCAACTCTTCTCCAAAGCGTTTTTGCTAAAACACTTGGTTTAGTTTGAATTTGTGCACTTCTGCAAGTCTTTTTTCTTCTGCGTGTTCATTTTGGTTGCAATACATTTTACTTCAACAGAAATACCAGAAGTAATAGATGATGTAAATAGGCAGTTACTGGCTACGTTGCTCCCTGAGCAAGATACCTACCCTTGGAGAAAAGGTCCACGTTTGAGGATTTTTAGGTTGCCACGTAGCTCTCACTGTGTGAATGTTACTCAGCACCTAAAATATTACAAGCAGTGAAAAAAGCTAAGACAGGTTTTTCCAGAAAGCTGTGCACCTTTAAGAAAATGCAGTATTTATTATCCCAGATTAATACAACACTCTGCACACCACAAAGATAATTACAGTTGCTCTTCAACTTTATCAGATGGTTTCAGTTTAAAGGACTAGAGAGGAAGTTTCTCTGAAGCCACAGAGCACTTTCCAACCATCCTTGCTTCATATATGCCAGGAGTAGTTGCTTTGCCCCCAAAAGCGTTCAGTGCAGCTGAAGGAAAACCGCTAGATCGTCAGCGTTAGATTCTGTTATAAAAAGCCGCTCTACACCTACGCACAAAGGAGCACAGAGCATCAACAGCAAGAGGGGGAATCCAAGTACGGCCCTGACCCAGCTATTCCCAGGCCCAGCACGGGAGAGAGATCAGCCCAGAAAAGGCTCATCTCCACCACGAAGAAGCAAAGAGGCACAATGGCAGGTGGAGGAACCGAAATTATGGGCTCGGAGAAGCGGAGCTCCTGCCCCAGCCCCTCCCAGGGCTGTCCAGGACAGCCAGCAGCCCCAGGTGCCGGGTGGGACTCTGGGCGTGATGAGTCAAGAGGAGCGGCTGGCTGGGCTGAAAGAGAGGACTGCTCAGGGGTACGAGGCACTGGCACGCAGGGAAGGGCACTGGGGGCTGCACGTGACTTACTACAGGGTGTTCAGTGGTGAAACCAAAGGCAGAAAAAGGGAGGGATCGAGGTGCTTGGTGGAGTAACAAGGATGGGAAAAAGAGGGCTAAGTATGTATGTCTGGACATGCCCGGCACCTGATCAATGCAGTCCGCCCTGTTTTCTCATTAAACTCCATTTCTAACTATTTTTCTGGGTGAATGGGCTCCCTGTTCTGAATGCATGTGTGTGTGTATATGTCTAGATGCCAGCAACTGGCCAGACCACAGCTCTCTAGGGGCCTACGTGTCTGTGGTGACTGCAGGTGAGAGAGTGAGGGTACGTACGTCGGTGTGTAATCACAGATGAGCATCGAGCCAGACTGATTGGAGAGTAAGTTAAGCGGCTTGGGAGGGAGATTGCATGTGCGTGTCTCTCTCCAAGCGAGACAGCTGGAGGAGTTGGCTACCAGAGGAACCAGAGCGAAGAAGATACTGAAAGATCCACACCTCATCAAGACTTTTGACGCCAAACAACTTACCCGATTGCCATCAAACAGACAGAGTCGGACATGTCTGCTGAGAACCTGTATGCTGACTCCTGGGAGGGGAATCATTTTACAGCTACATAAAGTTACAATCAGGGATACTCGAGTTGGTCTAGGGTAGATCTGAAATAGAGACAACAGAAGGAGGATTAAATCTACAGGCTCCTCCTGCACACGATACCATGTTGTGTTTATTTACTGAGACAATCGAGCGTAGCATTCACTAGACCGGATTCTTCTAACCACAAAGCTGGTGTAGTATTAGCAGCAGCAGCAAAATTTCTTCATAAGCCTTAAGCTCTCTTCTAAGGAGACTGCTACAAATATTTTAGTGCGACAGACAGAAGGTTCTATCAAAGTTTGGGAAGAAAGAAATACTCTAGAAATGGTGCAAATCAGACATAATCATGAGCCAAAATGAAAGAGGACAAATGAAATTGGTGATTTCACGGTGCCTAGCAGAAGTTTGTGGTTTACAAATTCAGACTGGTCACCCATGCAGATCTGCTTCACCCCAGACAGGGAAAGAACCCACAAACTCAGGATGAAACATGATTAAAAGATACCTAACATGACAACTTGTACCAATTTTTTGCCTGTTAGACAGTAGGATGTGATAACATCTACTGCCTAAGGAGTCTGGATTGACATCGAAATCCATCATCTGTTTCTCAGCAGTATTTACCCACCAATATGACGTATTGCTAGCAATTCACATCTACAGGTCCTGTCATTTCTCGCAAACCAAAAGCACCATAGCTTTCTTACCAGTAATACTCACAGTATTTTTTTCAGAGTTCCACACCAAGTCTTTGAAAGCCAACTGTGACGGCGTAAGTTCAGGCCGCAAAAAGTAACTTGCTCGAAACTGACTGCCTACAACAAGAGTAATTTTTAGAATTCTTAAAATTTTTGATGATCTTTATTGCCACAAAGCAAACAACATCCAAAATTCAGATCTGAGCTAAAGTCCATTTGAATATTTGACTGGTCCAAACAAAACTATGGAGGCATCTTCTACAAGCACCCTTTAAAAAGGGTCCTTCTATTTGTAAGCGTTCCACAGTATTTCATTCCAGAAGCACAGTAATTTAATTAACAAAAAGAGCTATTGACTTGAAACAGTTTCAAACAAAAAGACTAAGAAAATATAAGGTGTGTAATATACTCGGTGAAGAGACTCCAAAAGATGTCCGAGAAAAGGGAAGATTAAAAAAGAAGTCATCATTTTCTGCGTCGTCAACAGGAAATATCTTCCAAAGAGGAAAATCTTTGAAATCATTAGGAAATTTGTCATTGCCTCTGTGCGACCAGGGTTTCACACAGATAAATTAAGACTTAATTGAAGAAGAAACAAAAGCCTTTTATACGTTATTTGATGGGTCAGATATAGCCTTAATTAATTATAATTAAGCAATACTGATTTTAGTCCAATAGACTAGTAGCCAAGATAAGAAACTTACCACAGACGCTTGAGAATCCTGCACTGCATTTACCACAAGAAAGCCTTACCTTCTTCGAAGAGCTGGAAAAGTGTGGACGGGCGGAATCCCGCAGGAACTGCTCCTATGGTTGCCAGTACCTCGACTGTGTCGTTCTGTTAAAACCCAAACAAACAGATATTAGTATTCCTGCTGCTTAACATCTAATTCTATCCTAATTTAGAACTCTCACACAACCAGAATTGGAGACCTGGGGCATCGGTCACCTCTTCTAATCTGGAGCTCGTTTGGCCCACCTCCAGGAACCGCTTTTACTCTGGTTCACGCGTGAGCCCAGCCAGGCTCCCGTTTTGTTCAGTCCCCTTTCCATTTCAAAGCAGCAGCAGGTGGTTACAGAAAATAATCACACTCTCGAAAGAGAAATGGTATGGTACTACTGCGGCAAAAGCAAAAGACATCTTATTTGCATCTTCATTCAGACACATGGGCTGGGCTGCAGCCTGTTTCTAAAGTGTTAGAGAACGTTTTTGTAGCATTTCTTGCTACAAAAAGCAAAATAGAGATGTTAATTAAAAACAATGGTCTATAATAAGTCTAAACAGTGTTTGGTAAAAGGCAAACCTTGTCTACAAAATAATTAACATTATGGTGTTACACCATACACCTACCTCTGTGATCGCTCTTCTTACAGCACTCCAGTGAGAATCTGTTCTGGAAGAAAAATAATGTATTTTTTATCATATATCACCCTCGTGTGGACAAAACTTTAAACACTAAATATCAGTTTGTTTTCAAATAGCAGCAGCCTAATAACTATATCTATCTGAGATACTAATAATGACATATTTCCAGCCGCAAAGACTAATTGCTAGTCTCTCTCATGAGCTGGAACATAACTCAATACATAACCCAGTCATTCTTTGATTTTATGGGGGAAACAAAAAGGCAAACCAAAGCAAAAGTCCCTGACAAACCCCTGCAAGTAAAAGTGTGTCCGCACACTGAAAAAAAAACCCCGTGACTGCTGTACTGAAAAGAAAAACGCAAAGAACCAAGTACAGTGAGAATACCTCACGAGGCTAAGAAACATACCGCCGGATTTAAGGAGGAGGAAGAATAATTTTAAACTTACTTGCTATCACATCACTTCATTTACCTTTTTTTAATTTCAGTTCCATCCGCTGTTTCATCCACCACTTCAATGTGTTCTTCACTTTGCTCTTGGCTTTCACCATCCTCGGTATGGACCTGCCATTTTGAATCTGAATTACAAAGTGCTTGATTTCTTCATGGTTCTGTTTTTACAAATGTTTTATGCAACCATAGCACATCTTAATGGTTTAGAAGAGAAGATTTTACGGCTGTGATGTATCACTCCAGTAACTGCAGAACAGTGCCCTTAGGTCTGTATACTCCAATCCATTTTTTAAAAGGTTCCTCTGTGTTGAATCACAAAATACTCCACTATTTACATGGACTCACATGTCATATAAATTATGAAAAGCCCAAATTAGTCCACAGCAGCTCAGAGCCTTCAGATTGACCTTTAGTGACAAAGGTTGTAACTTTCATATTCATGAAATTTCTCTGCACTCTGCACTTGTATGTCACATCTTCACAAGGCACAAAAATACTGCTTTGGCTAGCCATCTCATGGACACGTATACAAACGGGGCGGTATGTCCAAATACCTGGCAAAACACCGCTGTGTGTCCCTACATAAGCATTACGATCGGTTTTATGCGCCTGTATTATCATTTATACATCAAACAACAGAGGCGAGACTAGAACAGAAGAAGGTGGCAGCGCACTAACCGCAAGATAGGTTCTAGGAACGAGGCCTCTCTCCCCTTTCGAGTTTTCGGCTACCCACCAGCCGTCCGCCTTCTTGTCATGTATGAGTAGGACTTCACCTTTCTTTGCCACGAGAAGCAGAGACAAAAGACAACCAAATATTTCAAAACGGCTCCAGGCACAATTAAAAAAAAACCAAAACCCCACAAAAGCCTGATTTTTCCCACAACAGAGATCACAGACTATCACGAGAGACTCTGCCACTACAGAAGGTGGCAAAAGGACACTGGACTCCACCAAGCCGATTGTACACCAGGAAAAGCCATTTCTCCCTGAATCCCGCAAGGAACTGGCTGAATCCCAGAAGCATAGGACTTAATTGTAGTTATTGCTTAATACAGAAGGATCTGCAGTCAAAAAACTTTCAGAGAGACATATTTACAGTGAATGTGAGATCCCCTTCCTGCTGTGCATTAAAGTTTCCAACTGCAATACATTCTTTAACATTTGGATCATCCAACAATTTATCCTCCTCCTCATCATTGTCATCTGCTTCTTCACTGTCTTCCTCCTCACTACTTTCTTCATCTTCACTCTCATCCTCTTCTCCATTTTCATCTTCTGTTTGAGGATCCTTCTGATGTTCCTCATCCCTACCCAAAGTAAATCAAACTTTTAATTATTATTTTAACAAAACTTCTTGAAATTGCTGTCAAGCCTTGCAAGATGGGCTTCTCTGCAAGGACATTGTCCAGATACAGAATTTTCATTCCTGGGTTTTTACTCTCTGTCCTGATCTGACAAAAATTCCCAAATCCCAACAGTGTTTCCTCCCTAAGCGTGCCGACCACATCGCATCCTCTCCTCTCAACAGCCACGTTATATTGCAGCCATTAACCAACACCCTCAGAAAATTCCAGCAAGTCGTTCATGACTGTGTCAAGAAAACAAGCCCCACAAGAGCTGGCTCTGCAGGACTTCTTTTTTTAACTGTACATTAAAGTAATAAAGGGGATGAGCCAACAATTTTTCAAGGTCTTTTCCAACCATACACGTACAATTCTATAAGAGCGCAGACTCTATTTGTTCGCTTAAGCTACTTACGCTGCGTAATTCGTAGTCACGTTATCCTGATCCAAGACAGGAACAAGATTCTGCAGCTGCTGAGAGAGTTTTAGCAATAGCTTTTCTTCTTCTTCTTTCCTCTGATTGTAATTCCCCACAGGCGCAGGCTCGTCAGCCTGAGAAAGAACACAGCAAATTGCTCAAAGAATCAAACTTAACGTTCTCCTATGAAGTTAGTGTTCCAGACGTGTCTTAGGAGCTTTCACCTTCTTCACAGCAGCGCCTGGGCTGCTGTCACCCCGTTTAGTGACATCTTTCTTGCCTTTTTACTCTGCCAAGATGAAACTCCGTGTTGAATTCGCAACCTGCGTTCTCCACTTGCAATATAACGCATTGATAAAGATTTTAAGCGCGGAACGCAATAAAGCATTAAGGATATGTTTTTAAATAATATAAATGGATCTCAGAGATCCCAGTCAGGGGTTGTGCAGTGCTAGGCATCCTTCTTGTACCGAGGCGTCTAAAATCGAAGGAGGCCGGTGTTCTCTAAATGCTCTCCCTGATGCATTTTGGAGAAAACCACGAACAAATTTCTCTCCGCACTTACTTTTTTCAAATCACGGAGAGCGTTTGTATTCTCATCCACCCATTTCTTCAGCTGCAAACATCTGCATCGAAAGCAAGTCAGAGAGAGAGAGAGAGAGTCCTTAAATTCTGACAGACGGGTGCCCCGCATCACGCGTGCTTACAGAAACGCGTCGGTTCAGATCCGCTGCCCCGGAGCGTTCTGCCGTGTTCCCCGGGGGGGGAAGGGGCCGGCCGGGGACCCCCTCGGCCGCCGCCTCACCTCTGCGAAAGGGCCTGCCGCTGCCCGGGGGCCGGGGCCGCGCTCTCCGCCCGCAGCGCTTCCACCTGCAACGCGATAGACACCGTCAGCCGCCGGCAGAGCCCCGCCGCACCGCGCCCCGGGCTCGGGCCGGGCCGTCCGCCCCGCTACCTGCGTCTGCAGCTCCCGGCTCCGCCGCTGCACCCGCTGCAGCGGGCCGCGAACCCGCCGCCCCGACATGGTCGCTAGGCAACGGTGGCGCTGCGAGATGCCGTCACTTCTGGGGCGCGCGGCGCGCCGGGAGTTGTAGGCGCCGGGGCCTGCGCGGCCTCCACACCCCCCCCCCAACCCCCCGGGATCCCCGCCGGGCCCGGGCTGCGGCCGGGAAAACGGGCCCGCGCTTGCTGGGAGCCGCTTCTCTCAGCCCCACGAAAGAGCACCCGTATGCGGGCGTGGCCGCGCTGTGGCACCACCACGGCCGCCCCTGCTTCGGCCTGCCTGCCCGTCCTGAGGGTAAAACCCCGCGGGCCCGCCGTGGAAAGGCGTCGACGCTTCCCCGGTTAATCGGGTACCACCCGCACCCCGCACCCCGGTGCGGCCTGAACCGCCGCCCCGGCGAGCCGCAGCTGTGCCGAACACGGCACCAGACACCGCACAGCCCGGCGCTCGTCCGAAACCTGCTTCTGCCCGAACGCCGCAGGACTCCTTATCCGCCGCAGGTCAGCCTTTCCTTATCTGAACGGGCTGGGCGGCACTGGGCTTTCCCAAAACCTTCTCCCGTTCGGTAATGCAGCTGACAAGCAGCAGCCTGCACAATAAACCCCCAGGTGCAAAGCAGGAGCACCTCCTTCTCCCAGAGGCACGGGACTGAAGTCGCTAGTGATGGAAGGAAGGAACGCGCTACGGCCGTC
>VXBL01000996.1:15963-38847 GCA_013400195.1 Aramus guarauna | reverse complement strand
CAACGCGATAGACACCGTCAGCCGCCGGCAGAGCCCCGCCGCACCGCGCCCCGGGCTCGGGCCGGGCCGTCCGCCCCGCTACCTGCGTCTGCAGCTCCCGGCTCCGCCGCTGCACCCGCTGCAGCGGGCCGCGAACCCGCCGCCCCGACATGGTCGCTAGGCAACGGTGGCGCTGCGAGATGCCGTCACTTCTGGGGCGCGCGGCGCGCCGGGAGTTGTAGGCGCCGGGGCCTGCGCGGCCTCCACACACCCCCCCCAACCCCCCGGGATCCCCGCCGGGCCCGGGCTGCGGCCGGGAAAACGGGCCCGCGCTTGCTGGGAGCCGCTTCTCTCAGCCCCACGAAAGAGCACCCGTATGCGGGCGTGGCCGTGCTGTGGCACCACCACGGCCGCCCCTGCTTCGGCCTGCCTGCCCGTCCTGAGGGTAAAACCCCGCGGGCCCGCCGTGGAAAGGCGTCGACGCTTCCCCGGTTAATCGGGTACCACCCGCACCCCGCACCCCGGTGCGGCCTGAACCGCCGCCCCGGCGAGCCGCAGCTGTGCCGAACACGGCACCAGACACCGCACAGCCCGGCGCTCGTCCGAAACCTGCTTCTGCCCGAACGCCGCAGGACTCCTTATCCGCCGCAGGTCAGCCTTTCCTTATCTGAACGGGCTGGGCGGCACTGGGCTTTCCCAAAACCTTCTCCCGTTCGGTAATGCAGCTGACAAGCAGCAGCCTGCACAGTAAACCCCCAGGTGCAAAGCAGGAGCACCTCCTTCTCCCAGAGGCACGGGACTGAAGTCGCTAGTGATGGAAGGAAGGAACGCGCTACGGCCGTCTCCGCGATTCCTTGCCCAAGGCACAAGAAGAAATTCAGAGCCCAGAGCACAAGCGTCCTTCATTTAACCTGCTCGTTCATCCTGCCATCCTATGCAGCAATTCCACCCCTTCCTTGTGCCCACAGGATTTTTTGACGTGCATGCTTTCATAATGAGATTTGTGATGCATTACGCACACCCTTCAGGTGTGGTTTCACTTCGCAGAGAAATAAACGCATCCAGGAAGGTCATGCCATGATTTTGGCTGGTTTAATGTGTGGGCAGCACGACCTAGCGAGGGCAGAGCAGCGCACCTCAGGAGCGGACTTAAAGCAAGACAAACAGAGACAACCCTTCGAAAGACGGAAACGCGCTCGCTGCCATCGTTCCTCTGTCCCGGGTACTTTGTTCGGTCAGTCTGAGGCGGTTCAGGCTCTCCTGAAGGACAGAAGGCAGGCCCTGGTGTTCCACAGATGCTGTCCTTTCCCCGCAGCGTTTCGACGCGGTTTTCACCAACCCTTTCCACACCGGCTCCCACAGTGGCGCGGGGCGAATCCGGTTCCGCTCAGGCTGCGTCCACCGAGGCGAGGCGAGGCGAGGCTGCTGGAGGAGGAGACAACCGGAGGGTCGCGGTGACCTCGCACCCCCGCTGCGAGGGGCGGGGAGCGGGGGGCCCGGCTCCCGGCACCGCGGCCGCTGGGACGCACCGGGGCTCTCCTCGGCTCAGGACGCCTCCAGCTGCTCCTCGGCGGCGGCGAGACGGCGCTGGAGGCGGCGCTGGCGCCAGCGGAGGAACCGGCGTCGGGCACGGCCCGCCTGCCAGCCCACCACCACCCCGGCCGCGAAGGCGGCCAGCAGCGCCCAGCGCACGGCCCGCGGCCCCAGCGCCTCCAGCACCATCCCGGCCCCGGCGCCGCCTCCCGCTTCCGCCGGGGCGGGGGCGGGCCCCGTTAAAGGCGGCGGGGCCGGGGAGGTGCAGCGTCTGCCCGCGCCATGGCTGAGGCGGTATCGCAGGTAGCGGAGCCCCGCCGGGAAGGGTGGGTGGATGGGTGGGGGTTACTGCTGTCCGGCGGAGCCCCGCCGGGGAGGATGGGGTCCTCCCGGGGAGGATGGACGGGGGGTCTCGCGGCACGTCCCGGGCTGGGCCGGTGATGGGTCTTCTCTAGCGGACAAGGGATGCAGGGTGCGCACAGCTACAGCATCCCTTGTACCGCTTCTTGCCTCACCCTGGGGTGCAAGGGACCCTCTTTGAATATCTGCTTTGATTTATTTCAAGCTCCACCAGCTACTGACTGGCTGTCTGTGTTTTTCCCCTGTCCACAGGATCTCTTGCTGGCAGCAGCGTTTGTCTCCGATGCACAGTATAACAGAAATATTCCTTTTAAGACTTCCCCGGAGGCAGTCAGGTAAGGAGGTCTGCGTCCCTGCAAACACCCACGCTGTTGCCCTGGAGCACAGCTCTGCTGGGGCACTCGGGCTGGGATGAGGAGAACCAACCCCAGCTGTGTCCAAAGAACAACAGCTAAGCAAAGGCTGGGGACTTTGGGTTCACCAGCTGGGTGCTGAGGAGGTTGGGTGGGTGGGATGCAAAGAACTGGATTTAAGCTGAATTGTGTATGTTGAATGGGGCTCAGCATCTGTGTGTTGGGGATGGGAAAGGAAACAAAAACTTGGGTTTTGCTGGAGAAAAAAAAAAAATTTTTTTTTTCAAGACTGAAGGTGACACTGCATAGCAAAACTTCAGCTAATCAAAGGAGTGAGTGGCACCTCTGCTCAGGTGTACTTCAGAAAGGGCAGTAGCTGCCAGGGGCAGGAGTAATTAAAAGCTTAAGTTAATTGGCAATAAGTTAGGCTAGCGTAGAGAGGGGAAATGTGATACAGAAGACTGCCAGCAAAGCAATGTGTGAACATTAATGGCTCCTGTAGCCATCCCCACAACACCCTTCCCTTTCACATAGCTCTCACTCCTTAGCAGGGGAAGCTTCTTGGGCATCTTGGAGACACAAGGACAATTAAGTATGTTTGCTGCAAAGGCTTGGAGCAGGTATAAGCTGTTGTGTAGCTGTAATGTCTCTCTGCTTTGGAAAAGCAGCCTGTGTGCATATAGTTTTGTCCTGCCCAAGTGCGCTTCGTTTAAATAGTAGAAATGGTCAGGTTTTATGTGTTGGTGTCTTGATGGTGTTATTAAAGGCATAATGTTGTGTCATCTGTATAATCACCTGCCCTGTAGCCTTTAAGCAGGTGGCTGTTGGGCAGGTGAGATGACTGTTTGGCAACGTTGGCAGCTTTTTTTTTATTGGCGGAGAAACTATATGCTCTATCGATCTACTCTGCATCTCCCCGAAGGAGCCACTGTTGCGTGCCATTGTGTGGAACCTCCTGTGGGAGGCTTAGAGCTGGACGTGTTCGTGGTTATTGCTAGCGTTCACCAGCGGTTTTGCTGCCGCAGGGGACAAAATACTGCTTGAGCTGTGTATAAGAAAAAGTACACTGTGCAACTCCATAGTTGCCTCTGGTGGCTTTTCTTATCTCTTTGCTTTTTAACCTGCAAAGAAAGGATGTTAGACAACTAATCACGTGGAGTTTGCAAGTCGTGGATACCTGAGCTTAGCACTCAAATTAAGGAACAAGGTAATTACAAAAAGGAAGCAGCTTTAACAAGTCTGTATGTTGGAGTCTTAAACTGAAGTGAAGCCTGTTCCATCTTCCCAGTTTTTTTTGCTCCCTGAAAGGGAGTATAGTGTCCATCAGCTTTCAGACTGTACAGAAGGGCCAGGAAACAAATTGCCAAGTCTCTGACCAGCAAAAATTGTGCTACTGTTACCCTTCTTCCTCCATGACTGTTTGGGACAGCATGTGCTGTTCTTCCAAGATGCATTTGGTGACACCACGGGTATGTGCGCTGAAGCCTTTATTTATGGTGCCACTACCTTCTTTCTGCAGGCTGTATCATCTCTATAACCACTGGATCATGCGAACAGCCACCTACTTCTTCATCTTTGTCAACCTGTCCCTTGCGGTGTTTGAAGAACCTGCTGTGTATCCGCTCCCCTTTCTGGTAAGATTCCAGGCAGTGTAGAAACAGCAATGCAACTCCTGTTGAGTTGCTCAGTAGAGCAAGCGAGGGTTTCTCGCTTGAAACAAGTTCTTGAGATGTAAAGAGATAATTGCGGCTGATCTTTCTTTTGATACCTTTCATCTCCTGAAACGGGAGGCAAAAAAAGGCCGTAGGAGCTAAAGAGAGACTATGGAAGCCATCATGGGCATCAGCAATGGCTGATGTGACCACGGACAAAGTCATGTTGCTTCTCTGCCTCTCTGAGAACAATTCCAGCCTTCTATGTGACGCAAGTGCAGTCCTCATGTCTCAAAGCAGAAGTGGAGTGCTGCCCTTAGGGCTGATTTTTCTGCAGCCTTTATTTGGTGTGCACTAGTGTGTTTGTGAGAGATGTACTCCTTGAAGCCTAAGCAAATACGAATTTACTGGCTTCAACCTGCCCATCGTAGGGAATTGCACAAAAAGAGGCCTGAGACTATTGCTCAGTGCCAGATACGTGAGCCTGTAAAACAACCAGCAGCCGGAACCCACTGGGAGAATTTTTGTACTGAATCTGCCTGTTTTTTCCTTTGCCTGTACCTCAGCCTGAGCATCCTCCTCTGGGTGAAGAGGGCTAGCCCTGCTCTCAATTGCACTGACTCAGGCCTTTTCTCTCTCTCTGCAGGTCACTTCTCTGGTCGAGGTGTTGTGCCTTCTGGTGTTCTTTGGCCGACTGACGCATTTTGCAAAAGTCACCCTTCGCCACGTATTTTGGAAGGATACCAAGAACATCTGCATTATGGTAGCAATCCTGGTGAGTTAGGCCTAGGGGAGCCTCCAGGGCTGAAGTGGCCAATGTAGAAGCGGCTTTTTCCTCCCGTGGTTTTCCCGGTGACATAGGCCTGATGTGCAAGGGCTCCGCAAGAGCCGTGCCCAAATCAACCAACAGTTGGGCCTGTTCTCACAAATCTCTCGTGTATGCATCTGTCTTGTATCAGCTAACCCTGCTGTCTTCACCATCTAGACACATTTCCAACATCGCTTCTGGGAATTCTCCTTCTTTCTTCTACAGTTATCCCTAACAGACTTGGCCATATATGGGGTCCTCAGAATATATAATGTGAGGAGCATTCGATGGTCAAGAATTGTGAGGCCCATCTTCCTGATCAACTTTGCAGAGAGTCGCCAGGTAAGGAAGAGGTCTGGTGGGCTGTATTCCTGGTGCAGGGTCCTATTTTTGGACAGCCTGCTGCTTTCTGAGATCCAGGGGGGTTAGTAGAAAGGTTTTAGTGTGGAAATGGAAGAACTTAGGTTCCTATGCATGAAGGTTTCTCTCAGAGGTGGCCTGAAACAATAATCTGAGATGGAGGAAAGGGTGCATTCTCACTGGTGCTGCTTGGGTGCTGTGCAAAGTACCAAAAGGCTTCTCCTCGTACCTCTGGGCTGGGTTATTGCTGTCCAGAGCCCTGAGCATGCTTGGGGCTGGAACTAGAGTTTCTCACCAAACATGGTGCTGTGGCGATTTTAGGGATGATCCCGCTCAACAAAGTGTTAAGACTGCACAGAGAAGGAAGAATGTCTCTGTAAGGTCAGCCCATGGGCTGTGCTTAGTCCATCCTGTGTGGAGAAGCAGCTGCCTCTGTTTGGAGGCAGAGTTAGATCCTGTCCTTGGGAGGTGTCAACGTGAGCAGAACCGCAAACGAGAAAACTCTTTGTCCCTGGGTCAGGGGCCAGGTTACTTATTTCTGGAAGTCTCTTAGGCAAACAAGCACAAGTGTCACACAGCTCTCAGAAGCTGAGCTTGTAGTCCAGATGGGTGATTTGGACTCTGATTCCTCTTGTCACAGGGAGATCTTTGCCCTGCTGCCCAAGACCATTTTGGTCCTAACTTGCAAATGAATAAACTATTGTGGTGTAGAAGCCTGGGGGGAGGGAGCAGGTGAACTCTCTGGCTCAGAGCATGTTTTGTCGCCTGGGGTGAAGGGCTTCTGTCCCTGACCAGCCCCCTGCAGCAAGAGCACCTCAGCAGCGCCACAGGGCCCTCCGTCCCTTGGCAAGCTGAGTTCATGATGGTGTGTAGATGAGCCATCTCCTCCGGGCAGTGAGGAGGAAAGGCCTGGTACCCTGGCACAGGTTTTAGCAGAACAGAGCTGGGACACCTGGGTCAGAGTCTCTCCTGCTGGGTGACAGAAGAGTACCCGTGTCCCACTTTGCCTGTCTCTGTGTAGGTGTTTGATCCAGATGGGATGGTGAGGGGAAAACAGGTACCACCTTGCCTCTAAACACTTCCCTTCTCTCTGGCAGATTCGGAGAGCCTTCCGCAGCATCCGCAACACGTTGCCGGAGATCACCTATGTCTTCTTGCTCTTCATGTTTAGCCTTCTCATGTTCTCCCTCATGGCCTTGAAGCTGTTTGGTGAGAGGTGTGAATACTTCTTTTTCTCAGAGCTGGGTGGGATGAACGGATGTGATACTTTCCGGCAGGAGGGAATCTGGCAACTCCAAATGATTACTAGTGAATACAAGCACTGCTGATACATGCAGTTCCTGTGGTGGGACACGTGATCTCTGTGCTTAACTTCAGATTGTCCTTTTCCTCCTAGGAATCTCCAGACAGCAGAAGGCTTGCCGTATTTCAGAAACTACCTAGAAATTGTGTTTGACCTCTATGTGCTGGTGACGACAGCAAACAGCCCGGATGTCATGTATGTATGCTGAGCTTGCAGTCTTTGCTGTGAATGCTGATGTCCTGCTCCTAGTGGCAGGATCTCTGGTTAGAACAATAAATACTTTGTTTTGCACAACGAGGTATTTCAGAGCGACCACGGGGCTCTTACTTTTCTAGCCTGCAGGGGTTTCATAAATTGTCAGCCATCAGTTTTATAAGTGGCTCTGAACCAGAATCTGAGGTTAGAAAGACTTTTAGAAAAGATGCATTAAAAATACTGCTTTCCAAATGACCCAATAGCTGATGAAGGCTTAAATTGGAGGGGGGCACATGCTCTTTGATTAAAACCTACCTAAAACAGTAGTTAGAAATCCATCTGGAAGACTGTTTTCTTATGGTTTCTTTTATTTCCCTGTCTGTGTGCCTGGCAAGCAGCAATCTCTCTCCTCTTCTCTAGGATGCCGGCATTTGACTTCAGCTCGTGGTATGCCCTGTTCTTCATTGCCTTTGTCATCGTCAACACTTACATCTTCATGTCTCTCTTCCTGGCTGTTGTGTACAACAACTACAAAAAGCACCTGAAGGTAACTGAGGGGTGAATTGTTATCAGTGGCTGCCTGTTGTTCTGTATAACCTTGTAAGGAGGCATCTGGCTTTCCCTTGTAAAGCTTCCACTCGTAGGAAATGCGGAGAAGGGGTACAGCTTCTGGCCTTTCCTGATGCTCTGCAAATAACAAGCACAGGCCCACCTCTTGTACCCTGGGGATTGCTGTGAATTCTGCTTTTAGCACTTAACAATGAGATATTCTACGCTGCTGTGGTCCCAAGAAGTTGCAACAGATAGGAGCCACGTGTCTCTGCATTACTGCTGTTAGTCTGAGTCCCAGCTCAAAAACACTGTCTCTATGCAGGAGACTTTTCAGTTGGCAGCAAATGCACAACATGCTTTTTCTGTCACTGCACGTGCTCTTAAAGCAAAGGAAATGTAAAAGGAGGTCTATGTAAATTGGAACTCTTGCTGCTTCCACCCAAACTGAGGAGGTGCAGTTTGGGACTTGTGATCAAAGAGTGAGAGCTGGAAACTGCTGGGTGCTCCCTCTTCAGCCTGCCTGTAATGGTGTGCAGGAGAGGATCTCCACCCTGATCTCAGCAGTGTTCACTTACGGATGGGAAGCACGTGTGGACACATCCTCTTTGCTCCTGTGACCTGTGGGCATGCAGATCCTGTGATCTTTGAAAGATATCCCCCCATATCCTTCCTGTTAGACACTATCCTTTTGTCTTTTCTCCCTTTTTTCAATGCATCTCCCAGCAGCAAACAGCCTAGAGATCCTTCCAGAGGCCCCCTGTGCAGAGGGCCTGTGGTTGCCTGTTAAATAGCATTGCACATCACTCCCACTGTGCTGTGCTTTGTGTCTAATATCACTCCAAATGTATTCCTCTGAGTGTCTTCTTGCACCTCTCTGCCATGAAAGTAAGACTTTATTTAAAAAGGAGGGGGAAGGGTGACTGAAGCTGTCTAAATCACAATATTCTCTCTAGAATGAGATCCGTAAGCTTGCTTATATGAAGCACCGCAAGATGATAGAGGCCTTCAACCTCCTGAAGGAAGAGGAAGGAGGACAGTTTGTGGTTAGAGAAGCCCGGTGGAAGCAGCTTGTCAAGCTTGTGGCTCCTGATATCAGCAACTCCCACCGAGAGCTGCTGCTGCACATCTCGGATGATGAACAGAAGGGTTTTGTAGGTGAGCAGTGGGGCGCTGCCATCCTCCAGGAGTTGGGGAGGAGCCTGCAGTCAGGGCCTGATGCTTCAAGGGTTTTGGCTTTGGGACCTGTGGTCCGTAATGGACCCAGAGGGACTCCAGGCCCCTCTTCCTGCTTCCCTCCAGATTGCTTCAGTCCTGAAAGGTTGTTCCTTTGGCCTGTGCTGTAGCCTGTGCCATGTGTGCTGTGGGTGGCTCTTTGTGGCTGTTTGACATCAGGCTAAGCTCACCATGGAGAATGGGACCTCCTGTTCTCAGCCCAGAACAAAGAAAGCCTCCCTTGTTATCAGATTCCTCCCAGCAATGTGGCTTCCCTCACGTTCCTCTGGAGCCGTTTGCTCTGCTCTTGCTGGAGACGGGATGTCAGGAGAAGATGGGTCAGTCTCCTCACACTAGATCATTAAAGGTTTGTGGTGGTTGTTGGCCTGTGGCTTGAGCCAGTGCCCCAGGAATGGGGCAGAGATGCTGCTTGAGTACTGAGTTCAGCCTGTTTTCTGGGGGATACCACTCTGGGTGTGTGCGTTGCCTGCTGCAGGGAACAGGTACTGACTCCAGACTGCCACAGCTTGTATGCATATAGGTTTGTATTTGCTAGACGTTGTCCTTTCTTAATGACAGCAGGCTGATGGATAGTGCTCTCCCCTACTGCAGACAAGAAGTCCTTTGTACAACTGGCAGATCTCCTCAACATCCAGGTGATTACCCTGAAAATACGCAGCCATCCGCTGGGGCAGTGGATGCCTGGTGTGTACAAGTCAGCAGTGAGTCGGTTCCTGCGCAGCATGGTTAGGCACAGGTAAGCCCGGACTGGTGGAGCGAGCAGCCCTTGGCGTTTGCAGGGCTGCAGAGCAGTGGTGTCGTGAGGAAAAAAAAAAGAAAAAAGTTCATCTGGGTGTCACACTGGAAAGTTTTTGTTTAAATGGAAAATCTGGTATTTCAATTTGTGCCCCTTGCCTCTTGTGCTTTCACTGGATATCACTGAGAAGAGTCTGGCTCCATCTTCTCGGCACCTTTCCATCAGGTATTTATACATGCATATTGAGATCCCCCCGACCCTTCTCTCCTTCAGGCTGAACAATCCCAGCTCTCTCTACGCGTAACATGTCAGATGATCCTATCTTTTAATCATTTTTGTGACCCTTTGCTGTGCTCGCCCTTGTATGTTCACGTCTCTTGTACTGGGGAGCCCAGCTGTGGGCACGGCACTCCAAATGCCACCTCACCAGTACTGATTAGATGAGGGGGGAAAAAAAAATCGCTGGACCTGTTCACAACACTCGTCCCGATGCGGCCAGGATGCTGTTGGCCACCTTTGCCAGCATTGCTGGCTTATGTTCAACTTGCCATCCAAGTCCCCCCCAGATCCTCTGCAGAGCTGCTTTTCAGATGGCTGACCAACACTGGTGCGTGAGGTTATCCTCCCTGGCAGCAGGGCTTTGCGTTTCCCTTCGAACACGACAGGATTCCTCTCTGCCCGCTTTCCCAGCCTGGCCAGGTCCCTCTGACCGCAGCACACCCGTCTGGTGTACCAGCCACCCCTCCTAATTTTGTATCGTCTCCTATTTTATTCGTCCAGTCTTTCTGCTTGAGAAGTGCTGTTCGACTTGTTAGAAACACAGTTGCAGTCAGTCTCTTACGAGTTTGTTTAACACTGAGAGCGTTGGCAGTGGTGTACCTTGAAGGTTTGTGTTCTGCTTCGTGTTGGACTTCAAGGGCAAAGATAAACTCTGTAGTAACTTTCCTAAACTCCTGGGTTTGGGGAGGAGTGATAGGTAGAGGTAACTGACCTAAATGGCAATGTTTGAGAGAGGAGGAAAAGAACTCCTGAAATACTGTGTAACTTTTAACTTCTTGGGAGTGGCAAACTGATCTCCCTTTCTTCTTGCAGGGGATTTGTGTGGACTTACGACGTGATCATTCTAATAAACGCTATCTTCATCGCTCTGGATGAGGAAACCCCCTATATTTCTTACGCGGAGTGGGTCTTCCTTGCTTTGTATATAATTGAGATACTTCTGAAAGTGTACACTTACGAACCGAGGGCGTTCTTTGGGAAAAATCAGTTCTGGAACTGGTGAGTGGGAGAAACGGTTGTGTTAAAGGTGGTGTGAAGTGTGAGATCTCTGTGTTCAGTTCCTCAAAGAACTGAAAGTCTCTCTGAGAGATGGGCTGCCTGACAATAACTCATGTGCTAGGGTGTAATTAAAGTGACTGTATGCATCAGAGGGCATTGTGCTCTTTCCTGGCCTAACCTGGCTCTGGCAGAGACTACTGTTCTCTGCCCCGCTCTGCTGTCTCAGTCAAAAGTGACTCTGGGGCAGGGAAAAGCATTTTGCCAAACAAAACTTTCCCATCTTCCCACCCTGCAAATGGTTTGAGGTGATGCAGGGCTGTCTAGCGCAGATGTGAGGAAGAGGAGTCACTACTTGTTTGTGTTGGGCAGCAGCTTAAGCGCCGAGTCTCTGTTGCCCACAAATCTAACAGCGCTGCCTTCCCTCGTGCTAGGTTTGATACCCTCATCATCTTTGCTGCCTTGACTGCAACGATACTCAATACCACCCTGAAGTCGAGTAAGTGCAGCTTAAGCAGTCTGCATGCATCTGGGAAACTCGGTGGTCTTGAGTCGTCTTTTGCCATCATCACTTTGGGCTTGGGAGGCTTTTTTGAAAACACAATGAATTCCCTATAGGGTTTCTAAGAACTAACCTAGTCTTTTTTTTTTCCTTTTTGCCCTTTTTTTTTTATAACTACCTGTTATAAACAGTGTTTAACAAGGACGTAATCATACCAAATATAAGAACATTCTTTATCGCCCCACTTCCCTGCTTTTTTTTTCAGGGGAAAAAAATAAATCTTTTTTTCCTTTCTCAGCCACGAAGTACAACAGCCAACAGATCCTGGACATTGTCTTCATCTTAAGGGTCCTCAGGCTAATAAGGATTGTTGACAGCTTTCAAAGGTAAGGAAGACAGTGGGATAGGGATATGGTTTCTTTGGGGGCAAGCTGTGTCAGAGGCTGGCTGAGACAGTGCCTTGAGTTGCTCTGCACGGCTCCTTTGGACGGACCGTGGCCGCTCAACAAAGCGTGCCAAGGCCTTGTCCCAGTGTGCCTGGCACGAGCCCAGTTGCCACAGCCTCTCTGGAGACTTGCTTATAAATAAGGGCATGTGGGGAGCACTAGCTGAATGGGGTGGGACAATAAGCAAGCATGGGCTTTCAAAGAGCCTCCCCGTACCAGGTGTTGTCACGAATCATTTGCTGTAGGTTCCGGGTCATCATGAACACGCTGATAAACATCGTACCAACAATGCTGACATTTGGTGGGCTGACTCTGGTAAGAAATCCTGATATCTTAGCTCAAAGCGCTCCAGTTTTACAGGAATGTGTCTTAAGTGTCACGCTCATGCTGTTTTCAAGAGGATAAATGCAAATCTCTGGATGAATGACCTTTGAAACTGTGAAGAGCCCGTTTGATTCTTGGCCATTGCACACATAAATGTGTGCAAAGGGGTTGGGTTCCTGCTGGCTGCCAGGTCAGGACATTCTTCTTTGGTCCATGGGGCAGTGAGGATGTTCTGTGTGGTCTGGGCTTTGTGCTCTAAGGAATCAAACTGTGATTTGGGCAAGAAGCTGAATGAGAGACCTGTTTCTCAAATAACTTCCTAAAGATAAGGTTCTCTCTTGTGATTTGAGAATATTTCATTGCCATATATTTGACCTGTAGTTCTTGGCTTATTATTCCTGCCTGGTAGTTGCACTTGACCAGCTTGGGTCTCTTAGGCTCTATGCTGTTCCTCAGCAGCTTGCCTTGTTTGTAAAAACAGGAAAACTTGCTGGAACTCTAAGTTTGCTGTGGAGCTTGCTGCTCACTGGAAAAGCAGGCAATGGGGTTTCTGTTGCCAGGTTGTGTACTGTGTATTTGCCATCATTGGCATGGAGTTATTCCATGGGAAAATCCAGTTCTTCCCTGCAAACTCGAATGCTCCTCACGCCCTGGAATGCGGAAACCCAGCTCTCAAGAATTCTCTGTTTGCCCGTGGGAAATACTGCAAGAACAACTTCAACAACTTTGCGTCGTCCTTCATTGTCCTGATGGAGCTCACCGTAGTCAATCAGTGGCACGATATCCTTTGTGGTGGAAAGCCCAGAGAAGGGCTTGGTGATCCGTGCTCCGCTCTTCCCCTTGTGTTGCACGCGCCCATGCACGTAGTACTAGACAACAGAGGAACGGTCCCCGCGGGGTTTGTTCAGGAGGTCATTCTGGGCAGTGTTTCCTGGTGCCTCCCTCTGTAGCGAGATGTTCTCCTCCTTTGCCGCTCTTGTCCTTAACTCCCGCTATACTCTTTGCCAATGGCTTTGCCAACGTGACGGTTCAGCCGGTGAAGCTGTATTTCATTGCCTTCCACATTGTGATGGTGATAATTATTGTCAAGTAAGTTTTGGCTTGCTCTCTCCCGTTTTAGAGGGAAGAGGGGCTCTGCCCTCTGCCAGGGTGCTGCTGGTGGTCCCAAGGTCGCACATGGTGTCACTCTTGGGAGACAGGTGGGACACGTGTCCTAGAGGAACCTGCTGCATCTATTCTTATCTCCACTGAGCACTGCTCTGACTTGGAGCTCCCCATCTGCAGCAGAGGAGGGAACTGAGGCAGCACTTGGTGCCCAGAAGCAGGGGGATGCCAGGAAGGAAATGCTGCTTTGTAATTCTGCTCATCATTTCTTTCAGTATCTTTGTGTCCTTCATTTTGGAAGCTTTCTTTGTGGAGTACTCCCTAGAGAAGAGTGAAGTAGAAACAGCCATTGAACAGAAAATCCAGGAGCTGGGAATGGGAGTTCAAGAGTAAGCCCCTGAAAAGGGTCGTGCTGGATGTGGCCGGCTTGGCACATCTGATGGGGGCTGTGGGACTGCAGGAAAACGCCTCCCTCTGTCCCAGGGCGTGAGCTGAGACTCCTCTGCCCTGTCACAAAGTTTTTGCTAATCTGTCACAACCCCGAAAGTTTGATCTAGATGGTAGCAGAAAGTTACTCACCTCGGCCTTGTCTCCGTCTCGCGGAGCTCTTCCAGCCCAGGGCTGTTGCCCAGAGGACAGAGGAGATGCTGGAGACGAACACCATAGCTGGTGCTCGCCCTGCCCGAGAGAGTCTGTTGCTGCTGGGTGCGTGTGGGCCCCCTGGGGTAAGACATCCCCCCGCCCCCCCCGAGTGACTTCTGGTCCTTCTTGTGTAGGGATGAGCTCCAGGATGAACAGCTCCTTGGTAACATGGAGAGTGCTGAGCATGACCTCGAGGGGGAAAGTGGAACAAAGCCACAGTCTAAAGGGCTGGTGTTTAAAATTGCCTCCAAACGTAAGTGGAGCCCCACAGCATGCCCATCTTTTGTTTAAGAGGCCACGGTTCTGAACTCTTCCCTGATCGTTGCCGTGTCCCTGGGGAAGCTCCCAAGCTCTTCTCTTTCCTTTGGGCTCTAAAAGCAGCTGGATATTTTTAGAGAGCTGTGGACACTCCAATGTTGCTGGTTTTACTTCCACAGCAACTTCTCTCCCTCTTTCCTACCTAGGCCCTCCTGCGCACACCGGTCCTCAGTAGCCAGTCTGTGAAGACACTGCCTTGGTGGCTGAGGTCCTGCTGCTGCCAAGAAGTCTGTTTTTCTGCTTTCCTCCTTCCTGTGTGCGCTCTGCACTCCTCCTGCCTTGGATCACGGGGTGACTATACGCTCCTTTCCTCTAGCTTAATGCTTACTTTTTCTTCTCCTGGCTTTCTTGCTGTACCTTAGCAGATCCCCCAGCTCGTGCTTCTCAGCGTGAATGGATCACAAATCCATTGGAGGATTTGAATAGAAGTGCTTTACTTTATTAAAATAAGGGTCTCTATCCTTTACAAGTGCTCACAGTGCTTAAAAGTATACAGACTAAAATACCAGGGCTCACTGTTTGGGGCGTGTTTAGTGTAAAACAGGGGGAGCAGGCTTTGAGTAAGAGCTGCCTCAAGGTAGCCAGTACCTAACTCCTGCTGAGGAACAGGACGGGATGCTTACAGCTGCTCTTGCTTTTTTTGGCTACCTGCAGGGTACAGGACGGTCGACGCTCTGCTCCAGCGCATGTTTGAGGCAGAGATACCCCTCGAGGACGAAGGCCCTTCACTCGAAGAGATCTTAAACTTGTCCCCTACTGCCGCTGTACCCGGTAATCTGACTTCGGAGAGCGCTGCCTAAGGGGGGCAATCCGCAGCAGTTGACGAGGAAGGGCTAATTACCAGCTGCCCAGGTCTCCAGCGTGTTCCCTGGCTGCCTTCAGCAAACCGTGCTTCTGTACGGGGGGGCCCGATTACGCAGCGGAAGGGGCAGCTGAGGCTGGAAACGGCTTTGTCATTTAAAGGAGCTTTATTTTGTGTAAAGTCTCGTATAAATGTAGAAACTGGAACAACCCTCACAAGAAAGCAGAGGGAGAGTTGGTGTATCCGACTGTGCCAGTGGAGTAACGGTGCCGTATTCAGTATGTTATGAAATACTTAACTTCTTGTAACTGGAATCTTGTATTACAGCACTTTTGTATGCATATCTGGACCAATGTAAGCTGAATTAAACAGCTCTTGAGTACGCTAAATTCAGCAGTCCGGAAAAAAGATTACTATCAAAGGGCTAATGAAGGGAGGGGAGCGGGCGTGCTGCGTCATCTGCTCACGCCTGTGGGCTGGTAACGGGCACAGAGTGCCGCAGCCGGGGAGGGAGGACGGGCGGAGGGCTGCGGGCTCCTCCTGCCTGCTGGGCAAAGCAGGGCCAAGTCCCGCTCACCAGGCCAAGGTGCAGCGAATAGCGCTGCCTCGACCTGCCCTAAGCGTCCTGTAGGTTTCGTTAAACCCGAATTTATTATTTTATAGACACGGATGCCTATTTCCCCCTTGCCTGGCAGGGGGCAGCGCAGCGTCACGTGTAGCCCCGCCATGGCGGGAGCAGCTTCCCGCCGGCGCACCGCCCAGGGGGCGGGGCCGCGCTCACCCAATGGGATGCGAAAGGAGGCGGGGCCTCGCGGCGGAAGCGGATGGGATTGGCGGAGCGGGGCGGCCAATGAGAAGGCGGCGGAGGGACCGCGGCGGGTTTGAATCGTGGGCAGCGGTTGGAGCGGGCCGGGGATGGAGGGGGAGGCGCGGNGAGCGGCCGTCCCCCTCGGCCCTCCCCGGGCCGGGCTGTGGCGCTCCCGGGCCCGGGCTGAGCCGCCCTTTGCCTTGCAGGACCTACGAGGCTCGGATACGGGACTACCGGGGGCCCGACCCGCTGGAGCCCTGGGACAGGTCAGCGCGGCCGCGGGCCGGCCCTTAGCGAGGCTCCCGGTGCGCGGCGGGGTTATAACGTGCCCGGGTGCGTTTCAGGTACGTGCGGTGGATCGATGGGCGCCTTCCCCTCGGAGAGCAGCGAAGCCGCCTGCCCGGCCTCCTGGAGCAGCTCGTGAAGGCGTTCCTGAGCGACGCGAGGTACCACCAAGATCCCCGGTTCGTGCGCTGCTGCGTTAAGCTGGTAGGTAACACGCCCCGGCCGAGGTCAGCCAGCCTGAAAAATTAAAGGTGCTTCGCCCTTCTGGAGGTGAAGCGTCTTTCCTGAGGGAAAGGAGCCCTGAGGGAAGCGGCGTGGGGTCGGGACGTGTTGGTCGCCGCAGGAGCTGCGAGAAATTCTCAGTCGCGCCGAAGGCTAGCGCGTTATTTTAAAGCCGAGTTATGGAGCTGTTTAGCTTGTGAGAGGGATCTTACCCACCAGCTGGTTTTCCCTTTGGAAAATAATGCCTTTCTACGACAGTAACTGAGAAATCGTCACTGGGGGGTTTTTGCCTGCGACTTCCTTGGATGTTTTTGCTCACACGCATCTTTATCTTCTGCAGGCGGAGTTCATCACTTCTCCGTGCCAGTATTTTGACTACCTCTACGGACAGGGGATTGGCACAAAGGCATCCAACTTCTACGTTGCTTGGGCTCAGCAACTTGTAAACGAAGGCAACGTGCAGTGCGCAGGGGCTGTCCTTCAGAAAGGACTTCACAACCAGGCACAGCCACGAGAGACCTTGCAGCAGATGTACGGGTAATCCTGACGCGTCTTTTACTCGCTGAGCTATTCCGAAAGCGTACGGTTATTTTTTGTGTGTGTGCCCGTGCCCTGTGCTGTAGCAGAGGTACATAACTTCGTTAAAGGGAGGTATAAGCTTGCCAATGCATCTTTGCCGTTCGACATTTGTTGGGTGTTTGTTTTGGAGGGTGTATTGAGAAAAACCCAACCAGAGCGTCTTCAGTGAAGTAGAGCCCAGAAAGAAAATCCCTTCATGAATTGATTTGTTTCCTGTCTATTCTCTGTTAAGTAGATCCAAGCTATAGAGATGCGTAGCCTGGCCCGCTTCCGGCAGCCTATCTCAGAAATATTACACGCGAGCTTCGTTACCTGGAAGCTCAAGCAAGTTGGCCGCGCTAATGACACCCAGCTTTTCAAGTTAGGGACGCCTGTATGCTTCCCGGAGCGTATTAATTGGCTGTAGCTCACGTTGTACGTGCTACGCTATTTTATTTTTGCGACTGTGAAGCTAACAGGATACGTCCGTATGCAGTAATAAGTGTCTTGTAACTAACCTGAGTTTTTTTAGTATTACGTTTCATGGCATGATGGTGCAAGGAAATCAAAGGTTCCTGGGGGGTGGGGGGGGAATGAGGGACAGGTGACTTAATGATAATAACTGACATTTCTTGCAATTTAGCTGGCTGCAGAATTATGATCCTCAGAACCCTCCTTTGCAAGGTGAGCCTAATGATACCTGCCTGTGTGCTGTAGCTCAATTAGTTGAGTCTTTCATCTTGATCAGTGAGTTTTGTCTCTGAAGAGAGTAAATTTCCTGTAGAAACTGATTTTTTTTGTTTGTTTTCCTGGCCATATTTAAAATTCTTAAGGGAAGCGTATTCGAAATGAGATATTAGTTTTCCAATGCTTAAAGTTAATAGCAATCCAAAATTATTTCTACTCATTAATGCAACCCTGTATTATCCGTCCCAGGTCCTGCTGTTATAAAACCACTTCAAACTTCACATGCTGCAAATCAAATGGCTCCTCGAAAAGGTGTTTCAAATCTTAACGACCCAGTGAATGCTTGTAAAAATCAGGTAAATGACTATTAATAAGAGACTCGGACGTTATGGGGAAGAATGTGGAGCCCTCATGTAAAATTTAGATTGATGAACTTGACTGAAGAAGAAAGATAAAATATACAAATTGTATCTGGTGTATCTCAAAAATATTACTGGTGGTTTTATGCTGTAAGCATCACATCTTTGTAGAAATGTCTCAGTTGGGAAGCAGTGGGACACATTTCCAGAATCCCAGGCAAAGAGTGATCCGTCCAGCTGGGTAGCGTTCTTTCGAGGAATAATGTTATCGATAGGTTCGGTGCCAGTCACGCTTCTTGGAAATCGCCTATGTTGAATTGTCACAAAATTCAAGTTAGTTCTTTCAACACTGTCTTTAAGAGCAAATGAAAAATAATGTCAGAGGAAGAGAAGTTTCCCAGCTGAGCCTCGGTGGGATGTAGTAGTAGTAGATTGTCGTTGAGCTGGGAAATGAGTAGGAGATGACTTTATCGCCGCTCACGAGCCCCTCTCTAGCCTGCCAGGTCAGTCTCTAATAAGTTCCAGCGGAGGTTCTGCTCATACCTTGTGCAGATCTTGAGTTAACTTTACAGTCCAAATCCGGTCACCCTGTAGTCATCTTCCTTTGCCCCCTTCCCAAAATAAAAGAACTGCCAAAAACCAAAAAAAAAAAGAAAGCATACTGCTCGTAACTCAGCTAAGTGCCAGAATGCAACACTCTCCTTCTCCGGAGGTTTGACAAAGCTCGTTACAATTAATTCTTCACGGCCTTTCTGGCATGGTCAGATATGAAAGGTGAACGGGGGGTGACATTAAAGACTGCACGTAGGAAACCGAAGTAACCTTTCTCAACTTGGTCCTGTTTTCTGAAGTGCTCGTGACTCTCAGTTTGGTATTGCCTGCAAGCACTGAAAGGTATCTTGGGTGATGGAACAGGGCTTAAAACGTAGCGCGTCTGCTGCCTGTTCCTCAGCCCTGAGGTTGGATCGTTGGTCAAAGAAAGAAACTGGATGAGGCCGTCCAGTCTGTACCTAACAAACCCAAGTGACCCAGTTTTTGGAATAGAAACTACCTGTTCGACTAGTTCCAGTGTCCTTCTGGACTGCGGTTTCCAGAAGTACATCTGTGTCTCTCGGTTCTCTGGGATCTTTTTCGTCTTCCAAAAGCCCTCGGAGATTACAGCGAACTGTTATATGGCTAATTCTTCAGGATGAACTTCCTCAGGCTCTGATGACTTGTAGAGCTCTCTTTCTGATCTGTTCTTGCCACGCTCGTGGTCTGAATTGTCATCTCTTCGATCGGAATTAAACATTAGGGGCTTTGTAGTCGCTGGTCGTGTCAAAATGGATGCTTAACTATAATATTGGAATTCTTTTTATATATGTATATATGCATATTTTTATTTTTTATTTCTCCTGCCCTGCTTTAGGGTCCTGATTCTGCTGGTACTCAGTCCTGCTCTTCTGGTGGAAGAGAAGAAGTGTAAGTGTTTGTGGGTTTTTTTAAAGTCAGAGTGTAGGAAAATTAACGTGCTCCCAGAATAAACTCAATGAACTTGAATAGAGCTTTTCCTTATTTTTCCTCACAGAAAGTATGTTACGTACATCTCCAAATCTGAAGTTCTTCCTAAGTCGTCATCTACTGTTGTCGAATGTGAGCAGGTTGCAATGTACGATAAAAACCTGCTGGTATGCGAAGGCTCTGAACTTTCCTTTGAGGAGCTAAGAGCCAAGAGATACTTCAAGAAATACGAGCGCCTCAGAAGACAGCAAGAATGGGGTATTCTTCTCTTTCCATCTAGCTGTTTCCGAAACATTCTCCTATTCTTGGAAAACTAGTACTTGGCTGCATTCATTTCTTTTCAACCTCCCTGTTGAAGCCTGAACACTTTCTCAGAGTCCAAGTTAGCGTCGCGTACAGAAACGGGGTTGGGTGGGCTTGGAAATATCGGGTAACGTGCCAGACGACTGACATTGATATTTAGGGTTTAAGCTCATCCCTTGGGTTTGTCTTTTGAGACCTAGATTTTGTAGGGAGTGACGTTTCTTCTGAGGAAATGGGAGGGAAATGCGAGCAGCTCTTAGCAGTGCTAGTTACCCTGACGTCAGCTCTAGCTGCGGCTCTCCGCTTACCACTTGATACCTACAATTCAAGATTGAGAGTGCCTGGTTCCCATCGCTAGGCTGGAATCTGAGAGCCCAGAGGATGCTTTAAGCTGTCATACGGTCACGTGTGATGCCACACGTTGTCCTTGGCCCAAGTCAATCAAAGGCACGCTGCAGCAAAGAGGGCAGCGCTCTGCCTTCGCTTGGCCGCCTCGGCAAACGTAGCTGCGGGGTGTCCCTTGCGTAGTTGGTGATGACGTGCTTGTAGCTGAGCTGGTCTCAAGGCAAAGTTCGTATTTGGGGGTAATGCCTTGGTTTGCTGGGGACAAATAAAGGCCAGCTGCTCAGAAGTGAGTTAGTTGTGTATCTGACCCTTTTTTTGAGGGGGAAGTTGCCAGGGGCTGTTGCTGGACAAAAGAAGTAGTTATGTCATTTGGTAAAGGAAGAAATGGATAAATTGTGGTCAGTGGAACAGGGAGAGAGTCGGTGGGAAGGAAGATGCTGCTGCATTTTTAAAACAAGTGTTTGAGTCTAGATTGTTTATTATTTTTCTTCAATCCAGTAGTTAGGTATGATAATTCCCAACTGGGGCAGCTCTTCCCTTGAGGACAGCAGGCTCCATCTCCGGCAAAAGTGAACTTTCACTTAATATCATTGTTTAATCCTTAGAAGAAGAAGAGAGAGACTCCATAAGGAAAAAAGAGTCTGCTGTTCTTGAACTGCAAGCCCTGCAGCAGAAGCTGGAACAGCTCACCCAGCTCACCAAAAGCTTGGAGGAAACTAGACTGGAGCCGGCATCTCCAACATCAGCTGAAGCAAATAAAACACTGGTAAGTAGGAGCTGTCTTCATCACCTTCTCTCGTAAACTTCAACCATGAATGAAATGTGTTTTAATTGTTAAACCCAAAAGTTTGGGGTCGCTTCTCCATGATTTCGTTTTAGTTGCATACGAAGGTTTTCTTATGAACGTGAAAAACCATTCTAGTTGGGCAGAAATACAAAGGAAAACGGCAATGGTTATACTTGTGGGGGGGGCTGAGTGTAAAAGAACATTTCTCATCTCTAAAGGTGCACCCACATGTGACACCCAGTGCAGCTCTACAGCAGAACTGGATGGGATCTTGTCAAAATTTGGATCTGCAAAACGCCCGGGGTCTGGGGCCAGACCTGCCTCAGTCAAGTACTTTATCATCCGCTGCTCTTACGCTGCCGTCAGCGAAACCCATGGGCCACCAGATGACATCAACCTCCCTGTGGGAAGTAACATATAAGAAGGATGCAACCAAAACCCAGCTCGGAGAGCTCCAGCACAGTTTGTTACACCCTCCGTTCAATAATGTTGCGGCTCAGGAACGGGCACGTCCTGACTCGGCTCTTAATTGGAGCGCTGGAGAACAGTACGTATAAGCAGGCTAGTTCTTGCTCTGCAAATTGTGCAGTCTTCAGTGTCTGCGCTTCAGCTGAGAATTAACTTAAAAAAGCCTCTCTCGTCCTCTTCTGAAAAAATCTGAAGTAGCTTGTGGAAACCAACGTTTAGATCTAGATCAAACTTAATATAACTTAGGGCTCTCATTTCAGTTTTTAATTCCTTTAACCTTGGGGTTTAGTTGTAATAGCTAAGAGGAAATTCAGTGTGTAACTGAAGTAATTATTCAGCATTGCTGTCCCTGAAATAAACAGCGAGAAGATGCTTAGTTCATGCAGATCCCATATGTTACATCTTGGCCACAAAGGTCTCCGGAGAAGAAAAAAAAGTGCTTGTATTTCTCTTCCGCACCCTTGCTCGTGTGACTTGGCTAACGCAGGAAACAAAACTGGGGGGCAGAGGGAGAAACCTAGGTTGGCAAAGCAGGCGTGGCTGAGTAGGCTTGGCCAACAAGAGGCAATGGCACTGGTGGCCAGTCCCTCGTTTTACGGAGTTACTTGGAGGCAAACTATCCAAGAAGAGTATTTAATGCCAGCGGTTTAACCTTTTTAAAGGGCTCTGCTGCCTTTCGGGGTTTATACCTGTAGCAACTGTACGAGAAACTTTCTGGGGGGCAATCTCAATATTCCAAAGGATCTTTGACTTACTCCATGTGTGTGACTAAAAGGGATCGTTCACGGAGGGGAAGAATAGGCTCGCTAGTTGCTGTCTGTCTGGGATGTTTTCTTTGTTCTAGACTGGGAAAGGCTGCCTTGCTGCTTAGAGTGCAGCACTGCTAAGTCCCAAAGTGAAGCTGGAATTCAAATAATAGCTTTTATTTCAAGCTCATGTTCTTAATCTTTCCTTTGAAGGCACCCGAACAAGAAATCCACTGGACTAACTACCTCTGTGGACGCAAAAGAAGGTAATAAGCCCGGTTTTGCTAAAGATTGATGCTGTTGGTAGACTGTTACTGGCTTGGGAGTGGTAGCGTGTGGCTACTAGTTCCAACCCCAGCGAAGCTTTTTGACTTTCCTAACTCCATCCCTACATGTTAGGGCACTGTGTCTATATCCCCTCCATGGAATCAGTCCCTGTTTCCACCTTCCGTGCAATTCCTTCTTGTTTGAGCTTGGTCAGGAGTTCCTGCCTGCTTGACTTTCCGTGTCAGGGTGGATCATGGCTGTGAATCAAAGACAAAGTCCTCGGAGGCCGTCTGGCTCTCCAAGGTCCCTCTTGCCCTTCAGGGCAGCCCCCCTTGGGAACCTGCCAAGCAGATCTCTGAAAAAGCCAAAATCTGCTCTCCCAAAATTCTGGGTTGTCATTCTGCTCCTCATCTCGTTACTTCTCTTACTAACATTTTGCTAGCTCCTGAAATGTCCATAAACAGTCCCAGGCTACTTCAGAAATGATCTTGCTGTTCTCGTTTCTAGCGTCTAGAGTGGGAAATTCTTCCTTTGCTTCTGGAAATGCTTCTCAAGCTACCCCAAACACCTCGCTGGGAGGAGCGATGCAGGCCACGCCGTTCAAAGTGCAGCCTTCCCCGACGGTTCACACGAAGGAAGCGTTGGGTAAGCTGAAACGAAGGTGGCTGATGCAAAAGGTCTTTGGTTCTTTAACAGAAATTGTCAATTCTAAACATTGCTTTTTCAAAATCC
Organism: Aramus guarauna; assembly: GCA_013400195.1. NCBI lineage: Eukaryota > Metazoa > Chordata > Aves > Gruiformes > Aramidae > Aramus > Aramus guarauna. The sequence continues at coordinate 16,303 of VXBL01000996.1, read as the reverse complement.
TAAAAGGGAAATTGCAATTGTGTTTCTGATGTCAGCTGTGGGGTAATAACATCATGATGCTGGTTTCTCCCTTTTGTACTCTTCTGCCATGGTCTTCTGTTTTGATAGTAAGCCACTAACACGTAGCGAGCTGCTGCAGCTGAACTTATACCTGTAAAAAAAAAAAAAAATCAAAAAGCTTGTGGTATGCGTTAGTTTTCCAAATATCTAAGAAGATAAAGGAGAATTTGCTCCTGTAGGAGAACTTGAAATCTCATCTTGGAGAGGAAAAAAAGAAAAGGAGGGGGAAAAAAAAAAAAAAAAAGACCCACACACCAGCAAGTGCATGTTGCCAAAGTGG
>VXBL01000996.1:5276-15482 GCA_013400195.1 Aramus guarauna | reverse complement strand
TTTAAGGATTTCTCATGGATATGTTTCAAACACCCATCCTGCCGGAACCATCTGCTCTTGAAGAAAGCAAGGATCAGTTTGAAGTATTTTGCAGAAAAAGTGGTACGTAGTTTTTACCTTTTCGGTCCGTGATATTTCAGCCCTTCCATCAGTCCCGATAATTTTGACATAAGTCGTTGTTTGATTTGGTGTGAAGAAGCAGCCTCTTTCCTAATAATTGAATTTACTGACAAGTTGTAAATTTTGATGCACAGTCCAAGAACAGCAGAAGCACTTTACTGTTGGCAAGCCTGTTAGTGTGTATTGAACATGTTACTTCTGTGTAGAGACTTCTCTGGTGTTTAAAACCGAATTTTGAAAAGACCACAGCGGGTACTTCGTACAAGAAAAGCTTTTTTTCCTAAGGCTGGGCGCTAGGATCAGAATTACCATCTGAGCGTAATGCTTAAAATTGTCTGAAAGCTAAGTGGCTTACAACAGTGAGCACAGAGATATTTCCCAACTGCTCAGATGCAGCAAGAAGGTTTCTGTACTCCTGGCCAGTCTTGGGTCTGAGGTGGAAAAATCTCCCCCGTTTCCAAGAGCTTATAGGAAAGAGGAATTGAGTGGTAATTCTGAGGATGCTCCTGGTCTATGGATGCAGCCACGTCTGGTGAGGGTGAAAATGGGACTGTTTGAGTCCTCTTCATTGGCTGAAGGTAATATTGGTTATCTTCCATTTTTAAGAGCCTGATGGAAGTCTGAAAACTAAGGTTGCTGCCCCCGCCACGCCTGCGTTTTCCATCTTCGAAGATGAGAACGAAAAAGAGAACAGTGGGTAAGGAGGAAAAAAGGAACAGCTGAGTTCAGTTTATTAAGAACTACGTATAAGATTGTTTCTATTCCATGTAACTGGGCTGTGAGTGTATTTCCACGGTCAGGATTGGCTTGAATACAGTCCCCAGCAGCTGTGTGGAAGTGGCGTGAGAAAGCTGCGGTTGCTTCTCTGTGGAATTGCGCAACTTTCCTGTTTGGACACTCTGCTCGAGATGCTTGATTTTCTGTATAACTGTGGATAGCTTGTTTCGTTGAGCTACTGCAACTTCTCTAAGTATCTGCAAATGGGATTCTTAAAAAAAAAAAATAATTTAAAAAACCCTAAAAACGGCAAGTCTTTTGTTATGATCAATCTGCCTGGGGAAGTTTCTGGGGAAAAGCTATTCTAAACTACCTGTTTTGTCAGGATCCCGCAGCACAAAAACAAGCCAGAAGAGCCCAGAACTATTGGAGAGCGTCCCTTGACCGACTGTACAGCGGGCACAGAAGTGAGTGTTTGGCCTTACTGCAAGAATTAGCCTTGAAAACGGGTTACGTAGTTACAGGGGATATCAGAGGTGCTTCTATTTACCTTTGTTCTATCCTGATCTTATGAATGATGCCTCGCTGAAGCGTAGATACCCCTTCCCGCTTCCTGCCCATGGAACGAGCTTTGTCAGTTGTTAATCTTCCCAAAACTTCCAGGAGCTTAATAGTGGAGACCTCAGTCTCTAGAACAAATCCGACTGCGGTTGATGTACAGATTCGGCATCTGTTTTGGGGGAGGAAGGACAGGGAGCCGGAGACATGTAATGTTCTAATAACCACCTGACGGTTTTCCTAGCCGAGGAGGCGCACAAAACTTCAGGCTGCTTGGGTGTAAGCGATCGCTAAGTAACGAGATGGGCTTTTTCACGCTCCAATGGCAATTGGTTTGTTGTCAATTTATTTGCTTTATACTGATTGATTGTTGCCAACACTCAGGTCTGATACAAAACTCTGTAAACCTGTGATATAGGATATATTGCCGTTCCTTTATTTTTCCAACATTTCTCAGTTGACACATGCAGATGTTACATTATTGAACCTGACTGCAGCGGCTGCTGGTGGCTTATAGTGCAGCTCCGCAGGATGGTTTCAATGGCTTAGTTTTAAATCCATAAATTTTTTTTTTTTTTTTTCTTCCCCTGTCTAGGAAGAAACAGGGACACCAGAGTTCTTGAGGGATGATTATACGGTGTGGAATGTACCAAATAGTAATAAAACGTTAGCTCCCAGTCCAAACAACACAAGAGACTTTGCACGAGCTGCCCAGCTTGTATCAACGCCATTTAATTACCTGTCGGCGCATTTGCGACAAGCTTTGGAGGACAAAGGTAGAATAATGAATACTTCAGGTCGAAAGCATCTAATTCGATGCTGCGTAACTCCACTTCTGAGTCGGGGTTCCTTGCAGAATGGCAGCTGGGAGCATGGGCTGGCCCAGCATGTGAGCTTTCCAAGAATTTTTAATCGGGGGAATAAGAGAAGGTGGCAAGGGACAAGAGAGGCTTTGTGCTGTCGAACTGCTGTCCTGAACTGCTCCGAGGGGCTGTAAATAGGCAAAAAATTGACTGAAGTCCCAGCAGCGCCTTCTTCTGGGGGTGCCTTTATGCTTGTCTTGGAACACACTCCCCAAAGAAATCAAGCTACTGTCTTTCCTCATATATTTTAAAATAGGCTTGTTCAATTCTAGCTTTTGTGACGCCTTGGCGGCTTTCACAGCTGCGGTGTGACTTAACCTTCTGGTCTTGGTAAAAAATACTCTAAGCGTGCTTGCCTTTTGGGAAAATAAATAAACACGTGCTGTTGTTGCTACTCCCTTTGTTCAGCCGGTGGGGATGACTTGCCGCAAATGGATTTGGAGTTTTCTGAAGAACTGCACAAGCAGACGAGAACTAAGAAGCTAAGGTACGTCATGACTCACTGAGACTTTCAAGACGAAGTTTTAATGGCTGGGTGTGTAAAACTACTGCTTGCTTTGCGATATTGGCTGAACTTGTTGGCCGATGAACTTGAAAGTTATTAGACAATGGGTAGCACGATATGACCAAATCTTACTTAGTTAGGAAACGTCCGTTTTACTCATCTTTAATGTTGGTTATGGCCAATGTCACAAGAGCGGACGTTTGACACGTTTTTGCTTCCTGAAGATGCAAAAATACCGTGGCAGTACTGTCAATGAATAATTTTATTTTTTTTAAATATGTAGCCCTGCTCTTGAACACATTGCAGAACAAGGAGAGCTTCAAGGAAACGTCTTGAAACAAGGAAATGGAACTCAAGGAATTCCTAAAGCCGCTTCTCAAAGATTACAGGAGCAGGCTGCCACGAGCAGAACTGAATGTCCCTCGTCTGTTGGGGTGGACAAAGCTTCCCCTGACGAGCTGTCTGGAACTGGGCAGGACAGGACAGCTCGGAGTGTTAGAGCTACAGGTACGGAGTTTTCTCCCGTCAAATCCGAGACCGGAGCGGTGTCTGTTCTTGCCGCGGTGCTTTGTTCCAACGGGAAGGTGGTGGCTGCAGTGAGCGAACTGTCTCGCAGCTCCTGCGGGGAGATCGCCGTGTACGTACAAGCGATGTAAGGAAGGACAAGTGTGGGTCCTACCTGTGTTACCTGATGCCAAAGCTATTCTGAAGTACAGGAGCGCTCAGGAGTACCAAACGGTTCTTTGCTAGTTGAGGCTTAAATACTTCAGAAACTTCTGTCTTTCCGAGCAGCTTTATCAGGGAAGATAAAGCTGGATTGTCAAAATTGAGAAACTCTTAACTTATCCCTCTTTGGTTTGTTTTTTAGATCAGCGATACTCATTCAAGTATAAGCTTGTGTTACCTCCTTGAAACGACACTTTTCTTACAGCTTAAATATTTTTCTTCTTTCCGCAAAGTCCTCGTTGAGAACCCTTGGGATAAGGAATTGATTTGCAAATTCTTATCAGAGCTTCCTAAACCACTCCACACCTATGCCAACTACTTTGAATGGAAAGCTACTCTTCCATCCATCAGGCTGAAGGCTGAACTCCCGCTGGGTAAGAGTGACTTCAAACATGTCACTTCAGAGCACTTCTTGAAGCTTTTCTGGGAACCTCTGACGTATTTTTCTAATTCAGTTTACTCATCCGTATATCCAGATAGCTTCCAGATTATCTAAACCTCAGATGTGAAATTAGACCCATTTTTTGTGTTTGTCTTTTGTAGCATTAAGTGGTTTCGATTAGGCATTTCGAATTGTCCTAGGGAATTGTCCTAGTTTTCCTTTCCTCGTAATCTGTGATACAACTCTCAAACTTTGTATAGAGCAGCAGTACTCCTGTGTCAACAAAATCTGTGTGACGGTAATTGCAACATACTTGCATGACTTAAAAAGTAAACACTAACGTTTAAGGAAAGCACTCTGGAATTTGATTACTTCCAGGGAGTCAGACTAAAATAGAAACGCTGATTTTTTTCCTGTGTAGAACTTCACAGCTCTCTTGCTCTCACGAGCGGGGACAGGCTCTCTTCTATGAAAGGCTGGCTAGCAAGAAGAGACTTGTAGAGAAAGACTAGCACTAGGGGTAAAACAATAACTTATGTAGGCTGGTGCTTTTTGCTTTTTTTTTTTTTTTTTTTGCTTTTTTTCCCTCCCCCCGAGTAGCGATGTCCCTTCCTGAAGTTTGCAAGCAGGACTTAACGTCGTTAATCTCTTAAAGGTTCCACCTCGTTCCACGTGGACTGCTTGGTTGGAGAGGGAGCTTTTGCCCAAGTCTATCAAGCTTCTGTTCTGGACGCGAGTAACCCTAGAAACAATCAGAAAGTCATATTCAAGGTAAGTAATGTTGATTCAGAATAGCTCTGCTGGAGAATTCTGGGGTCTTACAGTAATGACGCCTACCCTGGGTGGATTCTGCTGAGTTTTCAGACTTTATAGATACGAAGTAAAGCACGTTAGTCTATCCTCAAAGCCTTGTTCGGGTTGAGTGCTATGATGTCTGATTCATTCTACGTGGAAGTTACTTATCCTCGTGACTCGCCTCGCCTCTTCATCTCTTCTTTACAAAGTGAGTCCCAAGTATCTCAAGGAGTAAGGACTACAGTCAGGCTATCTTCCTCGGCTGAACAAAGGCAGCTCGTTGCGTGAGTGCTCTTAGCCCCCAGCAAATGAAAACGTGTGGATAGATGATAAAATTGCTCTTGCTACTCGGTGGCTACTCTGTCTTCCAGAGCCGTGCCCACAAGCTTTCCAGAAGCGTTTTTGCACTTTGTGCAGCCAGCCTCTTTGGCAGCCGCTGGCTATCATGTAGGCTTTGCTGGGTGATAGCTCTCTGGTACAGTTTTATTAATAAACACGCTCGTCTTCACGGCGATTGTAGATTGAGCAGCTCCCTCTCTGCTCTGCCCTGTCTTCTTCCGGGCTGCTTCAGTGCAGGAATGAGCAACGGATGCTAGCGCGTGTTTACATCAGGACCGCTGCCAAAAGGAAAGTCCGTGCAACAGGGAGGTCAGCTTAGCCCGAGAGGGTTGTGCTGGGTCGTGCGTCCCCGCATCTGCTGCGGGCTGAGAGGGCGCGCGTACGGTTACCGCAGCCTGGCTGCAACCCGGTTACACGGTTGAGTTGGCACGCACGTACGCCCTCAGCCTCTCCGTGCCAGATCTTTTTTTTTTTTCTTCCTTTTTCCCCCCTACGTTTGGGATGTTTTTGTGGATCTCTTCTGCAACGTTTCATTCTTCAGCAAAAAAAACCCAAATGTTTTAGCGTAACACCTTAAGCGAGAGCTTTCTAGTATGTAAAGGTGACTTAGGGGGGTTTCGAGCATCAGGTGTTCCACGTAGCGGGGGAAACAGCAGGGGAAGGAATCGGAAGGGTTTTCCAGGTTTGACCTCAAAAGCCTTCTCTCCTACACAAAATGTCTGTTGCCAGCAGAAACCTCAGCCTTGCAGAAAGACTGACATTTTAAATAGCACAGGAGAGCGACATAAGTATTTTATTTGGTCAAGAGGAGAAATGCCTAGTCTGCCACTAAAAAACAACAACAAGCCACCCCAACAAGAACTCCTGCTTTTAACGCTAATAGTTTTTTCTTAGTAAATCAACTTTTTGGTTACAGGTCCAGAAGCCCGCCAACCCTTGGGAGTTCTATATAGCGACACAACTGGTGGAAAGGCTCAATCCCAGCGTACGCCATCTCTACATCCACTTTTATTCTGCTCACTTCTTTCAAAATGGAAGCATTTTGGTTGGCGAGCTCTACAACTATGGAACGTTGCTAGTAAGTGTCATCAGTGCTCTGGAACTTCTGTACTCTTTTTGGAGCGCTATTATAGTACAATATTCAGATGTCTCCCCTGCTCTCCGCTTTATGGAGCTTCATTGTGAACATATTCTGTGTTTATCAACGTGGACCCGTAATCCATATCGAGAAGTTTCTCTGTAGCTGATAGCTCTTCCCTATCGTTTTGTTTACAGAACGCCATAAACATTTACCGGAAGCTTCCCGAGAAGGTGATGCCTCAAGCACTTGTAATCTACTTTGCTGTAAAAATTCTTTATATGGTGGAAGAGCTCCACAGCTGCAAAATCATTCACGGTGACATTAAGCCTGACAATTTCATCCTTGGAGAAAGGCGAGTATTTCCCTCTGCTACCTGAGACACCAGCGTATCGCGATATCATAGCCTTGATAATTACGTGATCGCTTCATGTCGTCATGACTGAAGGTTTCTGGACAACGATACGTGTGACATAGACGGTCTCTCTCACGGCTTGACGCTCATCGACCTGGGGCAGAGTATAGACATGAAACTCTTTCCTGAAGGAACGGCGTTTACCGCAAAGTGCGAAACGTCCGGATTTCAGTGTATTGAAATGCTGACGCAGAAACCGTGGAACTACCAGGTATGAGGTTGCGTAGACAGCCCGAACCTTTGGAGCTTACTGCGCCCGTCTGGCCTGAACAAATGGAGTGTAGAAATAGTACTCTCTTGCACTGGAGTTGTGGATTCAGCTTCTCGCTTTAAAACCGCGATTCTGAACCCTCTCTTTACAGAGCGCTCGCCTTGCTGGCTCCACAGAGTGTTTTTCAGCTAATTTCTAGTGGTCTCAATACATCTTTTTAATGCGAAACTTGTGTATGCTCTGTTTAGACCGACTACTTTGGCATCGCGGCAACGGTCTACTGCATGCTCTTTGGTAGCTACATGCAAGTGAAGAATGAGAATGGCATCTGGAAGCCCGAGAGAGCCTTCAGAAGGTCGGTGTCAAATCCTTTCAAAACCTTCCCTTGTCCAGAAAGATGCGTCGTTAGTACCCGGGTTCTTTTGAGGTTAGCTTCTGCCGCAGCTTCCAGCGTTGCTCGCGCTTACTTCTGGGTGCCCTGTGAACTGTGGGTTCGGTGCGCGTCAGCCGCTTCAGAGAATTCACTGACTGAAGCCTTTTGGCAGTGGATTGTATTTTAGCAGCTTGAATTTAGAAAAATTGTTGATACCTGTTCCTTTTTTCTTTTGTTGCTTTGCAGGCTTCCTAATGCTGACCTGTGGAAAGAGTTTTTTGAGACCATGCTGAACATCCCCGACTGCCACAGCCTGCCTGCTCTGGGAGTTTTGCGCAAAAGGCTGAAGGACTTATTTTGCAAGTCGTACGCAAAGGAAATCAAGTTCCTTCGGAACAGACTTGTTGTGTTGCTCATAGAACACAAACAGTCACGAAAATAAGCATTTAGTTTGCACAGTTACTGAGGACCGGCCTTTTATTGATGTGAAATCTTTTTGTAATAACTTCTTCTGGAAATAAAGGTTCTTGGGGTTAACTTCAGGAACGACAAGTCGCATCTTTCTATGCTTTTGTGGGGAAAAGAATTACATGAAAATTACTTGTTAATTTAACTTGTCCCGGTTTGGGAGGCATGAGCATGCTGGAGCCTGTAGGCAGTTGTCGTAATATTGTGTATTTCTAAGGGGGGGTGGGGGGGGAAACCTGGTGAAACGTATTGCACAGATGGAGTTATTGCTTCCAACCTCCCCTGGGAGTTTTGTTGTTGGAGATGGGGATGTAATTCCGGACGGAGATCCTATCATCGTGGAAAACTCTCGCGTCCCTTCTAAGAGAAGGGAAGACAGCAATTGGAAGTGACCTAGCTACGAGAGCAAGAACTCGGGTAGCTTTCTGCACCTCATCAGGGAAAAACCCATGGTCGGCAGGTGGGAGCAGGACAGGTTTGCTGCAGGTCTCTTCTCCTTCCCCCCCCCAAAAAAAGCTGCTGCAGATCACAAATAGGAGGGAGCACCGTTTTGAGTCGGGGATGAAGCGAGCGCGCAGGTGAGCCCCTGCGCCCCGAGTGCTGGTATTGCAATTTGAGGTTTGCAGCTCCTACGGTCGCTCTCCCGCTCTACCCTTTCTCGCAGGAACTCCAGGCTTGAAAGAAACGGAGGTTTGCAGATTAGATTTAGATTAGATAGGACTGAAATCACGCTTGCTGCTTTTTTTTTTTTTTTTTTAAATTCACTTCTGACCAGCCACAACACACTCGCTAGCGACAGGGAAAACCAAGAGGCAAATATCTCTCCTTACTGGAGTGGAAAGGGTTGGATTCTGTTTGTTTTGCTCTGCTGTCACAAAATATTGTGGAAAATACTCTGGGGAAAATGCCAGGAAAGCGTTCCCCTATTCCTTTTTATCTATTTTTCCATGTTTCTTAATTACAGCGGCCGTACACCAACAGGCTGAATCGCTGCCGCCTATGCCAGTCGCTCGCTTGAGTTTGCATGAGGTTGCCTTGACTTTATAGCTATTTTGTCAAATGTTAGAGGTCAAAATAACTTGAATTATCTGAATTACACAAACTCCAAAGAAATCTGGTGGGCACCTTGCACGCACCAGCTCCACGGCGGCATCCACGCTGGGCTGTCCCCTCGGCTTGGGAGCCACGGCCGCGCTCTCGGCTGAGAACGGACATTGCGATATCTGCGTTGACTCACCAAGAATGAGATTTTTCGGGTGGGGGATGAAATGGGGAGCTGACTTTGTCAGCCTGGCTTCGCTGCCTGCACGTCCTCCTCGCTCAAACTGCACGGGGGGCTGGGGGGGGGATGCGGGGACTTAATCTCCGGGGAAGCCGGCGAGCGGTGGTGCGGTGGCACGCTGCCGACAGCCTGCGGGATGCAGTTATCCTGGAAATATTCGCCGGCGCGTTCGTGCGGTGCCCTGGTTTGCAACCGTGTGAAATGAATAAGAAAGCAGGATGTTTTATCAGCAGGGCCCCGGAGGGAGGCGAGGGCATTAATTTTATTTGTGCATCTATCCACAGGAGGGAGACAAACAACAGACTTTCATAAATCCCTGCCTCTCGCTTTATTTCAGGGGGATTTTTTAATTTTGGTGGGTTTTTTTTTTTCTTTTTTTCCCCTCTGCTTAAATTGTCCAAGGTGATCGAGGGCCGGCAGCAGGGCAGGTGAGCTCAGCCCCGGGTGCTGAGGAGGGGCCGGGATGCCGGTGGGTTTTGTAGGGTTTGCTGTTCTGGCCTGGGGACCAGCGGGGAAGGCGGCCATGCCGGGAGCTGGAAACGCTCGTCCTCTTGTTTTTATAAATCCAGTCGCACCGTTGAAAAGCCTGTATCGGCAGGAGGGCCGTCGACCCCAGCGAAGGTGTCATTTTTTTGGGTAATTCACACTTTTATCTGCTCCTCCCAGGTCTTCTCCCTGCTGCCAGCAGCAAACCTGCCCCAGACCGATGCCTCCCCGGAGGATTCGGCTCTGCCTGTGCTTTCGGGAGACCAGCCCCGCTCCTTCCTTGCTTTGGGAAAACCTTTGGAAAACCGGGATTATTTTTTTTTCCTCCCAGCAGCAGGGAGCATCTCTTTGCAGCTGGGGCTCCTCTGCCTGCCTTTAACGCAGATAACGCCGGGATTACTCTTTAACGCAGCCTGCTTTGCCTCTGGTTGGGCTTTTTACGGCATATGGAAAAACCTTTGGATTTGATACGAAACAGCCGGTTAACAACTCAGCTCCAGCAAGTTGCACCGTGAGGCGAATCAGCCGGAGAAACCTCCTTGTAGCTGGTGGAAATAAAAAAGTTTAATGCTGGNGTATCGCTTTTTTTGTTTTTTCCAGCTGTGATACAGGTGTGTCCTCGCCAGCTGTGCCACCAGCCGGAGCTTAAATGTCAGCTTCCCCCCCCTCCCCTGCAAATGGAGAAGGAGCTCGTGTGGGTGTAAGAGTTTCACATCGTTACGGACGGTAGACGAGCGTTAGCGACAACTCGCCGCGCATCCCTCCTCGCTCGGCGAGCATCCCGCCCGCCTCCGAGCGTTGCCGCCGCTCGATGGCTAAGGGAAGGTCGGATACGGATGCGAGCTCCGAAAATGCCCTTAGGGATGCGCAGGGTGGGAATTCTTTTTT
>VXBL01000994.1:342222-366171 GCA_013400195.1 Aramus guarauna | reverse complement strand
ACACACACACACACACACACACACACACACACTCTCCAAGTTAAAGAATTGCACAAACTTATAGATAACATTAGAAGATTAAAATCAGGAATGCCAAACTAGACCTAAAAATAATGACATGACTTGCAAATTGTGCTTAACGGGTTCCTCTTATTTGCCTTCAGGTTTTCTTTTGTGAGTTTCTTTACAGAGAACTTGTCTTTAGTGGGACCAAGTTGACCTATGGTTCTTCAGATCCCATAAGAGCAGCCCCAGCACTTAAGCTAATGGAGAATTTTCATTATCTCTCTCTCAAAATACCATGGTGATGAGCACTGGGGAAATGACTGTTAATCATTTGTCAGCAGCAGCAACAATAGAATTTAATGTTTTTTTTCAGACATTTAAGCATATGAGGACAAGAACACCAAAGTACAAACTTCACCTGGGCAGACTGCTCAGTTTTTTATATTGTTTCTCCCACAAATGTCTTGGGTGGTCATTGCTCTGACAGAGGGGAATTTGCTTTGGGGGCTCACTGGTGGTGGTTGTGCCTGTGTGCCAGGTGGGTTAGGAGTGAGCAGTGTTGATGCTGGTGTGAGGCTGGTGCTGAGGAATGACGGTAGCAATGACCTCCTCTGCTTTCCAGGGGAAGGCAGGAAGAGAGCAGCCTCATGGCTGGAGGACAATAGGGATGACTTGTTTGGGAGACCATTAGCAATGCAAATCCTAAGCAGAGGACAAAACTCCCTGCAAAAAAAGAGAGGGGCAAAAAAAGACAATTTGCATACTAGTGTAAAGGGTGATGTTCATGTGGTAATTCTTAGCAAATGTGAAAGAAGCGGCAGTGGGAGGGTGGGGAGAAAAGCAAAAATATCAGAAAAAATGACCAGTTGTATCCTCCAACAGTTATCTCCATGGCGTGGAGTTTGGAGGGCTGGCACCTCTACAGCCTCACCCAAATCCTTGGCTGGACTCAATCTCCCATGAACCAACACAGTCTCCCCCCTCACTCATGAGAATAGCTGAGTTCCTCATGATTCGTGACCTCCTTAGTCTACCTATATTTACTATAGCTGCAAATATCCCTGAGGTGGTGACATTTTTCAGGATATTTTCCACCATGGAGCCATCATTCATAAATGACATATTTCTTGTGTGACTTGTTTTTCATCAGTCCTCGATCAAACCTGCATTGAGAAGATTGAGGTAGAGATGCACTGAATACATTCACATTCTCTATCCAGACCACATAATTGGTAGGAACAGGGCTTTCTATGGTAGTAGTTCACTGAGTTCATGAGGAGGAGGAAATATGCCCAAACTGTTCTCCTAATGTACTTTTGGCCACTTGGAGAATCAAGCCAAGACACTTCTTGAAAATGACCTTTTTGTGCAGAAGTCATCATTTCCTACAGGCAGAGCAGCAATTCTTTTTAGTAGCAGCCCTTATTGTAATTTCACAGTGATGCTCTTCTGCTTATGTTTCCTTGAGGGCCTGCAGAGCTGTAAGCATCTGAGTGGGATATTTCTGAGCAGGATGCAATACCTCTCATGTTTCCTGAGCAGTGATACTGTGACACAGTCAGAAAAAATACTGCTCTGAGGAAAGCTAAGAGGTCATCTGCTCCAGCTTCCTGCCTCAGTACATGTATATCTGTGCCTAAACCCTGCCTGGCTGCTGAACTTCCAGCCTACCTTTAAAAATCTTCCCTGATGGAGATCCTGGAGTTTCCCTAGACAGCCTATTCCAGTGCTTAACTAGAGTTAGGCATTTCTTACCTTGCTTCAGCAAAGGTTCTACCCACTCTTCCATCTGCCCCAGGTGTGGTGGAGCAGCCCTTGGTGCTGGCACCCAGCACCAGGTCTCCAGCCACAGCTCCCTGACTAGTCATGGCTTTGTGATATGGGAGTGTAAGACTTTTTAAATGACAGTTACAAGAGTCCTAATCTTCCTCTTAAACACATGAGTTGTCCAAGTGAGTTGCTTAGTTGCCATGAGCTGTGTCACCTCATTCCAGCATGGATGACTAAGGAAGGAGTAAGGCAAAAATTTATACAGATGAGAACGTATTTGTATCCTAATGTAGGCATGAGCTCACTGTGATTTCCAGCCCGTGAATAGCAGCTCACATTGGGTCAAGGCGCACTAGCACTATTATTTATCGTGGTGTTTTGTCTTTTCTGCATTTGCATGGCAATGACCTGCAGGTTTAATGACAGATCCTCTCTCTCCCATGGGCTGAGGTCACCTTGTCGCAGACCTGACTAATGCAAGGCTTGTTGGTGACTGCAGGGTGTTACCTTTTTCCTTTTATCAACTGCTTGTTGTCTTTAAACTTGATCCTTACAGCAAACCATTCACTTATCCTAAATTACCAGTAAATTCATTTATATGCAGACATCATAAATCACCTTTTACTGTATTTTATTAGTCAAAATATGATTAATTAGGTTTGAGTTCTTTTATTTCCGAGTAGTTTAAATACTTATGAACTAAAATTTAAATAATTATAGCCTTCTCAGAATATTTTTAAAAAAGATCTATCAAGTATAAAGTTGAATTTTCAATGCCTCATTTAGCATGCTGCAAAGAATAAAAAGAAAGATATTAAAATATTTTGTACTGGAGGTTTAGAATTGAAAAGAGAGACCTAGAATTCTGATTACTAATTAAGTTCAGATTCAACACAAACAAAACACGCAGGATTGTAAGAAAGTTTGACAAAAAAAAGCCTACAGAGATCCGTACTTTTTGTGCTATAATTACATTGGTATTTTTATATTATTATAGTTATTATCTTGCCAATACCCATGACAAAAAACCACGATTAAATCCTCTGAAGTTGATAGTGGTTGCACAAGTAAGTCTGTGTGTGTGTAAAAACGTGAAGAGTTGTAAAAATATTGAACTGGGTTCTGATTTCACAGAGTCCCAAATCCTTCAACCACTTAACTGCAGCTACTGCAGCACAAATTTCACCTTGGGGCTGTGAGCATTTCAACAGAGGTCAACTTCAGAAGAACCTCACTCAAGTCACACATGGCTACTTACCCTTCAGCTCACAGGACTTCCACTGAAGTCGTCTGCCAAGAGCAGTCAGGTGAGTTATTGGTTGCAAACCCAAACCCTGACACAGATAATGGATACTGTAGTACTGTAAGGATGTTGGCTTGGCTTGCAGCCCTCCACCCACCGACTGTGAGTGATGTGTCCCCCGAGAGATTCTTCAGCATTGCTCTTGGATGCAGGGAGTGAACAGGAGAGAATGAAGCTGGAAGAGCAAAGTATGGTATTGCTCACTGTTCCTTGCTTGCAAAATGTCTGCAACCATGGGCAGGTGAGGCGTAGGGACTGCAGAAACAACCTAGTCATAACCTACCTGGTTCCAACAGGGGTGTTCCAAGGTTACTTTGATTAAGCTGAGGTGAGACTGAGCCCAGGGTGTCTTATGTGTTGCTATTCAACAGTGTCCATCATCCTTGTTGCTGTTTTTGTTAGTGCAGCAATGTTTAATTTACTGAAGAGGATAAAATTGATTCTGAGGAAAGGCATACCACCATTTTTCAGAATGGACTAACAGTAATTCTTAACAAACATACTTGGATTTTCCTAGAAAGGCCATTTTTCTATTCACATTTAGACAGCAGTATTAAAGTTCCTATTGAGAACATCATCATGCATTTACGAAGATGCAATGACATGAATTAGGGATGAGGAATACTTTAACTGCATTAGTCGGATAGTGTTGATCAATTATTTGAACTGAAGTTAAAGGCTAACTGGAGGTACCTTGATGCATTCAAAGTGTGAATAAACATAGACCAATCAAGAGGGAAAGCAACGACTTGGAGAAGACAACTCTTTATGATATTATAATATTAGCATTATGTTTTCAGAATGAGGTATGCCAACCTGGTGGGATTTAATAGAAGAAATTGTGCATTCAGGTCAGGCCAGGTTTCATTTAAAGATCTTCCACAGTAGCAGGCTTTATTTACTAAAATTGCAGAGGGGACTCCCCCTTTGCAAACCTGCTCTATCAATCTCTGATGAAGAAGTCAGCCAAGCTCTACTGGCCTTTCTGCACATCAGGAGAGCAGGGAAGACCTGTAGTGAGGAGCCGATCAGAGTTAAAGGAACACAATATCTGTTCAATAGCTGCTGTGCCTTTAAAAATATAACTTCTTGGCAGCTGAGTCTCTATAAGTAATGTGCAAAATAAGTGATACTATGCTAATGAACATTAATATTTCAGCTTTCAGTAATGAGGCTGTCCATTACAGCCTGCACCTACTTTTATGCCTGTTTTGCATACAAAAGGGAGAAAGTTTGGAAAGATCTAAGTAAGCAATGGGAGAAGCAGTGCCTACAGCAGAGAATTTGACTTGTTGGCTTTTCACTAATGGCCCAGAAATGGCAGTTCAGACTATGTCTTGGAAAGAGTCCTTTTATGGGATATGGGAAAAGACAAATTTTAAAGTATCTCAGCTCCTGCTTACCTATGGCTTTCAGCAAATCTTCTACCCTGTGTGCTGATGTCCTTTTCTGCTTGACTCTGGGGCTTACAGCTGGGAAGAGGAAATGCCTGGAAAATGCTGAGCCAGCTGGTTGGGTAGGTGGAGATGCAGCGATGTGGTAGCCACATATGTGTTTGCCTGGGCTGTTCTTGCCAGCTCAGGGAATCGGGATTGCCTTTAGGAAGGCTTTGTGGCAATGCACTTGTCCGGTGAGCATGCAGAGAGCAGTCTAGACCACAGCTGTAAGGTTACAGAAACTCAAAATTGGATTAGTTGCCAGATAAAAGCTTCTAAATGCATCTCAGCTGGTACTAGTTGCCTATGTCAATTAATTGACTTAGAGTGATTTAGAGTGTGATTCAGTTCCATAAAAATAGACAATACAGAAAACTTCAGGTATCACAGACATCCACATGAGGTTGATAGGTTCATCATATCCTTGTAGCAATGGGTAGCGAAAGGATGACTTTCACTCTAAACAAACAGGTCTTGTCTGGCTGTTGGGAAAGGCTTTGCATCAGCTCTGTCCCTGCTGCTGCTATAATTGTAGGCATAGGACATGCCGGCCTGTCTAAGAATGAGAGTAATCCCTTACCCCACAGAGTATTTAGCTGTCCTGCCACAGGGTAGGAGCTCCAGGGACTTTATGGAGCTCCCATGAGCACAAAAGTCATATTTCAGCACATTGCTCATTTCTTTATGCACTATGAGCATAATGTGCAGAGTTTGCTCTACCCTGCTGCCTTCATCCATACCCCTTATAAGTCTCCGTGTATTCCTAGCTTGTGGTCACTCCTGGCCCCTACACCAGCACCACAAGTAACTTCATGCCTGTAAGGGACATCATCTAAACCTACTGATCTGGTATAATACATTCAAAATATCAGTACAACTTGACAGGGTGTAGACTAAAGCCTTGTGGGGTGATCAGACCAGACAGCATTTCAGCATAGACTATGTATTGCAGTTACCACAGACTCAAAACAAGTAATAGTGTGAGCAGAAGAACAGCGGAAGGCTGATGTCTCACAAGTCTGTGTTCTCTAGTAATGAACAAGCCCCAATGTTCCCATTGCCTCATCAGGGTGCCAGCAAAGTCTCCCTACTCTACCAAACTGACTTTTTCATGAAATCTTTGCGCCCATTCCATTTCCTATTTGTCTAAAATTGGCCAATGGCTTCAGAGGTCATTTGGGACAGCTAGGGAGGTTCATACCCTCGTACAGACCATACAATAGCATATAGAATCATATTATCCTAGAATAGTTTGGGTTGGAAGGGACCTCAAAGATCATGTACTTCCAACCCCCCTGCCATGGGCAGGGACACCCTCCACTAGACCAGGTTGCCCAAAGCCCCATCCAACCTGGCCTTGAACACTGCTAGGGAGGGGGCATCCACAGCTTTTCTGGGCAACCTGTTCCAGTGCCTCACCACCCTCACAGTGAAGAATTTCTTTCTTATATGTAATCTAAATCTACCCTCTTTCAGCTTAAGACCATTACTCCTTGTCCTATCACTACATGCCCTTGTAAAAAGTCCCTCTCCATCTTTCATATGCTACACCTTCCTTGAAAATCAGGGTAATAAAAATGTTATCACTGTAACAAGCAAAGCTCTCATACAGATTTCCAAATGGAGGATTCTAGTTTAAGATTTTTTCTTCCTTAGTGCTTAAATGAATGATTTCAGCAGCATGGACAAATTCCCAAGGTGTGAGAAGTCTGGGCAACTTCTTGTTCTATATGTGTTTGCTATGGACTGCTATTAAGATTTACTAATAAGGAGAGGCCAGCCCTCATATCATCTCTGCTTACTCATCCATCTATTCCAAACTCTGCTCAGGGCATCAGTACTAGAGGTGTTGGGGCTTTCTGTCTCAGAAAATCCAGAACAAATTCTCTTCGGCCAAGTAATGTGCTTGGAAACAGCATTCCTGTTTTTGCAGTAGTAGTAAACAGCAAATCAGGGTGTAAGACATTTTCAGTCATATGTGGTTAGCAGTTGCTAGATATCTCCCCTATGAAAGCCACAGGATCTGCCTTCTAGTCCAATTTCATTGATCTTCTTGAACAGCCAGTGCCTGCCTGCCAATGCAGGCAGGTAACCTTCTGTTGCACCACCACTATGGTCTGTGCTGTCTTTGCTCCTCTCTCCAAGCACCTCCTGCCCCAAGACTTGCTTTATAAAATGTTATTGCAAGGTGAATTAGCTGTGGAGCAGTTCCCCCACTGGTACCAGAGCTCATGCCAGCCACAACCCTGTGGCACCATTAGAGGCTTCCTCTCCAGCAGAGGAAGCATGTCCTCCTTGTTGTCATCCATGTTTTGGTGATGTGTCAGCACAAGAGTCAGATAAACAGCTGATGTTTGGGCACTTAAATCACTCAGAGACCAGAGAAATGTGTCACGTTTTAATCCCAGCCAACAGCTCAGCACGACACAGCCGCTCATTCCCCTCAGCGGGATGGGAGCAAGAATCAGGAGAGTGAAAGAGAAAACTCGTGGGTTGAGATAAAGGCAGTTTAATAGGTAAAGCAAAAGCTGTATGCACAAGCAAAACAAAACAAGGAATTCCCATGGGCAGGCAGGTGTTCAGCCATCCCCAGGAAAGCAGGGCTCTGTTATGTGTAACAGTTACTTGGGAAGACGAATGCCATCACTCTGAATGTCCTCCCTTTCCTTCTTCTTCTCCCAGCTTTATATGCTGAGCATGATGTCATATGGTATGGAATATCCCTTTGGTCAGTTGGGGTCAGCTGTCCCAGCTGTGTCCTCTCCCAGCTCCTTGTGCACCCCCAGCCTGCTCACTGGTGGGGTGGGGTGAGGAGCAGCAAGGGCTTTGGCTCTGTGTACGCACTGCTCAGCAGTAACGAAAACATCCCTGTGTTACCAATGCTGATTTCAGCACAAATCCAAGTCATAGCCCTGCACTAGCTACTATGAAGAAAATTAACTCTGCCCCATCCAACACCAGCCCAGGTGCTGTTCTGGAGTCTAGTCCATGGCTGTGGGCTCCATAAAAGAAAAATTAGACAGAGAGACAAATGCTGGGGCTCAGATACCTGGTGCCATACTGATACTCACAAAACACATTTTCTCATCTCAAGGCCTCCTTGGAGGGATATTTGCCAAAATCATTAGCAGCTCAAGGGCACTGGCGTTGCTTTGTTTCACCAAGATTGTCAGTAGGTTTGCGGCAGAGGGGCTTTCCTCTCTCCCTGCAGCCCTTGGCAGACAAAAGCCTCCTTCCTCTGCCGTGCAAGCATCTCTGCCCTGGCAGGCGGTGGGGAAGAGCCTAGGGTGACGTCAGGGGGTAGGGGAGCAATTACAGGATTTTGGGCAGGCAGCGGACAGTCTGAGGTGGGAAGAGAGGGCAGGCATGAGGGGGAGAGAAAATGAGCAGAGGAGCCAGGGGGGATCTGTCTGTGAAGAGGAACTGCACAAGAGGAGGGGGAAGTGAACAGCTGGAAGGGAAACCGTGCTGGAGAGAACATTTCATCAATTTTTGCCCAGGGAAGAAGAA
Source organism: Aramus guarauna (assembly GCA_013400195.1). Lineage (NCBI taxonomy): Eukaryota > Metazoa > Chordata > Aves > Gruiformes > Aramidae > Aramus > Aramus guarauna. The sequence goes on along the minus strand of VXBL01000994.1, from coordinate 358,146 downwards.
TTCCCCCAGCACAGAGCAAAACTGGAACAAGTGCAATGAGCAGCTCGTTTGTGGTGGCCAGTGGGGTGACCCAGCCTGCAGTGGGACAGTGACCACCCACCAGTGGACCCCTCGGTTGGTCTCATACTGTCAAATGGTATTTTAAATGTTTAGAGCAAGCCAGTGAATCGTTAGAGGTTACCTGGGGGCTTTTCACACTTGACTGTATGTATTGCAGAGGGAAGAGCTCTGCTTTCACCTGACATACCCTTTTATCAAAAGCGTGGCATTAGCCTAATGCGGGCTGTGAGCTGCAGGATGTCACCCTCAACATTAATACATTTGCCCTTCTTAACTCATTGCCAGTATCGTTTGCTGATTGCTGGTGGTGGCTGGTTGGCTTTTTTGGCAACAATTCTGTAACAAAAAACAGATACAGGTGAAAGCTGCTGTGCAGAAAGCGGCCAAGCACAAAGGGGGGAAAAATGGCATTTCTACCTGGTGGCAGGGTGTTTCACTGTGATTCATCGTGCCGCTGCTGGGCTCACAGTGCTCTGCTATTTTTTTAACTGATGCAGGCAAAAGCCAGATCAATCTGTTTTAGGTGTTTGTTTTGTTGTCGGTATTCTGCACTCTGTCAGTCGCAAAGGCAGGGGATGCTCACCCGGAGACAAAGAGATGATGGCAATTTATGGTGTGCCAGATGGGGGTGTGTGATTCCATACTCGGTGAAACTGCTAACTAGAAAGGCCATCAAACAACACAGTATCTACATTTTCCATACGATTATGGTCTGTGAGATCTCTGCCAGCCACAAAGATCCACAAATATGACTTCGCCTGGGTTTTGGAGCACTTCTTTGCCCAAGGAGGTACCATTTTACACCTGAGCATTTCTTGGAGACCAGCTAATGTGTTGTCTGCCTGACTGAGGCATGGGGGACAATCCAGCAGGATTTTGGCACATGTGAACAATACTTCCTGTTTTCTGCAGGAAATCTCAACTGACTAGGAAAAATTAAATTTCTGCATTTGATGCAGAATTACTGAAGTTAAAAATAATACCCTTCATCTTTAAAAGATGAACAATCTTCAGCAAAATAAATTATTTTTTATACTGTAAACCTACAGTGTAAAAGTCAATCTGCCTTCATTCTGACATAGGTATTATAATGGGCTTGATTTGCTCTTCACACTGTCGTTGTACAAGCCCACTGGTACAGAGATTGCCCCCAGCTGACACATGTGGAAAGGTGAGACACCTGTGCCCAAGGGGTTGGAGTCAATGGGCTGCCATCATCTGAATCATGCAAAAGACAGATCCCTTTGATATGCCCCAACACTAAAGACATGATTTCCCTGGTGGGGACCAGTTCTCAAGTTCTTAACCATTATTGCTGCATGACCATGACCTTCTGTGCCCTCACTGAGTCTTACTCCATCAGCTCTCCAGCCCAGGAAGATGACAAGAATATGTGGTGGCTCTAACATGACTATGGAAGCAGGTCTGTCCCTGTCTGAGTTGTAGCTGTGGTTTCCATAAAGCAGGAAATACTTTCAGATGCATTAATATGGGTATTATGCCACTTGCCATAGTTGTCCATGAAGGTACTTGCACAGTGTCCTATGATGCTGGAATGACAGTCTGTCCAGACCCTGACTACCTTTCTACCTTTCTCATGGCAGTAGTCCCTTTGGACAATGGTCATTATAATTTATTAGTTACGTTAATAAGGTTTGAAGCTTAGGCTTGTTGGTTTGCTTTTAATTAGCCTATAATACTCACAGCTCTACCTGAAGCTCCAAGATTGATCTTGGAACCTTAAATGGAAAGACATGATACACAGGTGCAAAATATTTATTTATTCTAATTCCTTTTTCACACACACAGTGCAAAATCTCAGATTTTAAACCTATTACTGGATTTTGGGAAGAGAAAAGAAAACCTATTGGTCCTCTCTGTCCTCTCACCTCTTGCTTCTTTTTGGCTCTTCAATTATATCACAAAATCACCCCATTGCTCAGCATTGATGCTCACAACACTCCTGTGATGAGACTCCTTTTGCAAATGTGCTTGTCTCTGGCTTATATTTGGCTTATCTTTGTCTTCCCCAGGTTGTATACATGGAGTTTGATCCAGAAGACCATTAAAATCCATGGAAATCTTTGCTTTGGAAAAATTTGTGATCAAGCTTATATCTGAGGTGGCCCCAAATGTAATGACTTGAGAGCAGAAAAGCTTTGTGTCACGTGCTTATGTCATTCTAAGTGTGACGGTACAATAAAGTACCAAGGCAATAAAGCCTTGGTTGGGATCCTTACCTGGCACAATGACAGGAATAGCATTAGATACCCTAAAGAAACTGATAGGAAGAAAAACAGGAAAATATATTTCCCCCTTCCAGTTCCCTTGAAGCTCTGTGGAAATAAAAGCATTACCATCAATCAGTGGCTGTGTTTTTATTTCTGATTCTTCCCTGCCACTGGTTTGGAAACTAAGACTCTTTATTCCTCCTGAGGAATAGCACTTCTATTTCCTAGGGGTTCTTACTCTCTTTTTCCTCCGTTTCCTGCCACCCACCTCCATTGATTTAATCTTATATAATTTGTCATGCAGCCAAATAGTTCCATAGTCAGATTTTGTCCTTTTGCTTACAAACTCTGCCTTCCCTTGTCTGTAAGTATTCCCTTGTTCCCACTTGCTGTTGCAGAACCAAGACTTGCTTCTTTAGCTGTTTCTCTTTTTCTGCAGCTCCACGGGGGCTCCTTTGAGGGGAAATACCTGGCAGGAAGGTTAACGTGAACCAAGGATGAGTGCTGTTCCCTGATGCGGCACCTCGGCTCAGCTGCTGGCATCTACCTGTGCTGAAGAAAGGGAAAGGAGCACCTTTTCTTCCCTTTCTTTGTCTGCTGGTTCTTTGCTTGTATCCTTACCTGATATTACCTGATATACCCTGTGTCACCAGGATAGAAGAGTAAATGGCTCTTTCCCAGCTTAGGGGAAAACCTAGCAAAGAGCAATCCACAGACCTCTGTGGAGCCACCTGGGAGAAGAGGAAGAGGACGGGATGCTGAGGAACGACCTGTTTTGCCAGGTTGTGGTGGAGGTGACAGGGCTGGTGGCGATCCCAGCCTCAGCTGGCTGTCCCCAGTGCTCCCAGTGCATGCACCGCAGTGGGAGTCTGACCGAGCTCAGCTCCTGGTGACTATCCATCCTCCTGCCCACCTGCCCTGGGTAGCTGCGAGAGGCAGCAGCAGCAATGCAATGTGGAGGTCTCAGACTCCTCGAGAGCTCCTTTTCACCACAGGAAGGAACTTGTGCTGTGTCCTTTCAAAGCACATGAAATCAGCAGAAGGGAGCAAAAAATCTGCTCCCGGTAGCTGGCTGTGGCCCCCTGACCTTTCCAAAATGAGCTGTGTGGACCTTGGGCTGGCAAGGCTGAATGGTGATGGAGATATTTTGCTCCAGAGATTCTGCTTCCAACTATTTATTATCTAATGACAAAGCAGCCTCAGATCGGTTACTGATCTGCTTTAAATGATGGGCAGTATTGTCATTACCAAGTGGTAATATTTGGACAAAACTTTTATTTCCCCAGTAGCTGTTAGAACTAGAGAAGAGTGGGGCCACTGCTGTTTGGGCACCTGACACTTCCGTAAAGACAAACTGTAGCCGAGTGTGGGAGAGCCCCGGCAGCCTTCCCTTGCGTACTGTTCATTAGTCTCTACGTTCGCTTGTCGCTGTTAAAATGCAACACCTACCAATGGTTGAAATATTTTTCAGTATTTGATATTCTTAAAAAATGTCATTGTTTTCACTTATATAGAGATTTTAAATAGGATTGTGCCCCAAATCTTATCCTCTCTCAATATCTCACAATAATTCCATGCATTTGTAGTGCTTACATTAAACTCATTATAAGTGAATTATGGGGGCTCGGGTAGTTATATTTGCATTGATCTATAACATCTTCTCAGGCATTATACTAATTTTTTCAGATTCTACTTTAGTATCTGACTGCAGTAAATACAACTTTGTATTACCTAACAAACATAGTAATACAATCTATTTGGCAGAGGGGACCAAAATCCAGTCTGTGATCTGCAATGAGAATCCACAGAGGAGCTGTCACTGTCTTCATGAGGGATGTATATAAAGATGAAGAGAAGGATCTCATCTTTGCATAGTGGTTGGGGGTAGGATCATCTCATCTAATTATGGCTATCTATGATATAAGCATTTACAATGAAACAAGTCACCCTAGATTCCTTTCTGAGTTGACTGAGAGAAGTAGGTATTTTCAAGAAGTGATTCACTTGACCTATTTGTAGCCATCTATTTTAGGATTAAATGATTCCCTTCTCCCCCCACCAGAAGTGCCTATTTCTGTGCATTGACTGTAAAGAGCAGAGAAGGTACTAGCTGAAAGGTAGCTGCCTACATTGTAGGCTTTTGCTTTTGGCCAAATGAATCAGTGGATGGTTAGATTTTATCTTTACTTATTATTGGCTCAGACCCTCACATTATAGTAATGAGTGGGTTTGGGGCAATATGCTCACACCAAGGACTGCTCTGTTTCTGCCCGTTTAATCTCTGCCTTCTGTATCTTCATTTTCTGTTTCTCTTTCTCTTCCATGTCTTTCTATGTCTCTTCCTTTTCTCTGCAGCAATTTTCAGTTCTTATTTTATTTCCTGAAATTGTTTTCAATAAAATAACTAATACAAGTCCTTAAAAAATTATTAAGACTTTGAAGGTAGTATGGCCTTAGGACTAATGGGAAGGAGGAGAGTTCATGCTCTTAGCACTCCTGTGTTGGTCAGGTTTCAAGGTTATCTTCACAGCCAGGAGGGATGGAAATATGCATTGCAAAATAAAAGCTTAAACCGTTCAGAACCTCAGTGAGTCCTTTGCATTACACTAAATGTGCTGCAATCAGACAAATGTATTCCAGGGAAGAGCTGCTTGGTAAGTTTGGTTGATAATGTCAATATTCTCATATGTGATGTAGAACATCACATTTTACTCTTGCATTTTTTACAGTTGCTATAGTTTAGGTACGTTTCTTCATTTCCCCTTTGTTGATCTGACTGATGAGGTTACCTCCTGGCCTTGCTGAACCCCTGGAAGTTGCCTCTAGACCTAGATTTGAGCTGCTTTTCTGCATAGAGGGGCCATATGCTTTTAAACTTTATGGGTATAGGCCACATTGCACCTTGTGCTGTCCTTTTCCTCTCTGCTGAGGAAATAAGGGAGGGTAGGGGACACAGGAGAGGGAAGGGGATTTAGTGGGAATGTATTTCATAGGATAACCAGTGTGTGCCACAGCTGTGGATTCCCCAGCCAGCACATTTTACTAATGTAACTATCAATCTCTTTCTCTTCTTGGAAGGATAGGTGAGGCCTGAAAAGGACATCTCCTTTTCTGTTGAAATTTGTAATGCTCTCGCTACAGCATCCTGCTATACAGACATGAAGGCCATGGGTCTCACGTTGGTGGGCAGCCCTCCTAGGAGAGGTGTACAAAGTACAGGGGTGAAATCACTTGATAGCCACAAAGATGCAGAAAAGCTGCTGAGGAGGGATGGGCAGAAATCCTGATGTTTTTTTCTACCTCCCCCAGGGCGGCAGTGATATCCCTCCTTTCTCTCTGCTGCACCAAGCCCGTCTGTGTGAACCATCCAGCAGGACATCTGGGGGCTGCAGCAGCTGTAAGGGTGCTGGGTGGGTGGTTGGAAGGTGCTGGGGGGGTGGGGGCTTGCATCCCAGGAGCCCCACAAAAGCAGGAAAGCCCTACCTTTCCAGCTGAGACCTGGCTCCAAACTGTATCCCCAGCCCTGGGCTGTGATGCTGAGGTGAGCAGTGGTGCTCCCTGACATTTCAGGAGATCTCCTCTCTTCACCAACTCTACTCACTTCTCCAGGACTGAAGATGAATATTGCTGCCTCTGACCTTTTTCTTGCAAGCGTAGTTGGCTTGTTGCTCTTCTCATTTCCACCAAGATTATACAAAACCTCCATAGCATTAAGATGTTTATCACCTCACCTTTTAAAATCCTGTTTTTTTCATGTTTATGGTTCAGCTGTTCCCAGTAGAGCCTGATTTTCCTTCTGTTAGTCATCTTCGCTTTCTTACTCAGAAAAAAAGCACTCAAACCTCATAAATTCTGGTCCTCTAAAATAACAAAACTCTGCTATTAGTGTTGTCTACAATGTAGAGTCATGCATGCATTATCCACATTGGCTTCTCATTAACAGTAAAAGAACCCAAAATATTTTGGAAGAAGAAATGAAGAACACAGATCTTGTGGCCCTTTCTAAGTCAAGTTCTCTTTTTAACTCTAAGAAAATTAAGGAAGAGTGTAAGAGTTGTAATGTTGATTGAAGTTTACTCTGACCCAGTTCTTTCCCAGAATTTGCTACCAAAGTTAAGTTTTATACTGCTAAATTTCTTAATGTGGAATTATAAACAGCTACTCAGCTTCTGGTCAGGCCCATAAAACATGATGGATTGTTTACAGGAAGTAGACATTTCTTCAGAATAACTTCTTGTTTCATGAAAGTCAGAATCTGGCATTTTCCAATAAAATCCAAAGGAGACACGAGAAGTTAAGTTGAGATTGGCAAGTTTTAATTGGCAGATTTTTCTCCTTTGATAAGTCATATATTTATATATTTGAAACCTTTACCTATCCATTTCTAATTTGCCCCTTGAAACATCAAACCTGTCTCTCTGCCTGTCTCTAACACCTCTGTTTCTGTTCTAACAAAGCTGAAACTTTGCTTGGTACAGAGACCCCTCACAAGATCTTTTAAACTATTTAAAACCTAATTACCTTGAAAATTCTTCTCTTCCCAGATCTCTCTCAGGTGTTCAGATTATGATGAAATTGCTTTGCTTGATAATAACAGGTACACTTGTCTTCCCAATAGGCGAATAAGAGCTTTTGTTTCTGTTTTATATATCTGTACACTTATACAAGTCTGCTAGAATCAAAATGTTACTGTTTTCAATATTTAATGAGCTATATGTTGACTTTTTTTTTTTTTATAAATAAGAGGCAGCAGAACAGAACAGGAGAGGATGGGAAGGAAGAAGAGAGCAAAGGATTTTGAAACTTGAGATGTTTCAGAATTACTGGCAGCAGTGGGCAGGGAGGAAGCTACCACAGAGAGTAGCACAGTGCTTCCATTACTTATTCCTGGATTAATTTAAAAAGTTGTTTATTTAGGAACTTGTTGGTTGTACTAGTTTTGGAATAACTCAGGTTCTTGATTTTCATACAAATGGCAATAAAATTAGTGTTTCTTTTTCATGTTTCTATAATTTGTCTTAATGTGGTTTCACATTTTTCTCTTTCATTTCCAAATCTCATCTGCATCAAGCCATTTTAGTGCTTTTGTGGTAAGCACAAATTAATTTCTACTAGATGACGAACTGCACAGCTTAACACTGCAATACTGTGAACTTTTCCCTACTTTTCCCTTGCAATGAGTTCAAGGTGCGTCTCAAAATCTGGGGCAGTGTTCAGCATTCGAGGTAGGACGGATGTTTTCAGTGTTAACCTGCTTCTTTCTGCTGCGATGCATTTGCATTGCATTGCATTTGTATCCAACCACCAAAGAAATTGCTTTTTAACATTTTTGACACCTTGTTCATGTTGAGTCAGGTAAAGCGCTAAACTATTGTGAGTGGATGGAAAATATGACACAATTTGAAGACAAAGCACGTGCATGAAGAAAAACAGTGTGGTCAATTTGGGATGGTACAGCAGGCATACATTTCACTTCATGGTAAAAACAGGGCACGATATTTTGCAGGAGCTTTGTATTGTGCACAGATTAGTACTAAATGTAGTTCAAACCAACTATAGTAGCTTTTCACCTTTTTAGAATAAAATTCTCATTGCTTTACAGAAGGTATTTTTCACTTCTGTGGTTTAGCTTTACCTGAATCTTATTATTGAAGAATGAAGTGAAAAACTGGTTTTATAGAAAACTTTACTAGTGACCTGAACTGCAGTGTTCACTCTCTTCGCAAACCAGGCACTTGGCTGCACCACTGCAGTGAGAGCTTACATCTACCTTGACTTTTTAAGAGAAGTATTCAAAAAATCTGCTTTACCTATTGGCTTTAATTGCAAAATGTTAAATACCATTCTCTTAAGACTCAGTTCCATTGTTTCAGGCTCTTAATGGTACTTTGCTGTAAAAATACTTTGCACATCTGTTTTATTTACCTAAAGAGACCAGTTTTTTAAAACATTATTCCTTTAGCAGCAAATGTTGTTGGTAGCTAGAGTTTATTTTTGCATTGCTACAAGCAGTTAAAATCCTATTATAGCAGTATGTACCTTGGTTGTGGATTTTTTTTTTTTTCTTGTAAAAGATTTTGAGACAGATTCACACAGGCCCTGATTCAGAGAAGTCCTGAAGACTTCCTGCAAGGTGCTGAGCACCCCAGCCGGTATCAGTAGGGATAAAAACTACTGGGTTTGGCCCACAGTACTTTTAAATCCACCGTGAAACCATGGTTGTTTGTTCAAGCATATTCACATTACAGACATTTGCTCTGTAATTGCTTGCAAATTGCCTTCAGAATTTTGGAATGAAACATGCTACAAAAGTGAAATATTGATGCTATAGCCAACACATTGCAACCCCTCCCAGATGTGTGATTCCCTCACAATAACCTACCTTTGTTGGACCTTTTTGCATTAAATATGTTGACATGAAAGAGAACTTGAGAATCAATTAGGAGTTTTTCATAGAGAAAAGAATTAGGCCTTTTCCCCTATATTTTCCTTTTTTTTTTTTTTTTTTGGTCTTCTTCCCCTCAACAGAATATTTTAGACAGAGTCCAATTCAAATTATGAAGCCAAAATTACTTTTATATATACATGCACATATATATATGTTTCCAGTTGTGTTACTGTTATAAAATATATTTATTTAAACACTCTCAGTGCATAGCTTTCCCATTAGCATTCACACTAGTCTCTGCATAGAAATATTACTCTGGGAACTGATGATCTGTCTTGCAAAGAACACAAGAAACCTTGCCATATGAAATTGTGGTATCCTGATGCCATGTAACGTCAACAGGAGTGACAGTGCTTTGAGTAGCACAAGTGCTCATATTTGAAAGTTGTATTCCTTCACCAAAACAAAGTGACAGAAATTAAATGACAAGAAAACAATTTACCTTGGTATTTACCTGTAGCCTTGTACTAAGGAGCCAAGAGAAAGTGAAAAATGAGGTAAAATGAGCAATTATATTTTCAAGGACAAAAGATGTAAGAAAATAATGGAAGGAACAGAGAAGTGGATTCTGAACTGATGTTAAAACTTAAATCACCATATTTTGCAACTCTTGTAAATATTTATCTAGAATATTAGGATTCTTTTTACAGAAGTAGCCACAACATCAGCAAGTTAGATAGCTGAACATCTGGAAAGGTTCCTGAGCACTACTAAGTATCTAAAACTGCTATGCACTACTAAGCAGAGACAGACTGAAGTTCACTTTGGAGATACATCTAGTGTAAGAGGCCAGGACAGTCCTACCAACATTGTAAGGAGCGATGTACATTGCATCTTCCTGCTTGCAGAAATTGCTTTCACAACAGGATCATTTGCCATCTCTGGGTGAAATAGAGTAGATTCTATTATAATAGATTTTATCTAGAAGCTCAACAGGATCTTTCATTTGGACAACATTTTGGCTGACTCTGTGTTCAGTGAATAATATACTGTAGATAGATATTGTAGATATTTTTTATTTTCTCAGGTCCTATCTTAATGGTTTCTTATTATCTACATCCATAGGTATGAGCATATTTTTGCTCTTTCTCTCTTCGTCCTGAAAATATAAGTAAGTAAAACCTCTTTATTCCTTTTTGTGCATCACGGGAACAAACGGTTGCAGACAATTTGTTGATCAGTTCATCCATTGTAGGATGCAAAGAAGCTTCCAAGACAAAGTGTTCCCACTCATTATGCAATATGATTTCTCACTTTTAAGCAAGTCTGGGTAAAATATTGTGGGATTTACTGACAATAAGATAAAAAAGAAAAAGGTAATCTAATCAGACAAGATGCCAATGTGAGTTAATCTTAGGCCAGTTGTTAAGAGTACATTAATGACAATGATTTACATTCTGGAATTTTTAAATTGGAAAACATCTTGTGGAAGGTGTTAATTTGTGAAGAGATGAACTGTAATAAAAGTGTAAGGTTTGCGGAAAGGACCAGCTTGCTGAGGTGACACTGAAGAAGATGCAGTACAACACTATGTACTACACACACTTGCTTGGCCTCCTTTGGTAGGATTTGCTGTCACGCTCCCAGCCAGGTCCTGGATGATCTAGTCAAGAAAAACCTCCTCGTACAAGCTCTGCTGCAGGCTGGTTGTCTCCCAGATGCTGTGCAGCACTGCTTGCCTTGGCAAACTACTCCTCCATCAGGTCAAGTTCAAACCTGGTAAAACCTGGCCAGTACTTCGTGACTACCCTAATTTTCCCAGGACTTACCTGCTAACTCCTTGCCTTTGCCTCCAGAGCTGCTCTATGCTTCCCTGGCCCATCCCCAGCCCAGTGAACACCACAGGGCTGCCTGGAAACTATTATGTGCCATGAGAGAGAACACCAAGGGGAATTTCTACAAGCAAGCCAGAGCAGTGGGACATGAGGGGCACCCTGCCTCACAGGCATCAGCTCTGCCTTCCCTCAGGAGATGAAGCAGTCCTAGCAGCCATTTCAGAAAATCTGAAGGCCCTGGTCAATTCACCCTCTGTCCAGGACACAAGAAGCTCTGCAAGTCCTTGCCATCTTGGATTCTTGTCGTATATGAAGAGTGCATGGAGCTGATCCAGAAGGCTAGAAAAATGTCTGTTTGAATCCCCGCTACAATACAGAGGATGCTTGAAAGCAAATTGGCTTTAATCTCATGTAGCTGCCATTATATTTTCTTTGGATTAGCCTGATTGATGACATTGCTATCCTTACAAAAACTGCTTATAGTGGGAAGTCTATCTGAGATAAATATAGTTGCAAGAGTGAAACCAAAGTAGCTTCTGCAGGGAACTGTTCTATAACTAGTGGCTTGACTAAGCTGCAAGGAGTGCTGGGGTGAGGTAGCTCTAGAACATATAAGATGCCCATCAGCATCTTCTTGTTTTGGTGTTTTAAATGAATTCAGATGGGGTGTATAGGTAACTCTGAGGGAGAACTCATGGGGCCTCTGTTACCTGCTGTTCTCAGTGTAAAATACTCGGGACAGAGAAGAAGTGCTGATCAAGAAAATGTTCAAATTACCTCATCTGGTGTTGAGTTCAGTAAATCTGTCTCTCTGTTCAAGGCAAATAGACATAAGAAATTTTGAGTGCTGTGCTATATTTTTTCTTTTACAATTTATAAATTTTTAAGTCTGAATGTTTAGCCAGCTGTATGTTCCTTCTAGACAATTAATTGAAGCTGTATGCCATCAGAGTTCTCCTTGACATTTGCAATCTCAGTTTGACCTAATAATCTGAGTGAAATCACTGTTATTTGGGCATTCTTATTTTTTTTCACTCCTGCAGCAGCTTCGTCCATTTTTATTTTTTTTTATTTTTGGTGTGTGTGTGTGAAATAGTGATGATGTCAATATAACATCTGTTTTACACAGCCTTGGCATCTTGTTTTGATCCTTCTTTGGCAAGCTGGTATAGTGAAATTCCTGAAATTACAAATGGATCTGGTGCTGGCCATTCATGCTTCAAGTCAATTGATTCTGAATAAAGTTGTCTTGAAGTTAGATTAGGCAACAAGGAATTCCTGATTCTGCTATTGATCTGCTACGTAGTGTGAGACTCGTGATATCAGTCACTGGTGTTTTCCTTTTCTCATTCATGAGAACAAGACTCTAAAAGTGTGCTGATGGTCTCAGACTAAAGACATTTTATGAGCATTAAGACTGAGATTCTGCTGCCTTCATTGTGTAATATCTTATCTCGCAGGGCAAAATAGATTCATTACCCCTTCAGTAATAGACCGTGCAGCATGATGGACTCAAACATAACCTGATTACTTGAACATCAACTTTGGCCAATGCGAATCTGCTGTATCTTGCACATAAACTTTATTTCTGAGTCGTTGCAACATAAAATTGATCTGTTCTTTAAGCCAATCGTAATTCAACAGATCATTAATGACAAATGGCAGAATGCCCCAGCCATCCTTTCAGGCAATACTCCAGATGGAAGTCATTGGATAAAGAACAGGAAGGTTTGGCAGAATGTGAAAAAAGAATAAATTTGCTACACATCACTCATTTTGCTTGACTGCAATAAAGTAATTGTAATAGAATGTTGTCACAGGATAATGGTCTCCTGCTGCTTTAGAAATGCTTTGCAAAACAGATGTTTACTTTCTCTGTGGGAAACATTGATCCCGGGACAACTACCTTTTCTATTAAAGAAAAATTAAGTACTTATAGGTTCAGCAATATTATAAAAAGATCTTTACAAAAAAACATATAATGTAATAGATGAAATTATATGAAATATACATGTGATATATGTGGCTAATCCCTAAGTGGGATTAATTCAAGTAGTTTCTTCCGGCAGCTCTGCGACTAACATTTTCGCAACAAATGCAGATAGGATAATGCAATGGACTATGATGAAGTTGTTTTTGTTATATTAGTCTTCCAAGGCTCTGTGAGCTGCAGAAAAACAGCATTTGTAAATAAAAATAATAACATCAAAACTCCAGCATATAATGTCTGATCAGTGCTTAGTTAATAACAAATAGATAAAAATAATGAATAAATAACAATAAAGTCACATGTTGTAATTAGCGGAAATTAAAGACCATGCATTTTCTGTCAGGGCTGAACTCGGTATTGTGGGTTTTGCTTACTAGAACTGAGACAAAAACTTGAAAAATGATAAAAAATTATGAAACATTTGTGCATTTCAGTATAATTTTGTTAGCAGAGCAATTATCCATTAGAGATTGTAAAAGAATTAAAAATATTCATGTTTTTCTCTGAACTGTCTGCAGTACGTGTAGGACACATGCACTGCACCCTGTTGTAGTATGACAGAAAAGTTACACAGGCACTATTTTGGTGAACCTTATACATTTTACAGACGCTTCTGCTATTCATCCAATAATGTGCCAACTGCAAATTTGGGCTGATGAGACACGTATAAAAGAAGAACATTTGTTGTTCTCTTATGTGCTGTAACTGTCTATGTCTATGTGCTGTCAAAGGCATTTGACTGTCAGATGAAGCAACCCTCTGTGGTATTTAGCTTTTGCCAAGGTTGTATCTGGATCAGGAGGAATAAAATGAGACTAATTAACCAGGGACTGAATGGCTTGTTGGCCTCACCAGACTCACCTCCAGGACCTGCATCATCTTGGATCTTCTGCCGTCCATTTCTATTTAGCTCAAGGCATCTTGTGATGGTGTTTGGTACTTTTCCAGCTGGTGCCTCTATCCAGTTCCATGTATTTTATATCATAAATCCCAAACAGAGTTGCAGTATGCAAACTACCGACATCTTTGTAACCGGACCAGGCAGGTATCAGGCTTGCATCCACAAGTTTAAAGGTTGTAGCTGAGCAGAAAAGCCAGTGAGTAGTGACACCGACTAAGGGTTTACTCAAAGCGCTGCTTCAGCTGCAGCAATAGAAGACTTGAAGTCCTAATTACATTTTTTACTCTGAGTGGTGAACTTCACTATCTAGATGCTGAAGGAAAATGTCTTTTACCTTCTCGAGAAGACTTGGTTTGATATACGAGTGCATTCAGTTATAATAATCCCAACCTCGGAAGAGTCACTGAAGTAAAGAATTTCCCTTCCCATTTCAGGGTCACACTAAAGACATAAAAGGAATATAGCCATGAGAGGCATGAAGAAAGTATTTTTTAATGCTGTGAGGGTAACTCAAGACTGCTGTCAAACGTTAATGATAAGTTGCATTGGGAAGTGCTGCTTTAAACTTTAAGAAAAACAGGGAACTTAAGACTTAAAAAGTGTCAGTTTTGTCATCTTGAAACCATTTTTCCCTAGTGCTGAATAAAATGCAAATATGCCCACAAGCAAGTTGCTTACCCTACAGCTGAAGTACTGCACATGGAACCAGCTGACACTTCGGTATTTTAGCAGTTTAGACTTATAAATATGTATTTGCATTTTCAACGCTAAACGATGTGGCTCTTACCCAGTTGTCACTGTCACTGCATCAGCCAGGAAACCAGTGGAAGTTTGCTTCACTGAGGACTGTATGATATGGTCTATGAGAAGGAGTACCTTTAATGGAAACCGAAGCATGTGAGGGAAGTTAACATCTTAACACAGAGTACCCTGTGGTAGGGATAGTGTTTAGCACCAAAGGACGCCTTCCAGATCCCTTAATTCCTGAATCACCTCAATGGCAGGAGCCTGGTCGGAGGGCAGGCAGGGGCCTGTGCAGCAGGTCTCACAGAGTCTGTTAAAATGAGGATTTCTTTAGAGGGAAGAAGGGAAAGGCAGAGTAACTGTCTCATCTCTCTGCACTCAGGTACTGATGAATATTGCTATTCCCTAGAGGAGGAAAGACAGGATAACAGATCTGGACGTTCATGCGTGAATTAATTTCCAGGTGAAGTCATGTCTGATTCCTGTCCTAAGGCTGCTGAGGGCATCACCAGGGCTGCAGAAAGAGAGTCTCTGCATCCCAAGTGTAATATTTAATAAGGCAACAGAAGACAGTACAGACCACTCCAGCTTTATTATACATCCCTTTAAACCACAGGCTTCAAGCCCCAGAAATTTAAAAAGTATGGCAAGACAAAAGCAGCTTCATTGCTTCTCTTACTCCATATGTATTTCTATAGGAAGAAAAAAAAAAAAAAAAGAAATAGAAACTGAGTGAGCCAAGAGAAACAGGGATGACGACACTGCAAGCAATGCCCTGGCAAGGGCTGTCGTGCCCTAGTTAAAGGCAGCATGCCTAGCCACAGAGCTGTGCCCCTTCTGAAAGCAGACACACGGTTCGTGCTGCCTAGGGACATGCTCAGAAGCTCCTTCATACCTGTGGAAATCTTTCCAGTCTCTCCAGTGAGTTCTTGTTTAGGCTGCACTCAGGCATTTAACAGGCTAAGGTTGTAAAACATATGTCATAATACAGGGGAAAGGTAGAATAAAAACTATCTTAAAATCATTGCCTTTTAAAATAAGCTTTGCTTGAACGAAGATAAAGTGATGACAAGCTGTCTTCCTTGACGGTAGGAAGAACCACTATAGCTGACATCATATTTCCTTGTAGCTTTTATGCTGAGAAGGATTATGTGGGGTTATGACTATTGCCATGAAACTCTCAAGGTGTCCTTAAACTGACTGCACGGGTAGGGAAAGTTGGGAAGGAGTCACCTTGCATTGTCTTCAGGGCTCTCATCCTGTACCGAAGCTCCTCTGCTTTGTGTCCTCTACTCCCCTCCTTTCTCCTTTTGCAAGGCTGTAGGACAGGGCTGCTACAGGGGAATGAATTTACTTTCCTCTTTCCTTTTTTTTGGACGTGACCCACAGTGCTGGTGGGAGCAGTGCTCGCGCAAAGATGAGAACAACTTTTGCCTCCGCAAACTGATGGCAGTACCTACCCTTCCCAGCTTTTAAAACCGATTTCTTCCCTCAGCCTCAGCTTCCCGACTGCCATTCAGAAAAGTTCGTTGCAGGTGAGGCCCTGGCAGGGCAATGAGGACCGACGTCCCCTGCCGCTCTTCCCGGCCGCGGCGGCCGCAGCCTGCCCCGGCGCAGGGAGCTGTCCAGCACGGCCGCTGCCCGGGCGGCGGCGCGGAGCGGGGGTCGGAGCCGAGGTCGGAGCCGGGGCGGCAGCACCGGGCGGGCTCCGGGGCGCCCCCAGCCCCTGCGCGGACACGGCCGCTCCCCGCGGAGCCGTGCCGGGGATATCGGCC
>VXBL01000994.1:283924-341846 GCA_013400195.1 Aramus guarauna | reverse complement strand
CCGCCGTCGCGGCCAGCGCCGGGGCGCGCCGCGCTCCGCGCCGCCGGCGGGTCAACCTGGACTCGCTGGGCGAGAGCATCCGCCGCCTGACGGCCCCCGCGGTGAGTGCCCCGCGCCCGGTCCCGGCCCTCCCGCGCCGCCCAGACCCCGCGCGGCTCCCGGCGGCTGCTCCGCGGGGCCGGGTCCGTGTCAGGGAGGAGGTGGCGGTGTCCGCTCCCTCCTCCCGGGCGTCCCCCCGGGATCGCCGGAGCCCCCTGCCCCGCCGTGCCCGCCCCGGCTGCGGGTTGCCAGCCCCGCGAACGTGCGGGGGGGTAAGGATCCTCGGCAGCCCGGCGCTGGAAATGGGTCGGGAGGCACAAATGCGCGCAGCTGCAGGTTTAGGTGGGTTTATAATTTCCGCCGACTCCCTCTCTGAATTAAAAGAAAATCGTAAAATCATAAAGTGCTTATCACTATCTGGTACTGGCAGCGGTTTTCATAAAAAGTTACATTTATATCATGCATGGCATGCACATTCTTCCTTCACCACAGAGAAGATGTGAACTTCTTACATTTATAGGGCTTTTCCATACTGAACAAGATTAAAAAAAAAAGTTTTGACTTTGTGTTCAGAAATATTTCAGCAACAGATTTCCCTGTACTTCCCAGAAGCGCTGACATTCCTGGGAGATCAGTTTCTTTAAAGTATACTTCGAAATCCATGACTTATGATTATCTGGATAGCTACACCTGCAGTTGAGAATCAATGAAGCGTTGCGTATGCTACAATAAGAGTGAATTTGGGTAGAACCCGTAACGCACGCTGGTATCGCTTTGTAAGACAAATCAGTGGCTCAGGAGTTCTGGTAGGTTCATGTAAAATACAAGGTTCTTCTACAGCCTTTCTGTTACGATTATGCTTTGCTCCTGTGAATAATACCTCAGTGACCATCACTAAATTTTCCTCATAAAGTTTCAGCTGCAACTGAATTCTTGCTTGGTCTCTGAGATATTTTAACATGTTGAGGTATAAAACATTAATTGCAACAAGTAGTCTTAATCTGTAAGACAACTATATCTGCTATTGTGGCATTGGATCATCTTTTTCCATATTGCCATCCAGCTTTGGAAATGACTTATGAGTCTCATCACCATCAGCTATCAGTTTGCTTTGATTTTAATATACTTTTTTGTGTTTGGTGTTTCTTGAACTGGCTGGATAGGAGCGGATGAGCTGTTTAACGGGAGAAGTTAGCAGTGCGTTACAGAGCTAATACTCCTCCAGTTTCAGTTCAGACTTTTCTTTCCCATTGATTTTTTCCCTTTCCACTGGGAATTTGGTCCTGTAATGCTGATATTAATAGATGATATCTCAGGTGACCTGTCTTGTTTTAGTACAAAAAAGAAAAAAAAAAAAAAGAAGCTATTTAATTGGATAATAATGTGATGGTATAATTAGAGCATGTGTTACCCAAAATATTTGAAGTATTCTGAAGTAGCTCAGTGCAGTATTTTTAGATAACCTTAGTATTTGTATTTTCCCAGCTTTGACTGTTACCTCCTGTACTGAGTTGCTGTAAAAGACAATTACAGCTTTACAGCTTTGATGAATTGTTAAATTTATTTTCAAAATTAGCATGTTCTTTGAATTAAGAGATGAGGAAAACTTTGGTAGATCTTATAGTCCTCTTTCTTTCCTGCTCTGAGAGAAATTTCATTTAAAAATGCAAACATTTCTTCCAACCTGGTTTTGATGTCCCAAACAACAGCTTCCATGGTTTCCTTGGGAGCTAATTATAGCAAGTCTTAGTGCTGAAAAAATGTGGTTTTTTTAAAACTTAATATGTGATATACATTGCTTAAAATTTCCCTTTTTTTCTTGGCATCGTAACTAGTGTTTCACTCCCATCTTACACATTTTGGCATAAATTAATGTTATTAAGTTTAAAAAGTCATGTTGTCACAGTCATGGTGTAAGAAAATAATCAGGTCACCTGTCTTTTCATTTTTCACTCTGAGAAATCACTGTTCCGGTGCATTGATATTTTGGTGCATTCTTTTCTTATTGAGAATCTGTTCTGTGGTACTGAATATGTGCCTTCTTGCAACAAGTCAAGTTACCATATGTCTAACACTTTGAATCTGATTATTTTTGCACATCTGCTAATATAAATCAGGAATAACTTTATTTAGAAGTAAAAAAAAAAATACTTTGCCTATAAAATTAGTGTCAAATGAGACTTATTCCCATACTTTGTAAAATTAAAAGGCAGGTCTGAAGGGTGCATTGACATATGTTCTTTCCCAACAAAAAGCTTTAATACTTTTACTAGAGATGTGGATATATCTTCATTCCATAATACTATAGATACAGGTCTCTGTTAAATATATAAACATGTATTTATGTACATAGAGTGTGTGTGAATGTACATACTATATATATTGCCTGCAATAGCTTGATGTTTTCCTTTCCAACATGAATGCAGCAGCAATTTATCCCCATCCTGGTGCCGAACACTTTCAAAGTTAAGGATGCTCCAGGTTTCTGATGTTTATGCTTAGCCTTAATTTTGGGCTTTCCGTCAACGATGGCTAGGATTGAGATACCGAGTAAAATTTCTTTGTGTGTTTTCACTGAGAAAAAAATCTGTCTGTGTGTTTAATACTGCTGTGGCGTGCTGAGAGATCTCTGGGGTGATGATATTTCAGAGTGGCAGAAGCAGAGGCTACCTGAGAGCTGCTCTGGGGATGTGGAGAGTCTTGAACCGAGCTGGAAGGAGCAACCAAGGGACGAAGGAGCTCAGCAAGAGCTTTGTCCATGGGGCAGAGCGGCAAGAAGGCTGTGCAAGCAGGCTAGGTCTTAGGAGTGGTAGCACAAAAGTGTGCGCATCTCCTGTGCAACGTATTCACGAGTTAGTACAATTGTACTGTCAATGGAAAGATATTCTGTAGAGTAAAATGCAGTAATGAAGTCTTTGAGATATCTTATACTAGAATATAGTGAGAAGTTACTGCATTTTGTATCTTGGTCTCAAGTTTAGCTGAATTTGCACAAATATTACTTTTTGTGGAATTGTGGGAAAAAATTAAAAAGTGAACCTTCCTGTGTTGCGGCATTTAATCCAACCCTTCTGCTTGCTCCTGGAGAACAGCTTCCAGCACTTTCCAGCACCCATGATTTTCCAACTTTCCTCTTAAACACATTTTTAGAGATTTTTCCTGAAGTTGTTGTACTAGAGGACGTAGGGGTCGGCTCCTCAATCAGCACAGGGTCATTTTATGTTCCTGTGGGTTCCTAAAGGTTTTCTGACACGCCTGGATGGCTGAAGGAGGGACACTGTTTGTCTGGAACTTGCTTAGCCCAAACCCTCTGTTATTTAGCAGCCAGAACTAGGAGGATGATAGGGCTCACCTCCACCAAAACAGCGGCATATTTTGGAGAAAAGTATGTGGTGATAAGGAAGATGAGCAGACCTCTGTATGTACCCTGCTGTTGGCATTCATGAGTAGAGAGTGCTGGGGACGGTCAGAGAAGCAGGGTGAACCGTGCAGGGAGGCAGAGCAGCAGCAATGCAAGAAGAGAGGTAGCTTTTTATCACAGCTGCACTTAGCAAACTAACTATGCTTATACTGAACATCACTTTGAGCTGCTGTCCTGTTGCCCCCCGAGGTACCATTTTGCTGAGAAAGCAGGAGCATGGACAGCAGAAGGATCGGGGCTCTCCCAGCAGCTGGGCACAGCCAGGCACCGCGGCCCAAGGGGTCGGGGGAACTGTGCGCAGCCGGTCTGTGCTCAGCACCTGAGTGTGAAGATGATGTTTCGTGAGACCAAACTTAGCTGCTCAGTGCTATAAACTCTGGGAATTGTGACTCCTTTAGCTCTTGAGATCAGGGCCAACGGTGCTCCGTGCTTATTGCCCCGTGTCTGGCTCTGCCCTCTCACAGCCTTTTATTGCTGTGATGTTCCCACAAAGCTGAGCCCGTACCGGTGTAGGCAGCTCCTATCTACTCTAACACGTCCCTAAATCATGTTCCTGGCTGGGCGCAAATGTCCCTTCTGTCCTCCTTCATCTGAACCACCATCAAAGGGTCTTGGGTTATGTAGACTATCAGAGAAATTTGGAGCTGGAGCCAGCTGCTGTCAAAACAAATAGGTGCCCTTCTCACTGGGCTGGGTTCAGTTTTTTGGAGATAAATAGTAAAAAGCTAGGACCCTAGTAGGGATGTTGATTTATGACCTTGTTTTTAAGAAATTAACTGCGATAAATATATGTACATCACAAGCAAATTTAATGGCATATTTTTCTTATTTTTTTATCTTTGTTGTGTTTTAAAGGATGAATTTTACACCCACAATGACATAAATTTAGATTAGTTATAACTAGAGATGATGATACTATATGCTATTCATTATCAACGTAAATTTTTCTGTCTTCAGGAGCTCTGCTATATGGGAATGATATGCTGGCACCAGTGGACACAGTTTTGATCTTTAGAAATGCCATTTAATATTTTACTGAATTTCAGTTCCTTGCAGCAATTTTCACATTTGCTCCAGTTCTATCTTGACTTGTATCCAATACCAGGCTGAAAATAGAATCAAACTCAGAAAAAAAATAATTTGTCACTGATTTGAAAAGTCAAATACTCTGCTCCCATCTAAGGGGCATGAAGCACCCTAAAGGAGCTGAGAGTGGCTGGGCATGCATTCAGAGGAGACTGTGTACCCCCAAGCGCTGTACTGATCTTTCTGGAAAGAGAATTACAGCATGACACAGCGTTAACCTGACTTACATTTGCGTTTGATTTTATTTTCTGAATGGCCTATGTAACGCATCTCTTGAACTATAAGCATTATTAAGTGAAAATAGCTTTTCTGTTCATTCAGAATTATTCATGCTATTCTTTAAAGGCCCCTTTGAAGACAAGTTAAAGTAAGAACATTTTTTTCCTATTTAAGTTAGGAAGCTGCTACTGGCTGCTGCCAAATAGTTTGAATTTAAGAACTGTCTTTTTGAATACAATCTTTTTGAATACTCCCCAACAGTGAGAGAAAAGTGAACCAAAGACAGTCATTTAGGTTAGTGTGTGGCTATTACTTATGTCATAGAACTGCTGTAACTTCAAATCGCTTAATTGCAAGTGAATCCTCCCGTGAGCGGAGCTGAAGTTTAGGCGGAGAAGTTGCAATATAGCAGCTCAAATCAAACCTGACTTCATCATAAACCTTTACCACTTACTCTCAAGGAATAGCTACTCTATTTAGTAGAAATCACAAGTTGTTGCCACTAGCAGGAGAGGTAACAAATTGATTTTACATGAGATTTTGAAAAAAATTTTGTACAAATATTCTGAGGTCCTTATTACTCACATTAACCCATCAGGTATGTCTAAGCTCTACGCTTGTAGGAATAACTTTTGCCTATATTTCTGAATAAAGTAAGGTAATGTCAAATGATATCCGTATCAGCAGTGTGATGAGCTTATTCATTTAATAGCCCCGGCTGGATGAGCTTTACGTGAGTAACATCCTTCTCAGGAATGAGAGTGTGAAGGAAAAAAAGCATGCAAATGGTGAAGAAAGGCAAATCCCATGAGAAACTCCTAATTTCTAATTCCAGCAGGCAAACAGGATTATTTTTTTTTAAAAGTATAATAAAATCAGACTTTTGCCCAGTATCTTTCAACTTAACAGAGAGAAAAGCCATTTATAGAGAAGGTAACACCAGCAGTCTGTAGCCAGTCAATCTGCTATTTCATAGCGTGGAACAGACCTGTGGTGTCTTAAACAGGAACATTCTGGAAAAAGATTATCAATGTGAGCATCACAGAGGGTTTTGTTTGTTTGTCTTGTTTGGTAGTTTAACATCTCATGGAAGGAAACTTTAGCCTCAGCAAATAAAATATTAAAAAAATCAGTTTAGCTGCACCCGAGGGCCTGCAGCATTGTATTGACCTTGATGAAATTTTATTTAGGGTGAGTTTGAATATCTAACATCTAGTGCTTAGACTGATTATAGTAATAATTGCTTTTTTAATGTTTGTGTAGTTCCAGGCTGAAATCTTGACTTCCCTACGGTGCTTGGAAAAAAACGTGTCTCAGAAACATTCATACATTGCAGGCATCTTTGCTGCCTGAAGCAGAGGGCATAACCCCACTGGGGAACAGACCTGCCCACAGGCAGATCTGAACCACTGGCCCACGAACCAGAGCCTGGCAGCACCGGTGTTAATCCCACAAAATTGATCTCAATTGTTTTGCACTTCTCTGCCTCTGCCCTGGCCAAAGTGTCCAGATGCAAGTAATACAGAAAGACATTGTAAAGTAGAAGGGAACGTTATGATCATCAATATATGCCTCTAAGTAGCAGTGTGCAGTCATGGCTACATCACAATGAGGGTGAATGTCCTTCATTTGCAACTGCTTGAGCAGAGACGTCCAATATACTCCTGGTGAAACTTGTGATGTTAACACAGAGAAAAGCCCTCTCTTTCCTTCTGTCTCTTGTGCTGAGGTTAAAGGCTGTTACAAAAATGCTTCGACTAAAAGAAACCGTTCCATCTCATATCCAAATTCTTTATAGATGTGTCTGCTTGCTAACTCTCAAACTAAGTTTCAAAATGAAGACAAAACCCCCCTGTGGTTTGTCTATAGGTCTCAAAGGAGTAAGCATCTTTGCAGCTCTGCATATGAAATCAGGTCCAGTTATACTGAGGAAATTGGGTTTTTTATATCCCCGCAGAAGAAATTCCTTGAGGAGGACTGACATGTAAAGCCTTTCATTTCCTATCTGTCTGCTAGAGTAGCACCAATGATTTTATGTAGTAGATGTGAGTTGCATTAAAAGATGAACAGGTAGCATTAGCAGTGGATCATCTGTTATGCTCTCACCTACTGAATACATTCTTTCGGCAGCAAAGAACAGATCTTCTATCCTTTCCAGACATGGCTGAAGTTCGAATACGAACAAAGTGATCCCAGGCGGTATTATAATGGATAGCACCCTGAGATATTTATCCTTCACTGTCAAGGAGTTAGACTAGATGTTCTAATAGGCAATTTCCATCCGTAATGCCTGTGATTCTTCTAGTTGAAAGGCAGCTGGGGACGCAGGAGTTATAATTTCTAATTATTATTTAGCTCTGTTTTATTTCTTCAGAGTGTTTGCATTGTTATTGCCATGAAATAGTATGGGGTAAAATTCTTAGTCTCAATGTTATTTATTAAATTAAGGCATTTTCTCTGATGTGCACAAGTATTTCTCTGTGAAGCGTACCCCAGTTTGCATGAACTGAGGAGCAGAATGGTCTCAGGTTTAGGTGCCAGGTGGTAGTGAGCTTTGGTCCCGTCTGGATCATTATGGGCTGTTGTATGGCAGCTTGGTTTGCCTCCAGCTGTCAGTCATCCTACTCTGGATCCCCAAACAGTCCCCTCCTGGGGATTCTGCATCTTCCCCTCTTGATACCAAATCTAGTGCTAGTCATGGAGGTCTGCAAGCAAGTGGTGCTTTTATCTAAAGCACAAACCTCTGGAATCAGGAAGCTGTTTTTCATGAAGAAAAGAGAACATTTTTAGCTTGTACAACTACAGAAAAAAAATAGTGTACACTAAAGGTTCATAAGCTAGAGGATAAAAATATAAAAATATATTTTTTTCCTGATTTTTTTCCTGATTCATTCCATTCTTCAGCTATCAGGAAGGGGACAGGGAGGGATCTTGGCTGTGCAAGACCCACAAGGATCTGCTATGGAGCCTTCCTCCTTTCTGCATCATCAGAAAATTGTAGAATGCCAAAGGAGTCTTCCTTTTCTTTTTCAGTTCTGTTTTTTCCTCTTTGCAGCAATTTCAATGCTTATCTCCCTACTCCTGGCATTTGGGAATGTTGATAAATGTTTATCTTCAGCTGGAGCCTTGATTCTTTGTTTATGGCCTCTTTAACATCAATATTTTCGTGACCAGAAAGACAGGGAAAGAAGTTTGCTGCTACTTTCATGATCATGGGGTAAATATTGAAAGAAACCCGAACTGGATGTAAAAATGACTATTTTGTCATTTATTTCCTTCCAGGTGGGCCAGGTGCACATCTACTTGTGTGCTTAGAGATCTGTAATCACCTATGCACAAAGACTTGACTAAAATTGGTTCTGAAAAGGAAAAAATAAATGTTTTTTGTTAATGAACGATCACCAGCAGTGAAGCTGGCAATTAAAGTCTGCTGAGTTAGTGATTGAACACTACAAATTTGAAGCATGTAAAACTTTCAACATCAAAGTGCTGATTTGCTGAGGTCTATGGTAGCTTGCCTCTTCCAAATGCAGAAGTGCAGATTCCTTTTGGAAGGACTTTGCAGCTCCTCAGGGTGCAAGAGTCTGGAGGAGCCCCCTGACCCGAAGGACTTCCTTGAAGAAATTCTGATAGAAGCAAAGTGGTTTCTAGCTGAGCCTATTATGTTCTTCAGTGCTTCAACTTTCATGTTTAAAATTTTAAGCACTCAAGTTTTTAAGAGCATGACTGCTGAAGCACTTGTGAGGCTCAGCTAGGAGCCACTTAGCTTTTACCAGGAAAAATCTTTGAAGCCTTGTTAGGGTTACGGGGAAACTGTCTGTGTACCTGGCTGCTCTCTTGGCTTGGACCTCCCTGTTCCTTACAGTTCCTTTCTTCTCTAAGTCTATCTCATTATCATAGGATGCAAAAGGAATGGGATGGAGAATTTGAAAATGCATTTATGTAAATTCAGACTGAGTCATCTGGGATACTGTGTGTAGTTCTGTCACCTCAGGGTGGGGGTTGTCTGTCCTTACTTAAACGTTTAAAAGATGTCTAAGTCTGAACCAATCACTCAACATCTTTTCTAGACAAAAGAAAGAAATGGTTATTTCTAAAGACTGAGTCTTCAGGCATGTATTAGATGCCAAGTGTAGGATGAATCACTTTGGGTTCCTACAGTTGGGCAGATGAGACCTACCGTTTATTTCCAAAGGTGTTGCAATCAAATGAAAGACATTTCAGAGGCAACAGAAAATGGCTAGGGAATAGGCTAAAGTCTCTGTCCTCTGAGAGGAGATTGGAAAGCTTACATTTGATTGCCTTAGGAAAGACATTTAAAACAAGGGACGCGATTGAAGTGGAAGTCCTCTCCCTTTGTCTCCAAAACTGGAGGCAATGAAGTTAAAAGAAGGGAAAATTAAACTCAAATAAAGAAAAAAAAATTGTACACAATGTTTAAACTGGAATTCTTTTTCAAAGGCAGTTGTCTGAGTTAAAAAATGTGGAATACTTCAAGATCATTTAGGCAAATATCGTCATAAAGATTTTCTCCAGTTAGTCATAAAAGTGCTTTTGAAGCACCATTATTCCTCTAGCTTTAGGTCTTGAACCAGTTTTGCACTACTGGAGAGCTGGGTGAGAACTAGCAAGAAGGGCAGATTTCTCTGCGAGTGCATCCTGCAAACAATGGTGGCTGGCGGAGTCACAGCAGCTGTCATGGCAGGGCTGCCATGGCTGGGATGGCTGCCCGCCATTGTGCAGCAGTGGTGGGCTTTGGTTGCAGCACTGAGTTGCCAGGTGGAAGACCTGTAGGAGAGACAGTGAGCCGGCTGTATGCATCAGGGAGGATGGATGGGTCTTCCCAGAAGCCCTGCAGAGCCATGAACCTGAGCCCCATGTTGCAAGGAAGGAGGGAAAAATAGATAACCCTTGAGGGTCAATGGTGGAAACTCCTGACATGGAGGTGGCTGGAAGTTTGTTCTGACAGCACAATTAAGGCCTTTTTTCCACGTGAGCTTCAGCAATTACAGGGCTCATACAGTGCCCTTCACCTGGGAAGAGGTGAAAGAGATGACCTCCCTTGGGATGAGGCATCAGAGCCAGACGAGGCTTCAAGAAAAGGAGGGTGGTAGGTATCAGAAACTCTCTCCTGAGGAGACAGGCACTCATCTGCCAGCCTGCCTTCCTGCCTCAGGAGGTTTGCTGCTTGCCAAGAGCTCGGACAGTGTTGCAAAGAGGCTGCCAAAGCTTGTTTGTCTCTTGGACTATGACCCCTGCTGCTCATCCATGTGGGCACCAATGATACATCCAGGGGAGACCTTAAGTATATCAGGAGTGCTACACGGCTTTCAGTGCAAGGTCAAAGGGTCTGGGTGCCCAGCTGGTATCTCCTCAATCCTTCTGGTGAGGGGGAAAGGTTCTGGCTGGAGCATACACATCTAGCAGGGCAGTCCCTGGCTGTGTGGCTGGTGTTGTGGGCAGGGCTTTGGTCTCCATGGGCATGGGGCACTCTCTGATGAGCAAGAACTGCTGAGAAATATTGGCATTCATCTGACAAAGTGAGGTGAGTGTGTCTTTGCTAAAAGGCTTCACAGCCTTGTGAGAAGGACTTTAAACTATGCTTGTAGAGGAAGGGACTTAATTATCAGAAGAAAAGGGGGAGCAGTGAAGAAGTATCAGAGGAACAACAAGATGGAAGAGGCTCCTGTGCTCGCTTCATGAAAGCAGCATGACTGGGAGCCCATCTCAAGTGCCTGTGCCCAAATGCAGACAGCATGGGGAGCAATCAGGTGGCATTAGACAACCCCATGCTGCTGCTGAGCTTGGACCTCCTGTGGGATTGTACACATCCTTGTGTGGAATGGCTCTCAGGATGGAATGCTGCAGGACATGGACTCAGGCTTTTCAGGAAGGACAGGCTGGGAAGATGAGGAGCAGGAGCTGTGCTCTACGCAAAGAGGTGGCAGCAGTGCCTGGGAAGTTGCCTTTGGACAGAACAAGCTAGCCCAGAGTGTGAAGGTCAGGAGCAGAGGACAGATGAGTGGGGCTGCTGTGCTGGTACCTCTGCTACGCACTTGCTGTTCAAGAAGTGAAAGCAGCTGGATGAAGCCTCAAAATGTCAGGCCTTGGTACTCATGGGGGACTTCAACCAACCCAAAATCCACTGCAAGGGCAATAGGTCTGAGCACAAGCAATGCAGGAGATTTTTTTGAGTGTGCTGAAGGCAATTTCTTAATGCAGGTGATCAATGAGATGACAAGGCGGGGATAGTCTGCTGGAGCTATTGCTCACAAACAGAAAGAACTGGTTGAAGGTATAAAGGTTGAGAGCAGCCCTGGCTACAGTGATTATGAGATGCTGGAGACTTCAAAACACTGAGAGAAGTGGGAAAGACAAATAAGTGGAATCATGACATCACACTTCAGGAGAGCAGATTTTGGCTGCTTCATAGATCTTCTTTGCAGGATCCAATGGGCATCTAGCCTGTAGAGTAAGCAGGCACAAGACGTTGATTTTTCTTCATGGACCTTTGAAACCCTCCTCAAAGCACAAGAACAGTTCATTATGATGTGCAGAAAGTCGAGAAAGCATGGAAGAAGGATATTATAGATGCATATGGACCTCCTCACAGAGCTCAAATGCAAAACCAGATGTTTACAGAAGTTGGAAGCAGGGATAGGATGCCCTGGAGGGATACTGAGGCATTACCTGAGCACAACAGGATGGATATAGGAAAGCTTCCCGGTCATGGCAATCAGGGGAGGTACTTGACTAGAAAAATGCAAATGTCACACCCAGCATCAAGAAGGAAAAGAAGGATCCAGGGAACTACAGACCAATCAGCCTCACCTCAGTAACTGGGAAGGTTATGGAGCAAATACTTTTGGAAGGCTTGTCTTAGCACAAAGACAACAAGATGGTGATTGGGAACAGCCAGGCCAAATTTTACCCCTTTTAACACCCTTTACAAACTTTTATACCCTTTACTAAGGATGAATTGTGCCTGACCAATATGATTGACTTCTGTAATGAGATGACTGGCTCAATGGATGAAGAGATGTTGTCTGTCTTGACTTTAGGAAAGTCTTTGGCATGATCTCCTAGAGTATCATTAGAGCCAAACTGGTGAGATATGGACTGCTTAAGTGGATGATAAGGTAGGTGGAATGTTGACTGGACCTTAGGGCTGAAAAGGTGGCAATCAAAGTCACGAAGTCAAATTAGCAATGTTACCTCTGCATATCCCTCAGGGATTGATACTGGGGCCTGCAGAGGACTACCGGGATGGTCAAGAAATGGAGCATGTGACATCTGACGAGGGGCTGGGGAAGCTCTGTCTGTTCAGCTTTTAAGAAGAGGAGTATCTTGTTGCTACCTGATCAGGGTGTGTGGAGAAGATGGAGCCAGGCTCTTCACAGGGGTGCACAGCAGAAGTGTGAGAGGCAAGAAATCTAGAAGTTGGGAAGTTTCAAATCACTATTAAAAAAGAAAAAAATTGTCATGAAGATGTTGAAACACTGGAACAGGTTGGCCAGAGAGGCTATGGGATCGCCATCCCTGGGTACACTCAAAAGTCATCTGGAGGAAGATCTGAGCAACCAGTTGCTACTCAAATTACAACATGATTCTGTGATTCAGATTATTTACAATTTATTCTGACACATTAGGTTTAGCCATGGCACGGCATCTGGATTCAGAATTAATTCAGGGAAGTCCTGTGGCCTCTGCCGTACAACAGCTCAGTCTAAATACCTTCAGTGGTCCCTTCTACCTTATATTTCATCATTCCAGATGGAGCTTGGATATGATCTGGTATGGCAATTCTTGGATTAATTTACAGTTAATGATAGCAATACTGGCGTGTCTTAATTTGAGTTGCCCTTAGAAATGTGAACTAACGTGATCAGTCCTTTTGTAATGTATACTGAATATTAGTAAATCATTATAATAAAAATGAATCATTACAATTTACTATTTTAGGTAATAGTTGCTATTTTATGTTAAATCTTTTGTTTTAAGTGGTCATGAAGCTTTAAAACCTCTGCAGTAAATAAGTGCTACTGGGTAGCATATACATACATTGCAGTAGAAGAGATATGTTGTTATAGATTATCTTTTATCTCTTCGAATGGCAGAAGTTATGTTTCTTGGAGAGGATACTAGATGAAGGTTTAGCTATTTTGCCTCCATCCAGTATTGCCATTGGATGCAGAAAAGAGATGGAAATGTTTTCCTGCCCGCTTTCTCATAGGCTATGCATAGTCAGTAGTGGAAGAAGTGGAACATCAAACTACCCTTGTAGGTAGCTATAATCTGGTGTCATATCTCTTTGTTTTGTTTAGTCATGGCCCTAGTTACAGAATTACATCTACAACAAAATAGCATTCACCAGTGCTGAAATACAGCAAACTGTGAAGGTGATCACAGTGGCTTTTTAACCATGCACAGTGACATGCTGTCATAATTCCTGTCAGAAATGAAGAAAGACTTTGTGACTCCTCATGTCAATTTTCATACTGGTTATGAGCATGTTACATAGAACTCTGTTTATGACTGGTATTTTAATTGTAAATACTAATTTTTGTCTGTACTTAATTTCTAAGATTTGATAGGAAATGACAGCGAAAAGGGGTATGAGTTCATGGGATTGTATAAAATTGTGTGACAACAGCCAGGCAGATGATTTAGCTTTCAGAAGAGACAGATAGCAGTAGTTGGGCTATTTTTCTATTTTTTTTTTATTTAGTACTGCAGGAGAAGGGAGGTCTATTGCTGAAATAAGCTCAGGACTTTGAGGTTGCTTGTGTGGTCAAATCTTGAGCTCTTCAAAAGGATTGTTCAGTGGGTAAGGAGTGCAACATCTGTGTGTCAGACATGAGAATGGCAAAGACAATTCATGGAGGACTGCTCAGGTGTCATAAGCTGCAAAACTTCCCGAGAAGACAAAAAGCTATTTTCCTTCGTCTCTGCTGTGGTACCAGGCATTGCTGCCTTCCATATGCTTGCTGTAAAACCACTTTGGGAAAAACAGAATGGAGATTTAATTTAACAATCAGACATTTCTACCATTCCTTGTTTCGTGTCAGAGGGGATTCTGGTGGAGTACTAATGTTCTGTGTGTAGGGAGTGAGGTTGAGGGACATGCTGTATGGAGGTGGGAGATGGCAGCTATCTGGACCTCTTTGCTTAAAGCCATTGTGCTTTGCCTGGTGGCTAGAATGGAAAAATACGTCTTTTCTATATGTGAAGAATGGATTTTTTCTGCCTTCTGAGCACAGAAAGCTTCTGATTCTCTGTGAGAACATGCCATGAAATACATTTGTAGCCCATCAGGCCTAAGGACTTCAACACCTGCTGTACCACTGAAAAGGGGATGGTTTTTTGATATGTAATGGTTTCATTGATTGTGTTTTGTAAGAGAACATGTAACTTTTAATGCCTTTTAGCACAGGAAACAGCTCCCACAGAGAAGCGAAGTAATTATCTGACAGAAAATTAACACCACCACCACCCCCCCCTTCAAGGTTTACATCTGTTTTGAGCTTATTTTTGTTAAGTGCTTGCAGTTCTACACATTTGAATTCAAAAGGGTAGACACATTCTTACAGTTTGGTATTAAAAAAGAAATTTTTGCTATTGCACAAACCTAGTGCAGCTCGGTATACACTTTTTCACTCCTGCCATCATCAAAACAAATACCTCCTTCTGCAAATTCATGGGCAATAGTAGGAAAAAATCTCAGCTCTTCAACTGCTGAATCTGTACAGCACTAAGAAAAATCTGAGACCTTCAAAGACGATGGTGGTTTTAGAATGAAATTCCTCCAATTAAGGCACATTTAAACTATTACTTTCCAAAACAATTAGATGTCTTTTCCAAAAGGTAGGGAAATACCAAATATCTCTAAAATTTGAGTGTCTGCTGCTGCAAGTCTGATCAAAATATCCCTGCGTGCCTCTGATACGGAAGGAAGACTTATAAATCCTGATTGTGTACCTTTGTCTGACCTCTGGCAGCAGGACAGAATGGACAGGTGAAAACCCTCAGATTTGGTACAAACCAGTCATTTTGGAAGATCGATGATTTTCTATAAGTGACTTGGAAAATTCCAAAGAGAATCACATAGATTCCACATTTGCTTTATTTACCTGAAAATCTCTCAGGAATTAATCCAAATAATAGGAATAGCAACAGTAGCAGTAGTAAGGAAAATAAACATATATATGTACATATGTATTTTGGAGAACACTGTAGTAGTAGTAATAATGCAAATAAGCACGTATATGCACATACGTAGTTTGGTGAACACCTATTAAAATCAAATAGCATAGAAATGCTTGAAGCATGTCATGATTTTCTTTTGATGAGCTTGAGTTTCCTGATAATTTAAAAGATGATTGGAGAGCCCTAGCTTGTCAGGAAAGTCAGCCAAAATAAATTGTGTCTTTATAATATTCTTTAGTACAAAATGCTCTAGGGAGCATACAAAGTTTAGAAACCTAATGCCTTTTCATGGTGATACTTTCATCACAAAATAATAGCATTTTCTTGCAACTATTTTAAATTAATTATTTTAAAATAATGAGATAATCCGTGGATGATAGTTCTTGAGAGCTAATAGTGAAGTGGCTCCTTTGTTATGCACAACTAGTCTTGTAAGCAGTATTAATTATGTCACATTGTAAAATTCCTTCCTATTTAAATGGCGAAGTAATATAGAAGGAATTAATAATATTTCATATCCGTTGCTAAGAAAAGATGGGCACCTAGCAGGTAGAAGATGAGGAGAAGTAAAACTGGAGGAAAATAGTGTATTAAAAGATAATGTTAATTAAACTGTACTGTACTTTCCTAATCTTATGATTTTTTTTTATTATTCTTCTATAGCCTCAGACCATTCGGCAAACTCTTCAAAGGACACTGCAGTATTTTGAACATCAAGTTATTGGGTAAGTGTTAATGTGAGGTAGTGAAAGGTGCATGGTAATGTTCTCCTCTATGCTGCCCTAGTCACAGCCTTGTTTGACCAACTTTTTAATTTTTCTCACAAATTCCTAGAGATGTTCTGGAGTAACTATACATACTACAGACATCAATGATAAACTGCTCTCCGGTCCTGCTTCCATGCAATCCCATCAGAGCATGACTGCTGCGTTAACAGTGATATTTCATATATAAGGAGAAGAGGGACTCTTTTTGTAAAAGTGTAAGATCTATTCCAATTTGCTTTTCACAGAGCCAGCTGAGAATGCTGGAAAAATTATTTATGCTGTGACCTGAGGTCCAAGTCCTGAAAAATCCTGCATCACTGCTTGTTACATACATGCACTGTTACATACTTGTAGATTTTTGCAGAAGCAGGGCTGAAAGCCACCTCCTAAGAGTTCATTGAGAAAATTAATATATGACTGAGAAGTAAAAAGAAAGTCTTAGCAACTATCCTCATGAAAACCTAAGACATTCTCCCATTGATTAAAATAATCT
Source organism: Aramus guarauna (assembly GCA_013400195.1). Taxonomy (NCBI): domain Eukaryota; kingdom Metazoa; phylum Chordata; class Aves; order Gruiformes; family Aramidae; genus Aramus; species Aramus guarauna. The sequence goes on along the minus strand of VXBL01000994.1, from coordinate 325,615 downwards.
CCCTTCAACCTTTTCCTTACCTGCATGAGTATTTTATTGTCACGGATAACTTTTCCTAACAGTGTCAGAATACAATGACTGCATGTCTCCAGCCATCAAATGGCTGTGTCATATAACAAATGAAGCATGCTGTCCTCTCAATTTAATTACACAGATGTAAGGGAAATTTTTTTCAAGCTGCATTGAGGGTCTTTTTAGAATTTCCGACATAGTTTCAAAGCTTGGTGCACTGGAAAGAATTGTCTTTGCCTGTTTCTCAATGTTTGGTTAAAATTCAGAGGGAGCCCGGGCTTGGTGGGTGATGCCTGCAGTATTAGCAGCCTGGCTGGCATCGGAGGGCAGCGAGGGAGCCAGTCTCGGCAGGCTGTTGTGATGGCTGCCGCGGGGCAGGCAGGGGGGGAGAAGCCTTCTGGATGCTAATTTTTTCAGTTGCTGAAAACATTGCTTGAAGTTTCACATTAGTAGACTTCAGAGGATGAGACAGTACCTTGAGGAAAGCAAGCGTGCAATAACAATGCGGCTTTTCATTTATGGCCACATGTGGCTTAGATGTACATTTTTTAATGGACAAAGTTTAATACAGGAACACTCTGAAAACCTATAATTCCTGTGACTTACGATACACTTCGACTCAGTTTTTTGAACATAAGTACAAGTTGCCTAAAGTAGCATCTGTCTATCAGATGTCCTGTATTTGTCCTCCCCCATGATCTGTGGTGGGGTGACCTTTTCCAGCTGTTGGACACCCCCCCTCCCCAGCTCTCTTTCCCCTTCCTCAACAGGACAGGGAGGAAAATAAGATGAACAAAACTTGTGTGTTGATATAAAGACACTCCTGACTCCTCTACCTCTTCTTGCCCTGAGCGGCACAGGGGGATGGGAATGAGAGTTGTGGTCAGTCCATAACAGCTCCTCTCTGCTGCTCCTTCCTCCTTATGCTTTTCCCTGCTCTTTGTGGGCTGTTCACGGGCTGCAGCTTCCTTCAGGGCTTATCCCTCTGCTCTGGCATGGGGTCCTGCTCAGGCTGCAGAATGGATTTCTGCTCCACTGTGGTCGTCAGCAGACAACCTGCTTCCCCATGGTCTTCTCAGGGGCTGCAGGGGAATCTCTGCTCCGGCACCTGGAGCACCTCCTGCCCCTCCTTCTTCACTGACCTTGGCGTTTGCAGGGCTGTTTCTCTCACTTCTTTTTCTCACCCATGACACCGCCATGAGGTGTTTTGCCCTTCCTTAAATACATTTTCCCAGAGGAATCACTCACTTGGCTGCTGGGCCCGGCCCTGCCCTGTGGTGGGGCCTTCAGAGCCGGCTGGAACCGGCTGTGCCTGGCACGGGGCAGCCCCGGCCGCTCCTCACAGTGGCCCCTGCACCCCGCTGCCAGCACCTAGGTGCTGACAACCCGTACAATATAAATGTTCATCAAATCTCCCATCCTGTTCAAGATCAGAGGTGAGGAGTGGCCGTGGTATCATTCAGGGAAGACACCCAGGCTGAAGAGACCCGGTCTCCTGGCATGGCGGTGGCGTTGGGCCGTGACTTTGGGCTCTGGGACAGTGTGTCAGGACATGGCTGCCTGCCAGGCAGGTGTGCTGCATCGCTGGAGGCCTGGAAAGCGGCATGGCACAGACCGTGCAGCTCACCGCAGAGCGCACCAGCAGCCCTTACCACTGGGGTTTCCCGATCTGAGAGCTGCCCGCCCGTTGCAATATGCTTTGTGCCACCTGGAGAAGGGGTTGGCCTGGTGGGGGTAACCTGCCGCGCGGCTCTGAGCCCTTTCGAGTCCTTTCCCAGAGGTGCTGGCAACAGAGGTGCTGAGTTTCTGCAGGCATTAACCAGATGAATAGTCCGATTGTTAAAACTGCTATTCATGATTTATGAAGTATAAACAAAGTATGAAAGCCTAACAAACCTGTTAATAAAATACTCATTAGAAAAGCTTTTCTCTGTGCATTGAGCTAAATCGATTGTATATTTTTTGAAGTGCATTATCACTCTGCTGCAATATTTTCTTCACATGTATTCCCTCTTCTGTCCTTATTATCACCTGCATAAAGCTTTATTTTAAACATAGTTTGAGCTTCTGTTCTGTTTCTGTTGAATTAAGGAAAATCAATCCAGCGAAGCTATATCAAATAGAATAATTTATAAGGTAGCTGCTTTCTTGCTTGTCAGGGCATAGCTTTGTGTCTTCCATCAGTGGTTGGATTCTTTTTAATTTTTCTGTAACAGGCTGTAACAAAAACTTTATTCTTGATAGCATAGTGACTTGCAGCTTGACATCCTTCTTTCTGCTGAGATCTTCTCAAAAGATAATCCACAGAGAAAGCTAGGTCTTATACTTGCAGTGCTAATGTAATGTGCTGTGGAAGATTTATTCTTCTTATTAGATACTTACCATTGCTTCATAACCATCTTGCTTGGAGTTTACTGTACAACTTTGTTATAGACAGCACCCCAGTGGTAATGATGTCTGATACCCTTCCCTTATGTTTCAGCCCTTTGGTACTATTTTTTTTCTTATATCTTCATTCTCATTACAGATAATATTCCAGATTCTAGTATAATACTTGAGATACCCAGGCTATTAATGCAGTTTCATCCGTGTGTGGTAATACACAAATGGAAAGGGACTGATGGAGGGGAGAAGAGGGAAGAGACAAGAGAGGCCGAAGGCATCCTTTACTGCCACTTCTGAAAGACATTTGTTGACCTTGCGTTTGTATAAGGATATGCTGTAACTTTTTTACCTTTTTTTACTGTAGTTACAGGGATGCAGAGAAGAACTTTCACAATATATCAACCAGATGCTCCTATACAGATTGCTCTGGCAATGAAGAAACTGAAGATGTCTCAGGAATTCTCCAGTGTACAGCTAATGTACTTGGTATGTATTTTTTCAAGGGAATTTGTTTCTTTTAGTTGGAAGGAATGTTTACTGACTATCCTAATACCAACAATGAACCAAGGAATTTTTGCTCCAACAAAGGAAGTTTAGGATGTAGGCAGCTACATCAGTGCACTGTTACTACATTTGTCTCCTTTTCTACATATATTTTGCACCTTTGAGACAATCCAGACAGATTTTTCAGTGGAGTCAGTGGAGTTGTATTGTGCAATACTCAGGTTGATGTCAGTGATTAGAGAAGTTTCAAAGGCTTTGAGTCCAAATGGACTTGTACCTGTGCAGGCCTTGGTCTTAGAATTATCTAAAATGGTTATATAGGACTTCTGCAGAACAATAAATCCTCTTATTGTCTATGGTGTGGTGGATAGAGGGCCTGAGAAACTTGGAGTGGGGTGTACCTGAGGCATGAAACATTCTGGAAACTTACATGCATATTGAAGAATGCTTGCTGCAATAAACTTTTAGAAATGTTGCATGTCAAGATGATGTCATCCATCACTGAAGTGCAATTGTCTTAGTAGGTGTCCAAATTAAATAGCTGGCTATTTGCATCTACTCATATGATTTATCCAGCTTATTCTCCTTCCCAAGTTGTTAGTAAGCTTTACTGCTTTTCAATCAGAAAAACTATGATATGTTAATCAGAAAAAGTATGTATGACAATTAAAGACGTGATTCATCTTCCATGTCAAGAGAATATGGTAAGGTGATGTTCTGCCCACATTGTGGTCTGGACCATTGTAACTTGCTGACTTAAAATCCTTCTGCAGGCATATGCATTGCATGTCTGTCTTTTCTATCTCAAATTGTTACACAGACTTAGTACTTTCTGTGAAACAGCTAATGTGTTCTAGTAGAGAGGTGACCGTTTCACTGACATTCAAAATACTTTTATTGGATGTCAGGTACCTTATTCTGCCAGATGCTAGAGGCTGTCAGGAAGGCCTTTACCAGCTGCTAGGAAGAGAGGGTACTTGGCACTTTGCACGTTTGGTCACGGAGAGAATTTAGAACAAATTAAATTGTAAATATGTCCAGTATTCGTTACCAGTATTAGTTATATATTTTTGTTTGTTTGTTTACATTTTTAAATAATGGAGTGTTAACTCTCAGGGCCAAATGCTATGAGTGATAAGGCAAGACTCATGCGAAGTAAAAATTTTTCACATTATCATGTGAATACATAAAATACAAAACCCCCCCAAATTAGACATTCAGTGCTTATTTCACCCTGACACAAAGTATGTGTTCTAAGAATTAGTTATGAATACTTTTTCATCTTCAGAGTGCTTTTAAATACTTTAGTCCTGGTCCTTTAGCATGGCTGAATAATGTGCAGCCTGCTTTTTCAGTGGTATCCCCACAATGCCTGTGTGTCAGGGGCAGATCAGACTGTTGGGATCACAGTGTAGAGGTAATGTCTAAACATTACTGTCTTGGGGAATTATTAAAGTGGACTTTGTTGAAAGTAAGTTTGTGGAGACTTAATCTTGGAAAAGCTCACCTTTTAAAGACTGAATTTGAGTTCACAGCAAAAAAAAATTACGATGTGACCAAAACACTGAGATAATTTAAAAGCAGTACTTCTTTCCTTCTCCTTATCTGGGATAGGAACATAAGAGAATAAGAAGTAAAACCAACTTCTTCGTTTTAATTGTAGCTTTTATCACAACAGGTAAATAATTAATGGAGGCTGCGTAATTAATTCTCACATACACAGTTATTTTTCTAGTTGAATAAGGATTAGTGACAGCTGCTTCTGTGCAAGAAGGATGTAACCACTGGGGTGTGTACCTAGGGCAACTGGAATTGGTGAGACAGGAGACAAGAATGAATCTGACTGTGATGGAGGCTAGAGAAATTGTTGAACGAAATCTGGCTCTCAGTTCATTTATATGAGCGGTAACAGGGACTTGCTGTCTGGGGCAGGAAGAAAGTGTTTTCTAAGAGGTGCTTGGAAGCAACCTCCTGCTCTCTTACCTTAGATGATGCCAACATGATTCACCTCTCCTGACCCTCTAACTGCCTCTAAAATAGTCATTTGACATTCCTTATTCATCAGTAGACAGTGAATGCTGAGATCATTAGTAAGCTTGGAAGACTGTGAGCAGATGCTTCGCACTGTGGTCCTGGTGCTTACACTGCTCCCAGCAAAGTGCTGACTGCAATTGGTACGCACAGCTCAATGTATGTGATTTATCATGTATGAATACTGGAATTTTCCTTCTGTCAAGTCATCACTAAAGTGTGACACCATCTTCCTGCAGTGGAAGGACCTGATTCTCCTCAACTTCTTGCTGAGTTACTCCTGCTACAAGTCTAGACATCAATAGAGCTCTTCCTGCTTTAATCCACTGTAATTAAGGGAGCCACGTCCACCATGCTCACATGCTGTAAACCATGTTTGATACCAGATCAATGGCACACCTTTCCTTTGTGGTGACAGCTTCGGAGGCTGGAATATTTACTTTAGCTTTGTATCCTATTCAAAATAGTCCAGACAGCTTTATGATGCACTTCGCTTTGCTTTAACTGGTGCGTGCACACTTTTACAGTGTCCTTCAGAAGCATATCATCCAGAGGAAATACAAGAGACAATATATTGGAACTCGGGAAAAAGAGAAGAGAAATTCTAGCTTCTAAAGGGAGCTTTTATAAAGTTCCTAGTTGGAAATAAAGTATTTCAAAGAATAAGCACTGGTATGTTTTATCCTGTTGACACAGATAATGCTTTTAGCTGGCTAGCTAAGTAGTGTTCAGAGGAGATTGGTGGTGTTAGTCTGAACTTATTTTAGCAATAATGATAAGAAAAAGATTCCTATGATGAAGTGTATTATGTGGATGACTACCACATTTCTTTATTAGATGACTACAAATTTATATTGAAGTATGTTAGAGAGAAAGACTGTATCTGAAGAGATTTCTTATTTGACCTTGGACAAGTTTTTATTCTTTCTGTGCCTCAATTTCCCACCTGTGTAATGGAGATAACAGTTGGTTTTTTTAATCCTTTAAACCATATGTCAGTACTGTTCAGATATTAACCTTCTCAAAGCAAAGATGTTTTCATACCATTTGTACATTCATCATTTTAAGCAATGACAGCCAAATCTTGTTTGGGACTGCTTTTGCCCTGTAATTTAAAATAATTTGGTTCCAAGTAAGATTAGAGTGTCCATTTTGACTTAATTGCAGCTAGTCAGAATAAAGCAGAAGACTTCCAGGTAGTTCCAAATTAAAACTTTGGCAACAGGAAAATAAGGATGAAAAGTTTTTTTAATTGTTAGTCTGTAATTCGTACTGTAAGGAATTTATTTTGGGACATAAAGCCTTTATGACCTGTCTCCTGCTTATCTTTTGGACAGATATTCCAAGCAGGTCTGTGCTACTGAGCTTTACAAAGCAATAGAGAAATGCCCGGTTTTCATTTTTCAACCCCACTGTGTACTTCTGATGTATTACATGATGTTTCACACATCCCAAATGCACAAACTAGATAAAAATTGTACAGCCTTCACCTCGTGTCCTCCAAACACTCTTTTCAAACACTGCACACAATTAATGTAGCTTTTGTGGATGTGGACTATTTTTCAATCTTAGTTCACAAATCCTTCACAAAAAGAAAGGGAATTTCATGAAGGGAGTTACCTGTTTTCCTTTAAATGTCACCTGTGTTTCCTTCAGAGCCTCTGCATCCTCTGAGGAACTCTGTAATCTGCCACAACTTTGATAGTAAAGCTAGTAAATACCTATAAAAAATCTGTTGTGCAAAATTTGCAAAGCAGAAGCAGATGTTCATACCCAATCTTTAAAGACATGGAAGAAATGTTGTCTTTGAAAGCCTATTTGTGTATTAGACTACATCATCTAAATTGTATGTACTGCAGCGCCGTGTAATATATACTGCATAAATAACACTTGCCACACCTTGGGTGCACAGCCTGAAGTTACAAATGAACTTGTATCAGTTGTTACAACAAAGAGGCCTGGAGAAATAATTGTACCTGTCTGACTTTCCGTTGCTCAAGATACAGAAAAGCATTCTCTTCTATTTTTTTGTTCAAGAAATTAATTTATACAACAAAACTCTTTATCATCTGTTATAAAAATTTGATTCCTAAAAATCTTACTACAATTACCTCATTTTCCTTAAAAATGCACAGCATATGTCAATAGTTGCTAAGTCAGCTCCACATGTGGACTTAAATGTATTGCAAGACTTTTTCCTGTTAGGCATTCATAGCTGAGAGTGCTGTGAGGACTTCACTTCTCTGTCATTTCTAAGTGAATATCTTTCTGGGCATCTTTTATCTGGAGGATGATAGTGGTGAGGATTCCTGAATTCTTCTGGTGATAAGTTATGTGGAATCTCATCTCAGAGCCCAGTCCCATCAGTGAGATAAATTCTGTTTCTGGATTCAGCCTCCCCAAGACACTGAGGAGGAGGTGGAATCCATCGTTGGTGTAGGGGTTTAGAGAGCTCTTGCTCTGGGTGACATTTGCTTGTCACCACCAAAGAAGATATGTGCTGTAGGCTGCTTTATATAGAGCAGTTCACTTCATACCTAAATATATCTCGCAGGGCTGTTTAGTGCAAAGGGCATAATTCTATAGAAGTCATTTGTTCTCTGTACATTTGTCAAAGTTGAAGGTTTGTGTTTCCTTTATGAAACCAAGAAAATCTCAGCTCTTACCCATATTCTGTAGTTAAAAGAGGAGTAAATTTGGGATCATTCTGGTAACTATTAAATAATAACAGCACATCACTGCTGAGAAATGCTACATTTGAATAGGCAGAAAATATGTTGAAAAGGAGATGCCAGGACAGATCTTAGCCTATCGTGAGATTAGACCAGGCAATGTAATTGGAAAAGGTGGACAAGGGTTTGACACACTGACTGCTTGGCAGGTATCTGAAAATTGTAAATCCTTATATATTCAAAGTACATAAATTACTATCACTTTCCTTTTCCTTTGAGCTAAGAACTGCAGATAGTCATTAGGATGCAACTAATTTAGGAAACACAGCCTGATTTATAATTAAAGTTGTTGGTTTACAAATGGCATAAAAGGAAAAGTTACATGGCCCAGAGGACTGGCGATACTAATGAATTTTAGTAATAGTTGGAACTCTGTCCTGGGGGGTGTCTAAGCTATACACACAGGACTCCTGTTATTTAACAGATGTTGCAGCACACTGGAAATACAAAAGTAATCTAAACAAAATTCACATAGTTCATGTGATTTCAAAACTGAAATGAATACATCTGAATGAGAAAAGGACAAATGTTTATACCAAATGACCTTAGATGTCCCACTCTTCTCAAATCAGAACTATTTATTGTTAGAAAGCAGATGAAATACAAGTAGATAGTGAGCAGTTTGAAGTTATGATGTACAATAACATCTTGTAGAAATCTATTTATAAAGTAGAAGACATTCTGGGCATGATTCATTGACTAAATGTAGGTGTTTGCCATTATTTTACGTGCTGTGGGGTGTCTTGCGTGGCCTCTGTCAAACCTTCAAAAATGTCTAGGTCTCCCTTAAGTCCCATATCCTGGCAGCTGTAACTGTTAGTTCTTTTATAGATGTCTTGGATCTCCTATGAAGATTCACGCAGCATTAGATTTCTATATTTAGTCAGCTGAATTGAGCCCTTTATCTATGTGAGGAATGATGAAAGGTGATTTTGCATTTCATGGGAAAAGTTTTTAGATTTCATTACAATTTTTTTCTTTCCAAGAAGTGAAATTCAGCTCCATGTCAATTCAAAGACATATATGCTTATTTTAACGCAAAAGCACATTACAAAACCCCCCTCTCTTCTTATTGCTGTTTGACCTCTAGAGTTAACAGGATACAAACTGGATCTGCCTTATCTTTAGGAATCACCTGCCCAGTGACTGCAGTTTTCATTTAATAAACCCTGTGCAAATCTAGGAAGTGAGATTTCCAAGATGTGATGGTGGACACAAAATGATGATAGTCTTGCTTCAGACAGCTTGGCTTTGCCTACAGAATTGGCTGCTACTGAAAGTGCTCTACGGGGAAAAAAAATAACATTGCCTGTTCTTAATAACTCAGCTGAGCTTCCTGTGTCAGTAGTTTGGAGCAGAATCTTTTACATGTATGCTAAGCACAGGTGATCAGGTCCTCACCAAGAGGCGGTAATTACAATGATGTTTCTAAGCATCATTTGTCAGAGGACACTCTCACTTTAACAAGAAAAGAAAATGCCTCATTAAAATTGAATAAAACAAGTATTATAGTTGAACAAGTGCGAGGAATTCTTTTTAAAAAAAATTTTAATTTTTATTTTATATAACCTTGAAAGATACGCAGCCCTGTATGGCACTGTAACAGAAGTGCAGTACAAATTTTACAGTTGTGTCAAAACCATATGTAAAAGCATAAAATGTTGTTATTGTATTATCATGGTTTAACCCCAACCAGCAGCTGCTAAGCACCACACAGCCGGTCTCTCACTCCCCCACAGTGGGACTGGGGGGAGAATTGGAAGAGTAAAAGTGAAAAAACTCGTGGATTGAGATACAGACAGTTTAACAGGTAAAGCAAAAGCTGCGCATACACGCGAAGCAAGACAAGGAATTCATTCATGACTGCCCATGGGCAGTCAGGTGTTCAGCCATCTTCAGGAAAACAGGGCTCCATCACGCTTGACGATTACTTGGAAAGACGAATGCCATCACTCTGAACATCCTCCCCTTTCCTTCTTCTTCCCCCAGCTTTATATGCTGAGGATGATGTCATATGGTATGGAATATCCCTTTGGTCAGTTGGGGTCAGCTGTCCCGGCTGTGTCCCCTCCCAACTTCTTGTGCACCCCCAGCCCACTCACTGATAGGATGGTATCAGAAGCTGCAAAGGCCTTGGCTCTGTGTAAGCACTGCTCAGCAATAATGAAAACACCTCTATATAACAAAAGCGTCTCTGTATTATCAACACTGTTTTCAGCACAAATCCAAAACACAGCCCCTTACTAGCTACTAAGAAGAAAATTAACTCTATCCCAGCCAAAACCAGCACATGCATTTATATAAAACCACTAAAAATGGTAATATAAAAATACTGTCTGTATTCCCAGAATGATATAAATTCACCATCATAATGAAGTAAGATCAAAGTCCTTTATACAGTAATTAGATTCTTTCCTAGGCTCACTTACAAGCCAAATAATTAATCTAATGTATCTTCAGCATTAGCCTGTACACATCAAAACCTTTTTTATTGAGAGAATAAACATTGCTTTCCCTACCATCTTGAATTATGATTTGGAATTCTGAACTGCCACTTAGCTTTCTGTCCAAAAGACTGTTTAAGGAAAAGATCATATTCATATTAGAAATCTGCTAATCCCAAAATGTTTAAAAGATGTTTGTTATAACTGAAGGGAGCAAATTCTGATTCTGTTCACAGTATGAGTTCTGGAATTGTATATCGAATTGTCCTATCCCCTTAATGTTTGACATTTACAGATTCTTAATGGGTATCCCAGAAAAAAAGGATATTTTTCTATGCCAAAGGAATCAGATGCTGCCACTCTGCAACCTTTGTCTCTGTGATTTACTTAAGAAAGAACTGGATGGCTTGTAACTGCTTCTGCCTGCTCTGCAAGTTAATGGATTACTTTGACATTTTTATCACAGCATTCATCTTCTATTTGTTTCTGAAGAGCCTATGATTTGTGATTTTCTTTATGGGAACCAATTCCTATCTAATTTCTCCACTTAGTAATGTACAAAATACTTAGAAATACTGTATTAGTTCCTTGATGGTTTGTAGTGGATTTGTAGTTTACAGGAACTGCTGAAAAGAAAATGAAGAAGGACCTTTTACTAGCATGTTATTACAAGATGAAGTCATCTATTTCTGCTCTACTTCAGTGAAATACTTCATTTTTACTTTGAACCTATGCTTAAAGACTTCAGTAATTTTGGATCTGGCTCACAAGTATGAGATCTCTGCACTAAATGTCTTTGAGACACATTTTCAAAGGATAATAATAGACCTTATATAGTACTTTTGTCATAGATCTCAAAGTGCTTTGTAGTGGAGGTGCATAGCAATATTTTCATTCTATGGTTGCTTTGCCTCAATTTCCTTCTGCAATGTGCATATTTAATTTCTCTCCACTATGGGCTAGAATAAAGATGGCATTGTAAGAAAAAACAAGAAGAAACTACTAAGGAAAAAACTTACCAGAGTTACAACGTGTGATTTGTCCTCTCAAAGAAGTGGATTAAGTGATAAGGGCATAGTATCACTTTCCAAGAGGAAAGCAAATTGAGACTGATGAATTTTTAGAATTTCATTCTGTATGTTAGTAGAAGGTTGGTAAATAGCAGAAGCTCAAAATAACGAATGACTTCACTTGGGCAGCAGCAGAGAATATTGGGATGAATTTTGGTTTATTTTGTATCACTGCCATTTGGTGAAGTGTCTTGGTGAAACTAAGGAAGACTTTTTCCTTCGTACTGATTGCCAACTAATCCCCACTAGGAAGCCTTATCTATGGTGGTCAGGTCTCTCATCTATCCCATGAGGCAATATGGGACCGCAGTGGCCTCTGCACTTGGAAGTGCTGGGCATGCATATAGAACTGAAATTTTTTTTTTTTTTCTGGGCAGCTGAATTAAAATTTTGATTAGAAGTCCATAGTGAAAAAAAGAAAGAATAGAATGGCCTCAAGTTGTGTCAGGGGAGGTTTAGATTGGATATTAGGAAAAATTTCCTCACCGAAAGGGTTGTCAATCATTGGAACAGGCTGCCCAGGGAAGTGGTTAAGTCACCATCCCTGGAGGTATTTAAAAGATGTGTAGATGTGGTGCTTAGGGACATGGTTTAGTGGTGGACTTGGCAGTGCTAAGTTAATGGTTGGATATGATGATCTTAAAGGTCTTTTCCAACCAAAATGATTCTATTATTCTGTGATTCTACTATTCTATGATTCTATGAAATGCTAGCTTTTCAGAAAGGAATAGCAAATCATCAATTTTGATGAACAGAAGTTGACTGACATTAGCGCCAGCTTCAATTTGAATTGTTCCACAGCAAAATCAAAATGAAAACAAAATGGAGATGCAGAGAAAGAATTTAATGTGAGATGAGTTAGAAAAGATTATGAACATGTATAACCTGAAGGTTATAAAGAAGATTATTTTGAAGATTTTATTTGTCTTTTCTCAAAATAAAAGAAAAACCAAAGGAAATACTGAATACTTTGGAATTGGAAATCATACCAAATGTAATTTTTAAAGATAATAAGTAGCCTGTGGAAGTCTCCAAATGCAGTAAAGCGTGCACTATAGGATAACGAATTCTGGGAACTTTCGTAACAAGCAGGTTTTTCTACATGTAATAAAACTATCTCCTGATCTGGTACTTCCATCCATTTCACGGAATAAGCCAAACATTTACTGTAGCAGTATAGGAAGGAGTCGCCTCAAAACCATGTTTTTTCATGATTTTCCATCAGATTTTACAGTTTTTCTGTAGCTTCTGGTACCAATCACTGCTGACACAAGATTTCAGAGCAGCTGAATACCAATCTGATGCAGTCTGACATTTTCTCTCCTTGTGATGATGATGGTCATTTCTATTGTATCTTGAAAGCTAAACAGATACAAATATAGACAGGGGTATTGAAAAACTCCACAGAATATATTCAAAAGATTGGGCTCATTTATATAGTAGTTAATGAAAAGGTTATGATGAAATATATACAGAGTTAATGTTAGGTAAGTGTGTGCTTCTATTAATCATTTGTTTCAATAGTAGAGGCAGGAATAAGTCAGTAAAGATACAGATTAAATATTTTGTGCAACTTCATACGAGCACATCACTGAAGACAAGACCTTTATAGAAATACAGAAAAAAATAGTTTCTGTGTGTTTATATAATAGGAATTTAAATAAAGATTTTCGATTTAAAGAAAAACCATCAAGCTTCAAGCAAAAATTGACCTCTCATTGGTCTTAGTAAGAAGCTTCCCCGATAGGTATGTATACTTGTTTGTTTTAGAAGGTTGTTTTACTTCATTTAATTTTCTCAGTGTCTTGTAGTGTCTATTATTAGAGAGAAAATTCCTGACTAAGACAGACCAGCAGTTTGGTCGAGCTTGGGCATAGCCATTTTTCTATTCTGAGCTAATGTAATTTTCTGCTGGTACTGTGTGTAACTCAATTCAAAGCTAAAATGTTTTTAAAAGTAGTGGCACGTCCTCAGGCCAGGTCATTGGCCTGAATTTCATAGTATAATTCATGTTGCTTGGAGTCAGTATGTTGTGTGCAAATTGAACAGCCAGTACTCCAGGGCGGACAACGAGACCCATCTAAGACAATCAGCAAAACCTTAGGCCGAATACTAAGATACAACTTCCATTAACAATTATGAGATGAGGCTTACATATGTAGCAGGAAAGTAAACAAGTGATCAGTTCTGCATACCCTATTTTAAGTTAGTGGTGCCAGGGCAACTGTTTTACTCTGATTTTGTAATACACGTTAAAGACAGCTCACCTATGCTATTGTTTCGGGCAGCTTTGTGGGATGTAACATAGTTCTGTAATAGTATTTGGTCATTTGCATGAATAACCCAGAGGTTTCTGATAGGATCCTGTTCCCATACTTTCAAGGCCTCTGCAATCATACAGCCTTGGGTGCCCCTGCTAGACTGCTCACATTTACACATGGACTTCTAAAGCTATTCCCAGTTTGCTCTACAGAACATGAGATTTAAAAATATGTACGTGTGTTTGTGTATATGAATGAATGCAATAATTTCTTAGCTCCTTGCTATTAACATCCAGTTATGACAATGTTATTGGTATGGGTTAGAACTTAATTATTTTTGGTTATAGTGGGTATTTTTATGGAAGATACTACAATACTATGTTATGCAGATGTAGTGGTAATGAGTCAGGAATTGGCATGCTGTCCTCTGAGTCAGGATATTAGGGGGCATTGTGTACCAGAGGTACTTTCTTTTGGCTTAGCCGCAGATCTGACCATCTGTGGTCATAAAAGATCCTGGGAATATTTTTGTAATAAACTAGTTCAGCGACCAAATTTGATTATGAGTAATGGCATTCGAATGAACTTTCCCAAATTATTACTATTACTTCTTTTATAAAATATGCTTTGTCATGTTGTCGTGCTGTCCTGTTTATATATGTAATTCTATGCATTTTCATCCGCTGTTAATCATATTGAAGGTCCAAACAAAACTATCATTGCAGATAGTTTGAAAACCTGTGGAACATTCAGATCCCTCGTGAATATTGATCATTATAACTAAGCCTGTGGGCACTGGCAGTTCAGATGCTGCCTTGAGATGATCAAAGGTTGTTGTCTGCAAACAACAGATGAGTGACTTCTTCTGTCCCCTGCTACACCTCTTGGGCATGAAAGTCACTAATCACACTGTTCTTCCAATTTTAAAAGCCTACAAACAATCTAAACAAACAGTGAGAAGTTTGGTGATCCACTGGGATCTTATCAATGTCATAAAGCATGCTGAATACATATTAAAACAAAGGACCTGTAGTGCCCTTAGGAAATAAGTAACTGCCCTTCTTTTTTGGTAGGATTCAAGTTAAAATTTTAAGTTGTTTGACTGTTTCACTGAAATTTGATAAATTTCAGTACACTGGAGGAACTATGTTGTTAATTCTTATATTAATTTCCTTTCAAAACTCTTGCTGGCTATTTTTAAATCACATACAATTGAGTCATATTTTTTCTTCTGTTACAGCTTAGGACAATACAAACATACCTGATAAATTTTGTAACTCTACTATGTGATATAGGGATTATATACAAATGAGACTTAGCAGAGCATAGATTCCCTAAAATAAGACAGAGGAAGATGTTTAATCACCATGTCAATTTTTTTTTTTTTTGAGTTATCCTTAAAATGGTAGATAACAAACTGGAGTAGGATTTGATACACATTTGTATCTGGGGACTTCCACCACCCATATTTTTTCTTCCCTTCAGCAATACCAGCCTTTTGAATTCCTGTGATGGAGACTTGAAGTGGCACTGTGAGATATCACAGAGCTGTCCCATCTACTAGCAGCTTAGAGGCAGGGTTTTTTATAAAGATGGGTGAGTGTAGAAGCCTAAAATAGAAAGGCTTTGCTCTCCTTTGCAGGCAACAAAAAAGAAGTAATTATTCCTTTGTATCTTCTGGCAGTGCTGAATAGCTATAATGAGAAAAGTATTTTGTCTGAAAAAACCCCCCAAAACTCACAATCCCCCTCCCCTAGCTGCTAAAGTGTCATCTGACTGGAGGGCTTTACATTGCTTATTGAAAGCCAGAGACCTGACTTTGAGTCCCAGTAGCTCATTCTTCAAGCTGGTAAGAGCTGGTTCCCTTGCAGAGGCAGTGAACAGAGGGGCCATAAAAGCAGAACCATAATTTGTGACTAAGTCAACAATGGAAGGGATGCACCCATGTCTGGGTGCATTCACACAGCATACCTGCATCTGACAAGCAAAAATCAGGGAAATTATAATGTGTTCTGACTTCCAGCAGGGCAGAAGAGACAGGCAAGTGTAAACCCCACAAGCAGCTGTCTGGGACAGTGAGCTGAAAGTATGAGGACTTAAAGTGACAGGCAAAAATGGCTTCTAGAATGAAGCAGTGTGTTTCAGGCATCCAAGGGTTATTCCCAACCACCAAGGAAAAGAGAAGTCCTGTGGGTGGGTATCCAGTGAAAAAGCCACTCTCACTGACTTGGAAAAATACCAGGCAAAGAGAGAACAAAGTGAAAATGCAACACAGTAGCAATACTATTTTGTTGATACCAATATCTCATTGTTCTATAGGTTTGAAGTTTGAGGAAATGCAAGAAAAGTTTGGGGAGGAATTCTTCAATATCTGCTTTGATGAGAATGAAAGAGTTCTTCGAGCTGTAGGTGGGACCCTTCAAGACTTCTTCAATGGCTTTGATGCTTTGCTGGAGCACATTAGAACTTCATTTGGAAGACAGGCCACCCTGGAATCCCCTTCTTTCCTATGCAAAGAGCTTCCTGAAGGCAATCTCATGCTTCATTACTTTCACCCACATCAGATTGTGGGATTTGCAATGGTGGGAATGATAAAAGCAGCAGCAAAGAAGATTTACCGCTTGGAAGTGGAAGTAGAACAGGTCACTAATGACATGTTGTGTTCAGAGGGAACAAACCCGGGTAACTGCAGCTGTCTGACTTTCCTTATCAAAGAACGTGAAAATGCAAATATCACAAAAGCACTTCCACCAGGAACTTCCCAGTCCCCCTTAGACCTGAGGATTAGCATCAGCACCTTCTGCAGAGCTTTCCCCTTTCACCTGATGTTTGATCCAAACATGTTGGTTCTCCAGCTTGGAGAAGGTCTTAGGAAGCAGCTCAGATGTGACACTCATAAAACTCTGAAATTCCAAGACTGCTTTGACATAGTTTCTCCTAAAATCAGTGCCACGTTTGAACGAGTCCTCCTGAGATTATCTACTCCCTTTGTCATTCGGACCAAGCTTGAGGATTCTGACTCTGAAAATAAAGATAAGGTAAGAACATTAATTTGGAAGGGGATGTGTGTATATTTCTGTGATGGGAGAGGATTATTTATTCAGAGAGAAGCAGCTCAAGTCCTGTGGACTCTAGAAAGCTCGCTTATGCCTTGCAAACAAGGGCTAAGTGGTATTCCCCAGCCAAGTGAATATTTTCCTAAATTATTTATAAGCTTTGCTGTGATGTTGTAGCAAATCATGACATTGCCATTCAGAAAATTCCGCGCTGTGGAGTTGAATAGTGCGGTTTAAATCAAAAGGGTGAGTAATTTTAAAAAATGCCCATATCTAATCCTTAATTTCACTCCAGCTATATTATGATAACAATAATAGTCATTAAGTCATTTACTATGGAATAGCTTTCAGTATGTTTTCTGAAAGACTCTCACTGCAGGGTTCACAGTGCCACTTTATTATGTCCTGTTTCCCTATTTCAAAACACTACTTTCCTCTGTGTTTCTTCTTATCTCTCACCCTGCACTCAAGGGAACCAGAGCTGTAAGTGGTACCAAGTGTCACTTATGCCAGTTTTAATGCTTTACAGTCATTTAAATAGGCACTTGTCCTCCTACACTGCCTCTTCCCCAAGTGTTTTAGAAGAGAGCTACCTTAACTAGTGAGCTGTACGTTGGGTTTGGTGCATCCCAGGTGAGTTAGGTGAGAATGTGTCTTCTACAGGGTGGACCTCCCCAAAGGCTTGATGGAGTTTGTCTCATTGCATATCCTTGAATTATGGGAAAGCTTCTTGGTGTGAAGTTGGGTTCCAGCTTTATGCACCAAAGTGCTTATACTTAATGCTTACACTGAAAGCCTGTGGGTGCCTTGGAAATACCACTGCCCTAAATGAAGGAATTATTGATTTTCAGGGTTTTTAAGAGATAGCACCCAGGTATAGTGAATCTCAATCACACTGGATACTTAGATACCTAAGTTCTGCTTAGGGGTGCCACATTTACAGTTTAGGTGGTCTAGATATAGCTTGAGAAACTCCACTTCTGTTTTGCTACCTACACTGGGCCAGAGTTTCAGAAAGTCTCCTCTGGTAACAACATAGTGAGTTCTGGGTCCTTTTCAAAATACTGCTGCTTCTGACAGCAGCAATGTTTCCAGCTCCTCTCTGGCAATGCTCTTTGGCAACAATAAACATGTTTCTGCTGCATTTTCCCGTGGAAACAGCATGTTCCCCCAAGAGAAGCAAACTAGTGCTTCTCATTTTGTACGAATTGAGGTAATTCAACCTATTTAAAACCAAAAGGGAGTTTATTTTTCAGAATCTGTCCTCAAAGTCACCCTAGCCTTTAATTATGAAAAGGTAATGTTGTGTGAAAAGTTTGGAGATACTGGCTCTGAACTACCTTTCGGCACAATCATTTCTCCTTTGAAAGAGGCTTGTGCTGTGCTCCTTCCTCCCTCAGAGCCTGCCCATCCCTTACAGGCACCTTCTCCTACCCTAGGACAGGGTCACAGTCCTTCAACCATCTTCTGCTCCTCATGAATCTGCTGTGAATCACTCTGAAGAGGAAGATTTTTTGGGGGGTGGGGGGCTTTTAAAGCTTTTTTCCTATCTAATTACAAGTTCAACAAACAAAATATTGTCTTACCTTACACTTGTGGCTTGCTCATAGAAGAGGTGGCAGGGAGTAGAGCTTGCTGGAGGCAAGTTTTAGTAGCCAGCTTGGGAAACACCTGTGATTTCAGAAGCTTGTTCTGTACCATCAAGCTGTGCAGCTTTGAGTGCATCCTTGCGTCATTGCTGTGGTTTGTACCGTGTGTCATTACAGGTGGGTAATGAATCGAAGCAGCAGTGGGCCCAGCTACCACTCGGGAGAGCGACCTTCTCTGTCTTAAAGTCATGTACAGTCGACCATGAACAAGTGTCAGCACTAGCACCACAGTAGCAATTCAGATTTTCTTGAGAAGCACTTAAAAGGGAATGGCAGTAAAGGAAATCCTTTGTCTGCCAGCACTTAGGAGAAAAATTTTCTTGAACAGAAAGGTGTAAATGAGAAAGAAAAGGGTGATGGCAAAGTGCAAGGGGCCCAAAGTAAATATTGTGCTGCAGGCATGGGAATTAATTTGAGAATGTAATTTTAGCTTAAGAGGTATTTTCTTCTGCCTCACCTGTTTTATAAGCACTTTCCAAAAGTTTCTGTTTGCGAGTAGTTATACAATTAAATGAAGCTCAGCATGTGATGCATTTTGCTAGATATTCCCTATTATTCCAAAATGAAAGCTTGCACAGATTCAGAGGTTGTAGTTGTCTTGCTTATATAGATTTTGAGTGACATGGCAATACTGTTATCTCATGCTCAAGTCCGTGATTTTCTCCTGGATAAACAAAATAGACTGAGCTTTGGGAACTGCATGCTGTGTTATTTTCCCAGAGCTGATGTCACTCTATCTCATTTTGGAATTCTTTTCAATTTGCCAACACTCGTTTGGAAGTTGAGTATTGGGCAGGTAGATCAGTGCTGTAAATGTGACCCTGCTTAAAAATCAGCAGTAACTGACTTAGGCATTTCCCTATTTCTCTGTCACACACTTTTATTCTTTTCATATTGGAATTATGTCCCACTTACAGCTATTTACCTTTTTTTTAGAAAATTTTGACTCTGCAATAACCTCAACACTTTTCAGACTTGGTTACTTTAAATGTCAATTGAAGGGATATGATACAGACAACTCTGCTGCCGTTTTGAAGCTGTTCAGATGTCCCAGTGGTTCCCAAAGGAGAAAAAAATGTCTTAGAAGGCTTTGTGAGGACATTTCAGCTTCTCTTCAAAGCACTTTTATCTTCATTTCAATACATAAATTAGATCTTTTTTCAGGCTTGCAGTGAGAAAGACAGAATAACAAAATAGTTTTCATTTAGTCCAGACACAAGCTCTGTGTTCAGATGAAATTAAGTCACAAATCATGATCTTTCCCTAACTCAGCACCCGGAAGACAAATTAAAAACCCCACCTGTCCTGACTTTCAGAGTACTTAGTGCTTGTCCCATTTATGCAAAGGCTCATTTGTGTATTTCGATTTACTGGGATTCGAATCACTGGAATCACAGAATCACAGAAGGACAGGGGTTGGCAGGGACCGCTGGAGATCATCTAGTTCAACCCCCCTGCTAAAGCAGGATCACCTAGAGCAGGTTGCACAGGATGGCATCCAGGAGTGTTTTGAATATCTCCAGAGAAGAAGACTCCACAACCTCTCTAGGCAGCCTGTCCCAGTGCTTCGTCACCCTCACAGTGAAGAAGTTTTTTCTCATATTGAGATGGAACTTCCTGTGTTCCAGTTTGTGCCTGTTGACCATTGTCCTGTCACTGGGCACCATTGAGAAGAGTCTGGCCCCATCCTCTAGACATCCATGCTTTAGATATTTATAAGTATTGATGAGATCCCCTCTTAGTCTTCTCTTCTCTAGGCTAAACATACCTCCAGAGGTCTTTTTTTTGGCAGAGAAGAAGACAAAATGCATCTGATAACCCAGCAGTAAGGTGCGCATGTAACATGAGTGCAGGTAGGCAGCCCTCCCACCGTTTCTTGACCAGACAAGGGCTGGAAGCTGCTGATAGGTACTTTCGGAATACAGTCGTTTTCTGACTATACAAATTAACAAGGCCGTTTGTGACATGATGTAAATACTTGCCTCCTTGACAGTACAGTGAGATGGCTAGAGCTGCCTCACTTTTTGGCTGTGTAAGACAAGGATTGACTGTCCTGGTTTTCCTCTCCTGGCTAACATCCTCCTCATGTGCCACTCCTGTGCCATCAGTGCTCAACTTACTGCGAGGAGACGGGGCTGCCCTCACGGGGACCCAGTGCGTCCCCAGGGCCCCAGTCCAGACCCGGTCCTCTTGGTGCACAGATGGACAGGACGAGCCCTGCCACCAGTGGCTTGTGAGGCCCTTTCTAAAACTGTGACTTGGCATCCAATTGGCAAGAAAGTTGAAAGTGAATCATGAAAGAAATTATTTGGTTCCCTGCCAGATACTGTGCAGCTGTGTTTTCCTTGTGCTACTGCTCTCCTGCTCAGACTAACAGCCCTTTTCCACCTTTGAAATAAATCAGTTTTTATAAGGATACTCACTGGCCTTTAACTTACTGTTAGACCTGCGAACACTTTAATTTAGAGAAACTGTGTAAGAATAAAGCTGGCACCTAAAACTTCATTACTGAAGGTGCTCAGAATTTTTGTATGGAAATGTATTCTCTTTGAATATGCCATTTTATTACAACCACAGTTTCCCAAGGATTTGGCAAAATTTCCTTTTATTGTCTTAAAATGTTGCATTCGATAATTTTAGATTTAAAATACTTTCCATTGGGAAAAAGTTTTAAATTTATATTATAATACAACAACAGTTAAAAAATATGAAACATTAGGTTTGACAAAAAGAATCCTCTGAAAATTTTATTTTTCTAGAAGTTCCAAATACCACATATAATTCAAATTTTCAAGAAACACCAACTCTGTAATGATAAAATGTCCAGCAAAATGGTAGTGTCAGCTATAGCTCTGACTGTTCAGGCTGTCTGAGCCAGTGCCTCAGCTGCTGTCAGTGGGGAGGAGAGGTTTGTGGTAGATGAGCTAGACTGCACCAGCAGGAATTTGTCTCAGTGTGCTGATTTAGATAAATGCATAAATAAATAGAAATAAACCAAAGCCAATATTAAAAAAGTGTATCTGGCAAATTAGATTCTAAAGTGATTCTAGGCATTTAGTAAATGGCCAGATTTTTAAAAATGCTGAGTAATAAACAACTGTTCATTTTAAAATGTAGGCTGATTCAGTGGAAATTGGTGGGATTTTTCCCTGTTCATTTCCATTGTTTTGTAAAACTATAGAGTTACTCATCTAGTTCTTCTTCCATGGAATAAGGAGATGTCATCTCTAGGTTAAGTATTTCCTTCCAGTCACTCAGCTGTGTATTTACCATGCATGATCAGATCAGAAGTCCATCCAGTCCAGCATGCTGATTCTTACATTGACCAGCAGATAATGCTTAATGAAAAATATATAAAAAAAGCTCTTTTCTGTAACACACCCTCCCAGCTTTTAGCTCTCCCAGGATGAAAGAGCATCCTCTTGCAGTGGTATCCAGGCTGTGGCACTGATAACCTCCACAGGACCACTCCTCCAATTTTCTGTAGCACCTTTTGAACCAGGGGAAGTTCATACTGTCAGCGTCTGTGGCATCCTGTGGATGTAAGTTACAGTGTTTACTAGAAACTGTGAAGATGAGACCTCTCTGGTTGGTGGCCACTTTCAGCCAGGTCTATGGGACATTGTGCACAGAGTGGTGCAGCTGGCGAGGAAGCCTGCTTACCCATTGCTTCACCAGAACACTTTCCCATTGTTTGTTGGCCATTAGAAACTGTCTAAAAGTAATAAGTTTTAAATTCAGGAAGTACATTGTCCACTTTTTTATATTAAGAGTCTATTATTTATCTGCTATTTTTTATTTTTATTCTGGACCAACTGAATGAAACAAGCAGTCCTGACACTGCCAGACTAAAAAACCCACTACACACAATCCTGAAGTGTTTTGCTTTTGCTCTGTAACTCTGTTTTTCCTCCTCTCCTAATAACATTCAAATGAAGTGGCCTGAAAGTCATTCTAGCATGAGGGACATCTGTCACTTACGATCTAGGAATTCTAATTTTTCCCAGAGCTGATTTATTCACATTCAGTCAGCCTTTGACACTAAGCTCCCATTGCTTTGAAGGCTCCTGGAGCTCTCAGAATCAAATTCTGTCTTCTGTTTCTTCTAATGCTAATATCCCACCCATTTGCTTGTCAAAATGTGTTTGGACTTTGATGTTTTTCAAGATGAATTGGATTGCCTGGCTTGACTGCTTCTAGAGACTGTGATGGGTTATAAGAAACAATAGATGACATGACTTTCTTATCTCACTAATGGTTGTGCATTGGAGAACTTTAGCAACACTGTGAAAGTGGCCCAGAATTTTTAGTATTTCTTCTTTAAGACAGATCAATGAAAATGTCTTTTTAAAAATGTTTTCAGTGATAAGACTGAAGAAGTGGTGTAACAATCTAAAGATAAAATACTCTTTTCTCTTTTCCATTAGCTGAAACCCAAAGAACCTGTTTGGAAATTACTTTGTTGAGTCAAGTGGCTATTAAAACAATTTGACTCCATGTTGAACTCTCCCCTCTTATGATTTGTATAATATTTTATGATAAGGAAGCTGCTTGTACATGAAAATGTCCATCTTTATTTGATTGAAAGCTTTTGAATGGGTTTCTAAATTACACTATGTCATAACCAGAACAAAAAAGCACATTTCATTAATTTTTACATTACATAATGAGAATACTTAGGCACAACTCA
The DNA here is from genome assembly GCA_013400195.1 of Aramus guarauna. Taxonomy (NCBI): domain Eukaryota; kingdom Metazoa; phylum Chordata; class Aves; order Gruiformes; family Aramidae; genus Aramus; species Aramus guarauna. The sequence continues at coordinate 302,781 of VXBL01000994.1, read as the reverse complement.
GTTTGATTTTCAGGAATGCAATTGTTCTACCTCTCTCTTCTAGTGACTAAAATTAAGTATTGGTTATTCACAATACATTTTTATCCTTTTCCTCATTTGCTCATGTGAGTTCTTGAGTAACTGTGCTTTTCATTGCATCACAGTCCTCTTGTCTGAATAGGTGTGATGTCAGAAAAGCACTGTTTTCCTTGGGATGGTTGAATTAAAGTAGTAACAGTCACTCTTTACCTGCCTAAGCTAAGCTAAGACTTCTTGTGTGTGTCTCTGCAGAGGCTGAAGTGGCCTTAGAAAGAAGGAGAAAAGCTTGAGTGTCTCCCTGATAGTTGAGTGGGTTTTCTGCATAAGCTCCCACATGTGCACAGGTGGGAAGTCAGAGGCTGTGGGAACTCCCAGGTGTGCCTCCGAGCATAAATGCTAAGCTCATTGCTCCAAGAGGCAGCAAATGCAAGGCCTGGCACTACCCGTTTTGGCAGCTTTCAGTTGTAAGGTCACTTCTACCCGGCAAATGTCAAAACTTCCTGCTAACCCTGCTCCTGGAATATGCTCCTTGCCTGAGAGCAAGCCTGAGTTAGTCCAGGTTACTTGCAGAGTGGCCGTGCATGGCCAAAGAGCCAAGAGAGTGGAAAGAAAGCTTTCCACTTTTTCCCTCCACCTTAAATTTTATCTGGAATCCTAAATTAGGACCATGGGATTCCCTTCCTATTTGGTTTTGAGTGTAGCTTAGTAGTTTTGGACTCGTTTTCAACTACTAGGCTTGTGTCCTCCCGTCCTATCTCATAAGTATCTAGTCTTTTGAGTTTATATTGTAGTTGACAGCATGGATTGACTCTGAATATGCTAATTTACTCATGCTCACTGTGCATGCATCTTGTCCTGGATTCTGCATGCTTTATTTCCACAGAGGCAAAGCTCTGAAGTTCTGAAACTCTCCAATAAGTAGTAACTTTACTGATGTTTTTCTAGGCCACGGACCCAGGCAAAATAGACAGCTGACAGCAAACTAGTTTGCCTGTGATTTGTACGTGGTTTTGACCCCTTTTATATTCTGGCGATGTAACTGAATCAGACATCATAAATTTTGGAGGTCATGAGACTCAAAAGTAATACTACTATGAAGTAATACCTAGCTTATTTTGCATGTTGCCTCACTAGGAATAATTAGTAGTAGTATGAAAGAGTAAGATAATAGTGATTTGAAAAGTCAAGACTTACAAAAGTGACCTGCAAAAGCCAGGTGCTGATTTGCTAATACTTAGGTGCAGTCTTTCTTTTATCTTTGAGCAGCAGTGGATGCAGAGTGGAAAAGGTATGACGTGAGTAAGTTTGACTAGGTAACGTTTTGCTGCCTTTCAGTCTTGCCAAGGATCTGCTTTTTTTCTCCAGAGTCTTCCAAGGGCAATGACTGACAGTCTCAAAACCAGCAGATCACCTATTACCAGGCAGGCGGTGCATGCCAGCAGTTCTAATCACCATTTTAGCACATGGTTTGCAATGATGAAGTGGAGGGTTGAGGAGCCAGGAGTACTCGCTCAGGAAGGATGAGCCTTTCCTTTGCAATTCTTTACACTGGAGTCATCATTCAAGCATACAGCCCAGTCAGGCAGACTGTGGTTGGATAACTGTGGATTTGCTATTCTGGGAATATTCCTTCGTCACGTGTGGGTTTTTAGGATGTGCTGAAACAGAAGTTGTCTCAGTAACCAACATGTTAGATGTAGGAGTTGCATAAACCACAAAATTACGGCTTAGAGGGAACACAGAAATGTTCCCAGGTTCTTTTGCCTGTACTTAGCCATCATAGCGAACAAAAATAATCCAGAGTTCTATAATATGCTGTCTTGAGGATTCCTCAAATTTTGCAGTTTGTCTCATTTCTTGGGTTTTTTTTAAATATGCCTTTTATAAGTGTATGTATTCAAATTCTCTCCAGCTAAAACTAGCTATGATACTTTTCCTTTCAAAAAGTACATAACACCCCCCCCATATCATCATGATTAAAGAAAGTGAAATGAATTAACTGATAAAAGAATATTTATATTATTTGTTCCTGTCACTAAACTTTGGCTTTTATAAGTGAGAACTTAGAGTGAGTATCTGAAAAGAGAATTCAATGTTCTTTTTCCACAGAACTAGGACAGGCATGTGAGATATTCCTAACACATAATTTTTCTCCTGTATTTGTTCAAAACAGAATAAACTCGCTCCTCTGCATATTGTAAACAAATAATAAAAATTTGGTACTTTGACATCCCAGAAAGACGTAAACATTTTTAAATTCAATCCTAGATGAAGACACATTTAAATATTAATTTAAACTTTTTGACCAATGTAGTTTCTCTCTGCCTTGTGAGTTTTATATATTTTATGGTACTTGTTACTCTGTTTCTTTCTAAGAACTGTACTTGATCTTCTTGTTTACACTGGTCAGCAGCTTTTTCTGGAATGATTCTTGCTCTGCTGTGGGACCACTAGCAGAACAGGGTCTATGCAACTCTGTCAAGAATATAAACATATTTCATTTTCATTTTCTTTTTATTTGAAAATTTAGATATTGAATTCTTTTTGCACTGTGCCTAGAAGGGACTGTTAGGAACATACAGTTTTATCTGCATAAATAATGACTTTATCTATTAATTGTTATGTCTTTTGAACAGCATATTACTAGGAATATTCCAGTGGCTTTAGTGGATCACTGTCATGACTGGAGTTGGTAGGGTCTGATTATGTCACATCTCAGTACTTCAGTCTAGTACTTCCCTCCTCAAACATCGAACTGGTACCTTAAAAGATGTCTGTTCTGATGAAAATATAGGTCTAGGGGATCCTCCTTAAGACACTACAGATAATATTATTGAAGTGTTTCAAAAAGATGGCTTACATTGACAGGTTACAAATATAACTGCTTCTGAAAATTCATAAAATAAAAGCTTACAGCATTAAAAATGTTTAGCCTGTGCTGTGTTTGGGAGAATTTGAAGAATGACCCCAAATTTGCAAGCAATCTATGAATAAATCAATTTCTTAAGCAGGTGTTTTAATGGGCAAAGATATACAAACTGGGATAACTTGGGAGGCCTTCAGTCATGGCTGTTGAAGGACCAATATGTCTGTCAGAAACCAACAGCGAAGTCATGCCCAATGGCTTGAGGAAGGAAGAAAAAACTGAGCAGACTAACTTCTTTTTTGTTCTGTGTGTGATGGGGGTAGGCTCCTCTGCAACGCCTTGGCACGTTCTGCTGTTTTGATTCTGTTTGAGAAGGGACAATCATTGACACTGAGACATGGGCACTGGAAGAGGCATGAGGTGTGAATTGGGGGACTCAGGTATGTCCCCTCCTTCCACTGATGCCAAGGATCTTTGGCACTTGAAGTCATCTTTTAGTCCTCCTCCCCATAAAGAGTTGGATGATTTCATTCATCAGGTGGCTTCTCCTTATCTGCATGACTTTGCTTAGAAAGAGATGATATTAAAACTGATCTTGTGTGATAGAGCACAGACTGATTTCTTCTGTTAGTGTAAAACTTTCATGGGGAATGCCCAATGATTCTAAATTAATTATATTTTAAATGTTGTACTTAAATATAAAAGAATTGCTGTGATTTTTTTGTAAAACCCTTGGTGCTTTCTGGTTTATTACCTCAAAGGCATCCAGAAGAGGAAATGTTTGAATGGATTAACAGGAGCTGGGGATAATTCTCAGCTGTGCTTGCTGTGGCTCAGACTTCTTTGCAGTGCAGGCTTTTGGATCACTCCCCTGTGAAAGTACTTTCTGCCTCCATGGACATTGCACCTGGCAAAAGTCAGGCAAAAGGAATGAAGAGATCCCCTATTCCCAGAGTTCTGTTATGCAATAAAGGAGAGCTACCAAGAAAAGAACAGAAGAGGCTATGTTTATTTCAGCTCTGCTAAAACCCAAGGGGAAATAGACCAGTGCTTGGCAAATATTAAAGGAGATACTTCATATTGAAAGAACTTTGATTTTTCAGCTTCCTCAAATTGTATTTAGTTTTTCATTTTAAAGGAAAAATACACTATAAAAACTGACTACAGTAGAGATGTCAGTACTGTGCAGACAGGCAGTTGTTAATTTTCATGTGAAAGAAGCATGGAACATATCATTAAAAGGGCATCAAATTTTCTTACTCATCTCAGTGGTCTGCTGATTCAGTCTATTTCCTCTTTGCTCAGGAAGGCTTCAAATTCAGTTATTGGATAACTTCTGTTCTGTGTCTTGAACATTCAGTTTCTGGCATTTGTTCCTGGGAATATGGGGATAAAATAGCTGAGAATATTTTCTGTCAGCCAAAAATGCAGAAACATCTGAGAGGTTTCCTAGCTATGTTCAGTAGTATCACAGGGTCCAGAAAGGCTTTTAGAGCCATTTTGGGTGATGGGGAGCTCCACAGAGAGTTCTGGGGACATGGGAATAACACTGACAAATCCATAAACAATATTTAAAAATAACTGACTTATTTGCTCTGATTCTTTTTTTTTTCCCATAGTGTCATATAATCAAATTTGGGCTCACTGAATGTGATGAATACACCAGGGTACCATACCCAACCAGCAAGACTTGAAGGACCATCCTAGAACCCCACTGCTTGCACTCTCCAGAAATACCATTTTTTTTTAGTTGAATATTCTGTAAAACAACTGTAGCAATGAAAAACAAAATAAAAATTGCTCTGTAGCTATTGGTGTAGTGAGGTATGCCTGAGAGTATCAAAGCAAAGAGAAGTGCCAGCGGATGTGGTCAGGATCTCCTGACCCCTAACTGATAACATAAATCAAGTTACAATTCTAAATTAAATATATCATCCTGATACTGTGGGACCAAAACCTTGTACCTTTGCTCAGGATAAATAAGACATTACTTCTTGATTTGTCTTACTAGTTTTCATCAGTCCATTTGCAACAGGATTACTTATTTTGAGTAAGGAGAGCAAAATAAAGTCTAATTTGACATTAAATGCAGAAAATAAATTTGGTGACTGCTCCTACAAATGTCTTGAGCATGAAACTCTTTTGGTAACAGAAGCTGTCCATATGGCGTGTTCAGGGAATTAGACTTTTATTTCTAAATAGGAGGCGTTAACTTCGTCAATAGTGTATTGCTGTATTTTTTTAGTTTAAAAGAGAAGCAATCATAAACAATTACCTTAGAAAAAAATCCTTTTTGTCTAAAAAATTAATTTACCATTCAACAAACTGTGACTTTTGTATATGTTAATTTGACTGACGTTTTAAGACTGACTCATTTCTATAGTCACTGTAGAAGTAGAGATTGTAGTATTCATTATGGGAAATGTCCACAAAATTGCTGATGAATTAATAGAAGAAGTGACTAACATGCTGTTTTCTACCTATGCCAAAGTACAGCTCTACAAAATTACGAGGTGAAGGAACTGATTGACCTCCCCCTCCCTGACCAAGTGTTTATTTCTGGGTTTGTTTTCAGCTACAGGTGGCTATTTGTAGGTCAAACCCAAGGCTCCTTTCACTGGCAGATCTTGCAGTGAAGTCATTAGATGCTGGTCTGAGTAACTGCAGGGTAAGGATATAAATTCTGTGTGAAGTAGAGGAGAATTTGATCAAGAAATGACTTAACTAAGAAAACAGGACAGATCCAAGGTTTCATCTTAAGGTGTTTTAGTCAAAATAGATATAGTAAAATTATTGTTAATATTATCTTAATGCAGGTCTCATTTTACAAAATCATAATACACAGGGAATTAACCTGCAATCTGCCAAGGGAAGCAACATCTGAGTGAGGAGTCTGAGATGAAATGACAATATCTTGCAGAAAGCTTGATCCATTGGTTTGTTTGTGGCACAGGTAAAAATATCCCCTACAAAATACTCCATCACCAGAAGCTCTTGGTACTGAAAGAATGTGTCTATATGGGAATAGTCTGCTGGGTGAAACTTTGAAAGACACGTTAGCCCGTTGTTCCTGAGTGTTGAACTCTGTATTGGCAGGACTGGCCAGAAACATAGTGGGTGCACAGATAACTCTAAAATGGGGTATTTTGCTGGGAATTATCTGATATTGCCCCAGAACGTGACGGCTAGTTAAGAACTAATGACCTTACAGAAGTGTTTCTGCCTCCAGAGGGATTGTGCTTGGGAAAGGGATGTTGTAGATCTGGGTGAGCTCTTGTTTCTCAGCTAACCGCTCAGGCTTCATTTCAGAGCTCAGGCTTCTTTGGTATCTCAGCTAAGTGAGACCACTGCTGCATGCCTAAGTGTTGCAGCAGTGCTGCTGCTTTTTGAAATTGTTATATAAATGCTTTTGTTCAGTTCAGCCGGTCCTAACTTTGTTGCAGCTGAGCCTCACTGAGGCAAATCAGTCATATCCTGTATTAGCAAGCAGCTAACACTACTTTCTCTCAAAAGAAAGGGTTGTGATGGAGAATAAATACATATTTTTAGATAGTGTTATAAATGATCTATATCAACTAGTAAATGAGCTGACTATATGCAAAGCAAACAGCACGTCTGGCTTGTCCCCAGAAGGGACGCTGTGCTCTCTCTCTCACCTATTTTCATGCTCTCCTCTCCTGCATGACCACCTTTCTAAACCAGGACCCTGTCTCTTCACTTACTGTCTGCTCTCCACATCTGGTCCACTGCAACCCCATTCCTAGGTCCACAGCTGGAGTGTGGGGGTCACACTACATTATCACTGACCGTGTGTGGAGTAGTGACCTGAGCACTGCCAGGTAACATTTGGAGGCTCTGCGAAGAAATTTTTTGTATTCTTAAAGGGTGAGATGCTCCTTGGCATGATTTTGGCTAGTATCAGTTAGTAATCTCCCAAAAAATTCGTGGCCCAGGGTCAAGAGTTTCCCAGGGGAATCTGGTTGTGACCACTCTATTTGGGAGGGTGAAGTAGGTCAATTGTGTGGACCCATACCATTCCTTGCCTGTTGATCACCACACCAGAGGAGAGTCCTGGATGTTTTTACTTTATTTACAGAGTTCAGAGTGCAGGAGTTCCTGCAGAAGCAGGAGATTCTGACCCCCAAAGACCATGATCTGCAGCCCCCATTGTGCTCCTGCAGATGCAATAGGTGACCTGCTCTTGTGCAGGCAGGGATGCCTTTTCCATATGCCTGTCTACACAGGCATGCTGCTTCGTGCCCCTAGCACTGTACTTGCTGGGGACAACTAATATAGTGAGTTACTGTCTCTCCTAGACATCACTTCTAGCTACCACACCGGGGGCCTGTTCTTCTTGCTGTGTTTTATATTCTAATCCCTTTCTTCCCAGACCATCCCACCTTGCTGCCTGTGCTGCAGCTCAGCACTGCTGGTTCTCATCCAGAGTTACAGATGTGTATTATGCTCTGCAGCACCATTTTCCCATCAGACTACTATGTTTCTTCCTAACAAAAAAAGTTTTAAAAGTGCATAAAATGTTTGTTTTTGGGCTTGTGCCCTGTTTTGGATCCAATACCTGATTACTTTAAGTCAGCAGCGAAACACCATTAAATCGTTTGTGATGTTCTCCAGGATTTGATCTGATCAGTTAGTCTCTGACAATCTGTATGCTGGAAACGTTATCTAGGGTAAGGTTTTCAGATTGAAACTGTGGTCTGAAGGTGAGATCCATAATGTGAATGCAGGTGGATGTGATGTTATATGGGAGAGGCCCAAACAGTCCTTCAGCTAAGGTCCCTAGGTATCTTTTCTATTTGTCTTCATTATTTATACTTAAGCATTACCCCAAAGGGTCTATAGTTCATGCCTGTATGTAGATATGTAGGATGACATAGGCTCTGCATTGGATTGCTCAGTCTAAGCAGATATGTACTATGTAGGAAAAAAATACAGGAACATCCTAATATATCATGGTTGAGCACAGATATATGTTCAGTTTGTGGTTTAAACTCAGTTTGCTACAATCTTGTGTAAAACAGCCATTTATGGTTAAATTTATGGCATATGCTCTGTTACTCTCTTATCTTGTTTTAATGAATGCCACTGTCCTTACTTTCCTAGTAATTTCTACCTGATTTTGTCTGTGAGAGAAAGCCCCAGAACTTATGCCTGAGCCACCTTGCTCCCTCCTGGTGCTTACCTTTATACTGAAGAGGCCCGTAAGATGTAAGTCCTCTGGGCTTGCAGTTTCATGCCTTTACAAGGATGTAGCAGAAATGCAAGGAACATAAGCACAAGAATTTCTCAAGACAAGGACAGACTTTGTGATATCACATGACTACTGGATGTTCCTGAACAAAACATTCTGGGACATGTTCCTCTCTCTTTGTTGGACCACCTTCTAATCCTTTTATCTATAACCGCCTTCAGCTTATCTGTGTTTCAGGAGCAGTTTGGAGCAGAGGCAGTCCTCCTCCCCTCTCTGTGGACAAAACTTTCTTGTGCAATGTGGTTCTCCTTGAACAAAGCACAGCTCTGGTTCTTCGGGGTCTCCAGGGGCAAGGTTCTTCCTTGTCCAGTGAACTCACTGAGAAGCCTCAATACTTTAGCTGTGTTAGCCCTGATATTTGAAAACAATTGTGGCAGGGAGTTATCAGAATTAATGGGCACGACCCTGCAAATTTTTACCCCTGTGAATAGTCCTCACAGTAATAGATATTCAGGAGGCTTCTTTAAGCAGAAGCATGGGTACTTTCCTACGTAGGGTCCTTTTCACAAAGGAAACTTTATTGTAACACTTTTCCTGGCTATGCAATATTCAAACTTATGTCAGAAAATCTAGCTGCCAGATTAGAGATGGCCTTATGCTTCCCTCTCTTAATTGCTTTCTACAGTATATAATACAGCAAGCGTTAGTGGTTGCTGTTCAGAGCTTTCGCACATGACTGGGGAAGCAGAAGGATTACGTGTGGAGGAAAAAACAGATTCTATTTTCTAAGAAGCTGAAGAGTTATTAACATTTTAGGGTATCTGTATGTGTTTGTGCATTGTGTCTGCTGAAGTAAAAATTGTACAGATGATCAGTATTCCATAACGTGTTAGGGAATTAAAAAAAAAAAAAAAGAGTTTCTGATCTCTGCATAGATTAAAAAGCATGAGGCTTACTTCTTTGAAAGAAGTGCTGTATGAATCATAAAAAAAATGCCTTGGGAGTTTAAGCTTAACAGATCTTTCCCCGTGTAATTCTTCAAGCATTTGTATTTGTAGGTAGTAATCTACCAGAAGGCTGCCTGGTGCTTTCCCATTTGAGTTAGAGAAAATGAACAGCAATCAGGCATTCTGCTGAGCAGGGCTTATATCCCACAGCAGATTATAAAGGACTTGAGTAAACCTGTCTTCCCTTTAGCAGAAGTAAGACTGAGAAATTACTTTAATTTGTAGGTTTATTCCCTTTGAAGAAAGTGTCACTAAAGGATATTTGTCAATCTGCTGCTGCAGATCTGTGAGAAGAACCTAATAATATAACTTTCTGTTCTTGTTCATGGAAATGATCTAGATTGAAAATAACCTCTCCCGGAGGAGTGGGAGGGGAAGGATTGTGTTAAACTGGGATCAGAAACAACCTGAAATGTTTACCTGAGTGCCCTAGTTACTGGGACCCATTTACTGTGAATATGTTTGTTACAGATGTATTTTTGTAAGACGTTGGGATTTGGGAAGAGCTAAAAAGCTATAGGAAACAAGTGAAGTCTTATGTAGACAAACAGGAGGCTGAGATAGCCAGATGGAATCTTGTACTTGGCACTGCATTTGCACAAGAGCTTAGTGCACAAATGTTTAATTAACACTGATCTTCGCTGGAAGAGAAGCCCTGTCTCCACTAAATTCAACAGGGTTTGTGTAAATTACTATAAAAGAAGCAGGGTTTTAGCTAAAGTGAAAACAGGCAAAAATGTATTCTTTCAAGTAGCCTATTACTAGAATGACAGAAGCACCATACTGTAAAATTAAAATCAAATTGTAATTCAGAAAGTCTGTTTTTCTGTTATCTTGCATTTTGTTTAAGAGAGAAAGAACAGTTATATGGTAGCCTTTCTTATCTTCTTTGCACAGGAGTCTGAAAAGAAGAGGTGAAGAAATATCTTTTTACTTATGCAATGTAATACTGTTGGTAATCCACCAATGTACTTACTTTTACGAGTACCAGGTTGCTTGATTTCCTTTTTTATTTCTCATTGAAGGGTTTTAATTTTCTACTTTAAAGATTTCTGCTAAGTAAACAGGAATAGATGAGTAAAGTCATCAGTACATATTTTGATTATATCACTGCTGATATTTGGAAAATCAGAATTTTCTTACTTCTGAATTTGTTAATAATATCAATAATACAATATTTTAAAATGATCTCTTAATTGATCTAAAATATGACATGTGGCCATGTTTACTTTTAGAAAAGCATAATATCTGTGATCATGGGTTATACTACGCTCTTTAGGTAATCATAACATGTACACCACAACACTGCACCATCTGTAGATACTCTAATAACACATAGACAAACTGCACACTGTCAGTAGGACCATATATGTAATTATTTACACATGCTTGTATTAGGAAAAGCACTGATAAATAAAAAAATAAATGTAGATTTTAGGAATTCACATTGCAAGGGTGTGTAGTGTACCTATGTCCTGTTAGACATTTGCAAAATTTCACTTTTGAAGTGTTTGCCTGTCAGTGTTGAATGAAACAGCTCCTTCCTATGAATCCATCTTGCTAAATAAAACCACATTAATTTCCTATACATTTAGAACATGAAAAGCAATTTGAGCTACTGCATTAAAAGTGTTCTTTAGATGAAAGAAGATGTTACCTCCCAGTAATTTAGATTTTTGTTCAGGATAGTAGGCCTTGGAGGAAGCATCCTTGAAGTGTAGAATTGCACTTGAAGTTCTGTCATTCCGTGGCAAATGAGACTGGTTTGTAATGCCATTGTTATTGAATGGTAAATTTCCCTAATGCTTTTATTGGATAATTTTAATTAGAGATTTAAAATGCTTTTTTCTCTGTTATTTTTGAAAATACAAGTCTCAAGTCATATATATTCCATTTAGTGCATGATTTTCTTGTAAAATGAAGTGTTCGAAATCTTCATAGAGTTATCTGTAAATCAGTAAGACACTGTATGTATTAGACACTGCACAGTACTATGTAGAGTGGGGCTATTCTGACTCTATCTTCAAATCTAAACCAAGATATAAACAAATGTTGTTTGCATGAAAAGCGGGTCCTGAATCCTTTTAATGCATCTGAGTGGCAATCCTGCCATCTTCTGAACTGGTGGGAAAAGAGCTGTAGCCCGTTGGGCTCACTCGTGAAGCTCAGCACCCGGGCTCCTGGGGGATCCCTGTTCTGTAAGGCAGCAGGTGTGATGAGTTGTTGAGATTTCAGTGACGCTTTGGTCTACATGGCTACAGGCACCAGAAATTAGAAAGCAGAGGCTTTTGAATGTGAAATGTTTTCCTTTTCACTCTCTTACATCCATATTACAGGTCTGCCACAAGTTGTCTCATCGCACTATGTGTCTTAGAAGTTTCACTGACTTTAAGTAAAAAATTTGTTGATGCTGTAAGTGGGAAGGGAAAAAGAAACAGAAAAATTATTTTAAGAGGACAAAGTTTTTCTCATGTAACTTGATGACTGAAATGAAGTTATAACATTTGACATGTGATGTGTTTTTTTCAGTTATGATGTGACTGCCCAGGTATTATTTGTTTATTAATGGACTCTTTCACAGGGAAGATAAGCTATAGTAATAAATATGTTACTGGGGTTCAAGCAAGTTTCTGTATTTGACCATTTCAGATATCCGATAAGAACAAAATGTTTTCTTTGTTTTGGTATGAAATTGTTGGCTAAATGCAACATCACATGGTAAATCATGCTATGTGTTGATGTGAGGCCAAGCCAGCAGTCCCAATATCATTTTCATGGTCAAAACCATTTATAGTTTGTTCTCAGATCCAATCAGCAAAGACCTTGAACTGAATCCTTCTGCTGGGACAATAGAAAGACCTTCCAATAAAAAATGCTTAACAATATCTAAGAAAATACTATCATATTAAACCCAGTAAGATTTATATTAAAAAAAAAAATCTGTAAGACTTAATGACAAATAAGTATCAGACTCCCACCCAAATTCTAGAACTAGGAAACACAAGTGTAAAGCAATAACACGTAGAGAAGCGCTGCAGCCAGATATGGCAATGGCAGAATACATTTTGAACAGTAAGTGCAGCAGTGGCGGCTGTCCAGAGTCATTCTTTAGCGCTGAATCTGTCAAAAGAAAAGGCAATAGAAAACTAAATAAAAATGTATCATAAAATTGTATCTTCTGTTTTTGAAATCCAAAGCAGAAACAGTCTCTGTATTTTTCACTTGCAGGTTTCTCTGCAAGAGCAAGCCTTTAAAACCAGAAATGGCATCTGAAATCACGGTCAGCGTAGCAGCGTGTTGTGCTGTGTTCTTGCTCTAGGCTGAGGCACTGAATATGTGGAGTGGCAGACACATATGTGCATTTTTTTTTGTCCCCTTTGACAATTTAGTTCATAATCCACGGTCTAGATTTACCCTGTCTAGATTTTCCATTTCTGCAGTATAAAACTCTTATCTTAACCAATGCTTGGCTTGTCTGGAGCTTGCAATTCTCTTACAATATCATATCTTTTGATGGGGATGCAGATGGTGAGGAAACAGCAATAACTTTTTGCTCATGGGTTAAGGTAGCTCAGCTTTCAGTTTGAGCTGAGGATGCAAAGGGTGTGGGCTAATTCCAGCTCCTTCCAGGCTTTAAGGGAAGGGACCTGCTGAGATAGAGCCCCTGTCAGCTCCTCCTCAGGTGAGCCTGTATTGTTTTCACAGTGAAGTGGAGTCTTGGAGGCACAAAACCCAGTTCTCTTTCTAGCTGTTACCAGGGTAAGTCTGAAAGTGCTGGAACTGAAGTCTCTCTTTTAATTCTTTGTTCAAGTTGAATTGCTTTAATGAAATAAAGAATATTTGTGAATGATAATTAATGACTGCATGGAGCACGATCCATTTCAGACAGACTACAAAGGAACAAATGGAATTTAACATAAAAGTCTGACCTTCATATCTGACAAAGAAAAAAAAAGAAACTTAATATGGACTTTATATTGTTTGAGGCAGGATCATCTTTTTTCTCTGTTGTATAGCACAACAAAATACCAGTCTAATTAATCAGTTTCCTAGGTGCACTAAAGCATTAAAAATAATAAACTTGATGGATGAAACCATATCTCTACCAGAATCAAGGAAGGTATCATCCATGGACTTTGTTTTTCAGAATTTCCATCCTCATATAAAAAATTATAAACAGGAGCAACGCACTCTGTTTCCTGACTGCCGGTATCAGGAAGCAGCACTCTGGGGTGCTGAGCGAAGCAGTGCTCACTGGGGATGCCCATAAAAGTGGTGCTACTCTGCTGAAGGCACCCATTCTGATTTCATTTTACCACTCATGCACCTGCATTTGAGTCTGTTTTCAGCAGAATATTTGTGACTCCCTCATGCCCTCATCTCAGGAGCTCTACAGCCTGGCAACATTTACAAAATGTCTCATTTTCCTGCACATCCCTTCATATTTTCAGGGTACTACCTTGCTTTTAGTAATGTCAGTTGATGTACTAAGTGTTTTCCCTCTCTTCTTCCCAGGAGGTAAAACACTCAGCACCTTTTCCATGGAAATCTTTATGACTGAAATTGTATTTAATGTTTTAGTAATGTCACTATATTTCTCCTTTTAAGAGGAAAATCCAGCTTTTTTAAAAACTCAGAACTAATAATATTTCCTTTTCAAATCTGGAGTTTTAGTTTAGAGTCTGTCTCTCTGTAGCAAATGAGAGACTGATAGGATACATTAGACACATTAGCTACTTTTCAGATCAGCTCTGTCTAGTAAAATTAGTCCCAAGTGTACTTAACAAAGAAGTAATTTGGAAAGAGTAAATTAGTTGGTCACAGGTATGAGGTGAATAAGTAACATATCTAAAAGATTGTAGCACTACGTTTAGTTTTTTCATTCTTTTGGCTATATTCAACTATTTCAGTACCTTTATGTAGTCTGCCTATTACACCAATATGTAATTTACTCCTTCTCCAACGTTCTAGGTATTTTTATTTTCCATTTCATCCTCTGTAACAACTTTCTGTTTCTTCAGTATTTCTGACTTTGCTAAAATTAATTTTTCATTTTCTGTTGACTGGTTTTCATCATAATCCCAGTAACTGCCTATTTTTAGGACCCTAAAGAGTCCAGTTTCCTGTGAGTGCAGACAACTTTTTCATAAAATGATCAAGTGCCATTTTAAATTGGATAGATTTTGTTTTACCATTTCAATCTCCTATTTGCAATGGTTGGAGACATTCTCTAATTTTCTGCTTAAATGTATTTATTGTTAGCTTGTGTGCATTTATCGTTGTGCAGAAAGTGTTGAAGGCACTCCTAAGCCACAGTAATCCTGATGGTCCTGATGGTTCTTGCGAGATACAAAATATGTATGGCCATGCCCTAGGCAGAGGAAGATTTCATTAATGTAAAAGACTGTCGGATGACATATGAGACCAATGGGAGTGATCATCTTTTTTCTCCTCTTCTGTTTAATCATAGCTTAGCCTATACTGTTTTTATATCACAACCCATTAAGCCTGTTGAAAGCTCAAAGCTTTGAGGTGATATACATGGAAGCTGAGGTTCACTGCATGAGTTTGCCTTTCTAGATGCTTTGCTTTAAGTGTGTGACTGATTATGTTGTTTGTCTGCTGCTGCTATGTTCTTTAAAAGCCATGTTCCATGCACAGTTTTTTTTATTTAAAGGAATTAGCCTAAATATTTTGCCCTGACATTTTAAGTCTATGAGATTCAGGGTAGCTCAGAACCAAAAAGATTTTATTTGATCTGCTGTATATATGTACTGAAAATCCCAGTTTGGATTTGTGATATAATTATCCACAAAATTTAAGAATCAGAATAGACTAGTTTTCAAAACCAAGTAATAATGAAAATAAAGCTTTTTGAATAAAACTTAATTTCTTATTTACATCTGAAGAACAAGTTCTTGATTTTATATTGATTTTATACCAGAATGACTCTGCTCATTTCAGAGTAATTACTCTGGTTTACATAAAATGTACATAATATTAAGGTCAAGCCTTTAATATAGGTCCTACTGCTATCTCAGAAAATAGGGCTGACTGAAAGTCACATAACTGTTGTTTAGATGTTTCCAAGGAAACACAGCTTGCTTCCACTGCCTATTGGTTTCACCATGTGTGGAAGATATGTATTTTTTCTCATTGTGTAGTCCTCTGGATTGCTTTAAAATTTCCTTCTGTGATGACTGCATATTTCAGTCTGCATCTACATTGAATCAAATCACGCTTTCATTCTAATCTTGATTTACCCACGTATCAGGTACCACATAGATTCAGCTGTCTTCCAGTCATAGCACATTGTAGCTGAATTTACGTTTCAGGTTTTTGTTACTGGTTTTTGGTTTTTTTTTTTCACTAAATGCTTCCATCACTCAGGTTCTTTTGCTCCTACACACTTCTGCAAAATGGTTCCTATGGTGACACTGCTAAATATCTTTCTGTGTGCCTTGGATTGCCTTCTTTCATCTTTGCCTTCAGAAGAAAAGGTGGTATCATGACATCTCATCTACACTGCTTTTGTAATAAGGCTAACCCAACTTTTTTTTTGTATATATTTGTTTTACAGAGCATTTTCAGTACATTTTTTACTTATAAACTGTCTTATTAAATAGCAATATTCACGCATATTCAATTCTTGTTTATTTTCTGTTGCTCTGCCCATATTTCTTCACTTCTGTAGAACTTGCTTTCATAACCTCTCTCTGCCCACAATGCCTGACACCTCTAGTGCAAAGGGCACTCTAGAAGATGGCCATGCTCTTGACTTTTAAAGTGCTTCCAAGGCTTTATTACAATTTGAGTAAATGGCTTCACGTTTGTGAGTGTTGCACTCATGCATATTTATGTTACTTTAGAGACCACAGTAAAAAGGTAGGGATCAGCTACATGAATCAGCTTCATGAAAATGTTTCCATAAGGCCGGCAGTATTATGTGTAGGGCATACACTATGCCAACCTAACAGTTCATCTGCATACTCTTAGTCTTTGGAAAATATAGTATCACAGAATCCCAGAATGGTTTGGGTTGGAAAGGACCTCAAAGATCATCTAGTTCCAACCTCCCCCTGATATGGGCAGGGACACCCTCCACTAGACCAGGTTGCCCAAAGCCCCATCCAACCTGGCCTTGAACACTTCCAGGGACGGGGCACCACAACCTCTCTGGGCAACCTGTTCCAGTGCCTCACCACCCTCACAGTGAAGAATTTTGTCCTAATATCTAATCTAAATCTACTCTTTCAGTTTAAAACCATTACCCCTCATGCTACACTATGTAAAGTAGCTTGGACAGCTTTTACTGAGCGTGATACCTTAGAATCATTGCAAGGTAAAACATGTCCTGCAGCATAGGGTATTGCAGGTCAGCTGCTGTCTTCATGGTAATTTTTTACTATAGCCATTCCTATACCTGTCTTGCCTCCAAATCTAATGTTTCAGTGTCTTCATATGCCTTTTAAGAGAGAATGACTATTCCTCCAGCAGGATAATAACATGTCGGTTTCGTCTTCCTAAAGATTGTTAAATACAAGTGTGCCATAGCCCTGTCAAGTATTACCAGGTACTTTGGTTTCTCACATGGAAAAGTTAATCTTTGCTGTATTTATACCAATTTCAGATTTGCCATTTTCATTTCAGTGGTTCTTTTACAAGCAGAATATTCTGCAAAGTCTTTATTTAGCCATTTTTCTTACATTATTTCTATTGAAGATGTATTGCAGTGCTAATAGCATTGCACGTGGAAATCATTATTCCTATTGACTCCTGCATCACAGATTTGGAATAGTTTATGTGCAGCACAGTTAACTTTTCAGTGAAAATTCTGTCTTGATTTGCCATTGAGAGGAATTTTTTCAGTTTGGGAATTTTTGTATGTGTGTGTTGAAGCTCAATACAGTAGATGAAATATGGAGAAGACTCAAAAGTAATATGCAGATTATGCATTACACAGTGATTATATTATGGTCTAGTTGGAAGAAGAGGCTCTGCATGAGTACTACTTTGAGAGTTTTGAACTGCTAGTGGCATTCATAGATCAGTTGGAAAAGGTAACTTCCTATCTCACTATGTAACTGTCACTTTTGCAGTCAATGCAAGGCGGATTTTTTCTATTATTTCTGTGGTTCAGGAGTGAGACTTTAGCACAAAGAAACACATTGTCTATCTGTAACACAGGGAAAATGTTCTCCAAAAGTACAGGAGTTCTGAAAATTCTCAAAGATTGTAATTGATTTGCTGTTTTCAGCTGGATGTTTTCTGTAAATAAGGTCTATTGATGTAACTTCCTTGAAAATTGGAGTCAAAAGCTTGGAATTAACGTAGGTCCTACTGCATCTTCAGCAATATTCTTAACAGTTCTTAATTTTTAACTATACTGCTAATAAATCTTGCAGATTTTTAACTATAAAGGTTACCAATAAATGACTCCAGTCTGAAGTACTTTTGTCTGTGGTGTGATGGAAATTTGAAAGCTAGAGCACTGAATGGTTAACTGCCAAAAATATAAATAATATTTGTATATTGTAAGAACTGTAGCTTGCTGATGAGCAAATACAAGATAACTGTTCTCCCTTAAAGTTAGAAATATGCCTAAAAATACCTCCTTGGGAAGAGGTAGATTTTCTCTTACCTGTATGCTGATAAAACAGATTCTATTTTTATTTTACCTCTTTTTTTGTTCAGAAAGGTGGGTAATGGTGGTACAAGGTAATTGATCTCCTCACACTCAGTTCCTGTGTTTTTACCCAGTGGTGTGTGTAGTACTCTGGATTTGGAACTGCAGGAAAATGTCTGTTCAGCCCTGGTCTATAGCACACACAGGGCATATATCTGCTGAAATCTGCTGCCTGCTGTCTGGTCAACACATTTTTAAGGCATCTCTGCATTTGTTCATTTGGATGAGTTGACAGAATGGCATAATCACATGCCTGATACAGATGCTAAATTTCAAATTCATGCTCTTATGCACAAAAATACTAGAAATCACCAATGTAAAGGTTGTTATTTCCTACTTTATTAGGATTGATTTGCTTTAACTACAGGGACTTTTTATTTGTTTGGTGCTTTTTTTCAGTGTCCCCAAACCATTTTGGTGCACATTCTCTAATGCCATGACAGCCTGAGGGAGAGACTGGAAATGTGTGCCTGAATGGTTCAAACATGACAAAGTTATGAGCAATGGAAAATGGTATCTGTTAATGGGAAATGTTTGTCACCATTAGTAGTAAAAGTGACTTGTATTGCTTATGATGCAGACAGAACAGCTTTTAGTCACAGTGGTTTTTAACGTTCTCAGGATGTGAAGGGTAATGAAACTGAAATGCTTAGATGGTATAGGCTTATGACAGTGAACAGTTCTTTACAGGTGTAATTAATAAAGTAGATTATGGCCTTTGCCATCTGCTTAAGTTACATTTATGAGAAAAACACTTTCCCCAGGGTGTAAGGACACAGATAATTATGTGTTGATAGCTCAATTACCTATGAACATGCATACTTAAAATTCCTCACTTGAGGTGGGTTGACCCTGGCTGGGGGCCAGGTGCCCACCAGAGCCGCTCTATCACTGCCCTCCTTCACTAGACAGGGGAGAACAAGTATAACAAGAAGCTTTGTGGGTCGAGATAAGGACAGGGAGAGATCACTCACTTATTATCATCACGAACAAAACAGACTGAACTTAGAGAGGAAATTCATCTAATTTATTCCCAAACAGAACAGAGTAGAGGAATGAGAAATAAAATCA
>VXBL01000994.1:188638-283538 GCA_013400195.1 Aramus guarauna | reverse complement strand
AGAAGCCACCCCTGTAGCCCCCCCGCCACTACCAAAACCTTGCCACACAAACCCAACACATCACTTTAAAAAAAAAGGCACCAGCAAACCGGCATATGAATGTATATGTAGTATATTCACTGGAATGTGTTGATTCTCTAAAGATACTGAGTGACCCCCATACCTGAGCCTGTGGTGGCTTTGTCAGTGCTTCTGACTTTAGCTTAAAACGTGTGAATGGAATCGGAAAGGCAGCTTAAAAGGTGATACTGAGGAAAAAAGAAGGCAAAAAAATGCAGCCAAAGGTGATGACTCCATCCCTATTGCTTTCTTCCTGTGGCATTTTTGGTTTTGGGAAAGACCCAAGAGCCAGAGGTGGTAAGTTTGTTGTCTAATGCTAAGCGATGTTATTGGGTGCCTAGTGTGAGGTGGAATGCATGTTATTTGGGCCTCTCTGAATTATGCAGCTATCACACAGGTCTCTGTGATTGTGAGGTCCAGATTCCTGACAGTCCTTTCCAATCTGAGGTTCCTGGGATTTCTTCCCTCCCAACAAGAGTAATGCCAAAGTTTCTTTAAATCTGTATTCTAACTACTGAGAAGATGCTTGGAGATGTCTGAGTTATTGGAACATAAAGATTACCAGGCAATTGTATTTTCAGGTTGCACTACCCATTTTTCAGGGTGAAGATTAGTGAGATATATTTCTGAATCCTTTGTCTGTACCATATGACTGGTTTAATCCAAGATCTTGCCTCTCTCCGTGACTGGCAGAATATAACTGGGGGCATTTAAAGGTGGAATGCACACTAACATATTTGGTGGGAAATTTTTTTCCAACTCTCTATGTAGTGTGAGGTGTGAAGGCTAGTTTTTTATGCTTTAACTTTGGATGTTTTCATTATCCCTATAAAGGACTAAACGTTTTCTAACTCTTACTAAATCCTTTGTCTGGATGAGTCTTTTCAACAGTTGAACAGGGCTATTTGTCAGCGTTAAACAAAAGGAATATTCCCTCTCCTGCTTTTAATTCTCTTTCTTCTTGCATTGAATGTTGCCTTCCTCCTTCATTATGAAAGAGGATCATTAAACTTACAAGCTCAATACCTTTAATGTCTATATTACATTTCCCCTCCAGCCTTCCTGGCTGATTACTTTATAGCTGTTAACTATAAGTTCTGCAATCTCAATATCAATGTGGGGTTTTTTTGGTGGGGCTTTTTAGATCATTAAGGAAAACCACATGCAATTCCTTTAAATATCCTCATCTTAACAGTCCTTCTTTGAAAAAACCTGATCACTCTCTGTTCTCCATTCCTTCCCTTACTCTACTTCTGAACTGACAGAATATTATCCTATCCAACGATTGTATTTCCTTATTACCTTCTTATGAAAAACTTTGCCAAGGGCTTTCTAAATGTTGTACAAGCTCTTGCCTTTTGCTGAGTGTTCCTTTCAAAAGGATTCCATTTTCCTTTGGAAAAGTCATCCTATTTACTTTCTATTATGCTTGTCAAGGTGTGCAATAGTTCTATTTCAATCACTCCATTATGAAGGAACTGGTTAGGACTGAGTAAATGTTCTACTCACCTACAATTCAGGTTGTCAAACACAAAGCTTTTTATCTCACTGACTTGCTGACAACATTCAATGTCTTCTTGAACTCAGATGAAAGTTGGTATCTTAAAAGCCTGCAGACCCCTTGACTGAGGACCTTCCCAGGCTACTGGCTGTGGCTATTTAATCACCCATTTTTTTCCAGTAGCAACTCTTCTGGCATATCTTTCTTAGACTGTGCCTCTTTAATCAGAGCTTCTTAGCACCCTTTGTGTGAAGAAAATTACCACAAAGACATCATCTCATCTCCCTGAAAATATCCTTAATCTCCTCGGTGAAGAGATCTATATGTTTTCCAACACATGCTGGTGTGGTAGACCTATGAATTCCTGTCCTCTTCCACAAATAGAAGTGCGAGAGGATGAAGAAACTCACCTGGTTGATTTGGAAAGCTGCCTACCATCTGGTGTGGGTATACCTGGCTGTTGGTATGATGGTGGCAAGAACCCTTATCATGTCTGAGCTCGCTTGGATCTCCTGTGGGGCAGCAGCAGGTGGAGCTGACATGCAGCATGTGTTCAAAAAACTAACTGCTTCAAAAATGGTAATTCATACATTTAGGAAAATTAACTATATGATGTGATTGTATCCTGCAGCAGGGAACTGGGCAAAAGTAAGTGGCAGATCCTTAATGACCTGTGAAGCAAACTAATGAAAGAGACTGAAAAGTGTGAACTGCCATGAGCATTTTATATCTACTCTGCCTTAGTGAAATGCACAGTGAGAATTAGACTGTCTTGGTTTAAGTCTGAGTCTTCATAACCATGGGAAAAGCAAACAAGACTGATGATGAATTATAACTTCTGTTCTATAATTTTTTTTTTTTTTAAAACTTAGATAGATTGCGATTACTAAAAAATAAACCTGGATGTGATCTGGAAAAATTACTCTCCTGTGTCTCAATTTAATGCCTTTCCAAAGAGCTGAAATATTAAATACTGAATACCAGTTTTATAATGGACTTCATTAGAATTCAGGAATTGCAGAGCTAGCTGGTGTTGAGATAATGTCCAGTACTTTTATTATTTGCAACCATAGAACATGGTGTGACAAATTGATACTTGAGGTAAGGACCAAAACCTATGTGTTGTATGCCAATGCAACAGCATTTTCAGAAGCTGTTAAGAACAAAGACCAAACATATTTAATAGGACTTGTACTCCTAAACAATTTAGAGGGTTTTGAAAATCCTACCTGTAGTCTATGTTGTAAAACAAATAGAATTCTGTGATTACAGAAATACATTGTTTTCTGAAGCAGTTACATATTTGTGATAGATAATATAGCGCTTGCTAATGGTGACTGACAACGTGATGATTTGAGAAATAGAAATGATGCAGGGCCTGATTCTCCACTGCTGCAGATCACTCATGGCCATTCAAAACCTGGGTAAAGTGTCAGTCTGTCAGGAGTGTGCTGCATTCGTTTAGTATTTGAATGAGGTGACTGCTTGAGTTTCTAGGCAAAGATGAATTGGGGTCATGACAATTTCGTAGCTGGTTTCCAAGTTTAGCTTTAGGTACATGTGCTAGCAGGTTGGCATCAATTTAAGCTGGCGTAACTCAGGAGTCCTAAATTGCATACCGAAAAGGGCATGTCAGACAGATTGGCATACATGAAATTAGCTCCCAAGATTATTCATGAATTTTGCCTTAAATAAATATTGGATTAGAAACAGACCCAGGCAAGAGAGATGACTGTGTCTACACTAGCAAGCATTGTGGAGAATAAGAACAGACCTGGGGGGCAAACCAGTAACTTTTGAGTACCTACATTATTTGTATTTCTGTGGGTTTTACTACGGACAAGCTCTAGTCCGGTCCTGTGGGCTGGCTGCCCTTTGGAACATGGAGTTCAGCAGGGAAACCCTGGAGAGCAGTCTGCTCTCTAAGGCAGCTCTGCCAGGCTTTGCTTCTGAAGTGCAATCCCAATCCAAATTAAAACACTGTAACAGACATGTCTCATCTGAATCTACTATTTTGCTTAAATAATTAAAATGATTCAATAATTTTGCTTTTAATTATAGTGCTAGAGAGCTGTATGAATCTTTCATTCTTTTCTGGGCAGGCTCCAATGTCAATGTGAAAGGTGCAGGAAGTTAGTTCAAATGAACCCTGATCTTTAAAGAAAATCTGTGAGTAGTTAGTTTTGAATCCTGAAAATACCTTGCTGGAGCATCTGCAAATAGGAGAAATCTTAAATCTCAGGTATATCCACGGTTCTAGCTGTCTGGCTACATGCTGAACATACAGGCTTTTCAATTACCTTCTGGAGGCACATGCATCTCCCCAGGAAAACAGGGACCCGGGGCTCTATTCAGTTGTCTACACTGTGCCATCTGATATGACTGAGATGCCCTAAAGCACGAGAGAAGTCCTCACAGGGCTGCAGGAAGTGTGGGACCTGTGCTCTTTTGGAGCAAGCCAAGGAGGAAGCCGAGAGTGATATCACAGAGCACCTCAAGTGCTGTTAATGCCGATGTGTCAGCTAGTGAATTTAATAACTATGTTTCATGCTGTGTGGCACCATGCTTATTAGATGTATAAATCCTTATTTGTATGTGACCCCAAAATTCATACAATTAGCAATGCTGAAAACAGTGGTACTCCACTGTGAAATAATAAGATAGCACACTACTGTAAGATAAAATAACATGTCGTGATGATGATGGCTCACCATACATTTGAGTGAGTAGTTAGCAAGGATTTGTCATATTCATGACTGTTGAAGCGTCCGTTTTGCATATGCCTTTTTCATCCTCTCTTGGTGGCCATTAGATGGTGGGGTTTGTTTGTTTTTTTTTTAAAAAAAAAAAGGAAATTTCTTCTCCCTCACTTTTGTTTTCCCTTCACTAAGTTATAAGTGTACAAAGTCTTACTTCTTCACAGTAGCATAGTTTTCATGCAAGATTCTGAGTTTCATCTACATCTTTTTTTCTGGTTGGTAGCAGCTTAGTGTTTTAAGAAAAAAACCAATAAATTATTTTTTAACATAATAGTGTTAGTATTCTGTTAAAATAAGAGTTCATGTTCCCCTTCTATGACATTTGTTTCATAGTTCAACTTGTAAGATACTGAGTAATGGATTTTCAAGGTTTGTGATCATCTAAAATTCAAATATGAGCATCATGAAAATTGAACGCTTCCTTGATGCTCTTTGGATATACTTTAGTGATAAAAGAAAGCTGTACAAAGTTTTTTAAACATGCTGTATCTTTAAAATGTGTTTTCTAAGAATAGAACATCCATTCATTTGCTTCAGTTGGCTTTTCCTCAGTCTAGTATCGATTTTAGTCAAGTACTGCTACCCATCAGTAAACCAGCTAACTTTAAGTGCATTCTTGAAGCTTGGCATATGCTTAAATGGTTCTCTGAAAAGGGATGAAGCATCATGAATGCACCAAAACTCAAGGATTTGACCACAGATAGTATTATTTCCTCTCCAAAGATAGATTTGGTACAGAAAGGAGGTGTGTTGACTCTTTCGTCAGATGGAAGATTTGGACAGATCAGATGTTTAAATTATTTCCTAGAGAAAAGATAATACGATTTTTGTTATGAGTAGCAAATGACTGGCTCAAATCACTAGTCAATCTTTGTTATTAATGACAGAATCAAATAGTGCAGCATGTTTGGAAATTGTCAGCCTCGCATGTTTCATTTTCTGTAAAGAGCAAATAGAATGAGACACTTATTTGCAGCATACTTCACTTCCACAGCAAATCCTAATAATGATGACATTTAAAAAATATATTTTTGCAATTATACCATTAGAAAACCATCTAGACTTGATTACGGATAGCAAAGGTCATAATGAATCCTTATTGTTGTCTGTGGGAATATCAGATTTCTTTTAGAGGAGATAAACTGTAATACATTTGTTAAATGTACCATAAAATAAATGTTACCCAAGGTTTTTAATTTTCCTTGGTAATAGCCCAGTTTGATGAATTGTCTGAATTGTCATTAGCTCTGGAGAAATTCATATTAAAGCTAGGTGAGACTCAAATGGCAAAAAGAAGTGACATGCTCAGGAGTCGTTACAGATGGATTCATGAGGAATTAGCAGATCTATCAGCTAGGAACACGTATCATTTATTTATTTTATTTACCTCACACCCAGGATCATGGTAACTGGCTCATTAGTGAGTTTAAAAAGAGCATATCATTGCCCAAACCACGTAATGACCCACATCTGCCTGTTGTGTTGCACGTCCCATGCTCGTGGCACATTTCCCCGGCTGTAGACGCGGGTGAGAGCAGATGCAGCAGCTGGGGCGAGTTCCCTCACCCCGCAGTGTCCGTGGTGGGAGAGGGCTGGCTGCACACACAGGGAGATGGCAAAGTGGGGTCTGCCTGCCCTGGCCTGCTCTCAGCTGCTGAGGAGGACTAAAACCCCAGGCCTGATCTGAAAAGATAAACTGGCAGTAAAGCATCTTACTTTGAGGTCATGCATCCCTCCCTCTCTTCTTGAAGGGGACTGAGAATAGACCTGGGAGAGGTGCCTGGGTTACTGGGAAGAGGCGGCAGAGAGGAGTCCAAAATGAGACCTTCATTGCTGTGAAGCAATAGGAGATGCAAACTGCAAGGGAATCGTTGGAAACGCCTCATCTTTCTGGAAACAAGGGCATAAATCAGGGCAAGAAGAGCTGGAGCCTGAATAGTATTTAGAAAACATAATCCTCTCTCAAAGACAGATGTGAATGTAATACCTATGGGTCGATGAGAGCTTGGGCCCATATCTATTCTGGCAGGTGTATTTACAGCTAGACTACTACATCAACCCTGCATAACAACCTCCTCTGCTACCTTTTTTAATAGGGGTGTCTGTGAGTGAGGAGTCAGTGCTGTCCGTGGCAGCGGGGTAAGGGAAGAACACTTGCCCTGTGAGCCTCTGTAGGGACAGGGGCTCGGCTTTGCTGCTCTGTTGCCTTCCGTTCTACCCCAGGCGGGAGGCTGGTGGCCACAGGGCAGCTGGAGCACCTCTGGGACATGTGTGCAGGCACCTACAGCATGTTTTAGGTGTCCTAAGTCCTGGTTGCTTTCTTTGGAGCTGGCTCTTGGTTCTCTCTGGCTAATCAGCAATAATAATTGAGATAACAGAGCTAATGATTTTTGCGTAGATCACTTCTCAAGCTACACTTTTTGTAGAACGGAGGGAAAATGTACGCTGATGAAAAGCAACTTCCTGGTTCAGTTCTGTAAATCAGTAACAACAGAACAACTAAAGGATGTTACAATAAAATCAGAACGTACTTTTTAATATAGTTCCCTTCATGCAGTCTGTACTATAAATGGCAGGCTACTAAAAGACATTCTCCATGTTGTCATGCATTTTAACTCCTTAATTGGGCTATTCAATTTGAACTACAAATGCAGCAGTGTCTCTGGATTTTTCAGCCTCTTGACTAATGGAATAGACGGCTTTAGCATTGTCCTATGAGAAAAAGACATGCTAAAGACTGTGCCAAATTAACTTCATTTCTTTAATTTAAGGGGCACACACTTGCTGCTGGATGAAAACTAGTATGAAATTGGACATGGTTGGCTAACAGTGATGATATAATTTCTCATTTTTGCTTTATTATATCTGCTAAGTACAAATTCACCTTCAGAGTTCAGCCAAGAGGAAAAATAGTGACAATATTAGCACCCAACAGAAAATATATTTGTTTTTTTAGCAGTTCTTTTTCTTCATTAGTTGTTTTTTAAAGAGACTTATTTTAAAAGAAAATTTATACTTCCTTTTTTATGGCTGCAGAGATTATATTTTATAATTTTCCTTTGAACATTTATAATCTTTTAATAGCTGGGTTTTTTTCCAGACAACGTGACAATAATTGCTAGATTAAAAAGAGAACAGTTTGATCGAGCTTGAATGCTGGCTTGATCCTATTTCCATTGAAGTCAGAGAGACTTCTTCAGTAAGAAAAGAGTTAGAATTTGCTTCATGATTGTTTCTTTTCTCCTGCCAAATCCTCTTTCACTCATCCAAGACAGCAAAGACTTCTGCTTTCAATCACAGTGTTGTAAATCTGGTTGAACTACATTGAGTCAATGGCCTTATTTTTGTATAGACCAGTAAAATGGGAGAAAGATTTATCCCAGTTGGATTCATGCTTCTTGTTAGTGAGGCAACATACTATATGATTGGCTTTTTCAGTATTAACTTCTTTTTCAGTCTATGTATGGAAACAGATGGAATGTATCATAGTTTCTAATAGATATGAAAGGTACAGTATGCCCCCCCCCCAAAAGAAGTTTTTATTTGGCTGAGGCTTTTCATCTTTTATCCTGAAATTTAAAATTAACAACAACGTGATATGTATTGCTATCCATTGCTCGGTTTCTGTTGCTTAACTGTCCTAGATGGTGTGACTGCTGACAGAATTGTAGCTGCTTGAAGGGCTGGATCCTAAAGGAAGAAGCACACAAGGTGCTGTTTGTTATTTATAGCACCCACAAGGTGCTATAGATAGAAGATCTAGAGACACATAATTTGAATCTTAAGACAACTCACAGTTAATGGAAGTGATGAATATGAAGATAACAGATTGAAGAAAAACAAAATCAGACAAAAATCACATGCTTACAGTTGTATTGAGGGTGAGGTTTTAGCTTGAAAAAGTTGTAGTTGAAATAACAAATATTCTCTACTGTAATTATAAGAAAACAGCAAAGGAGAGGGTCTTTTCTAGACAGAGAGGAGAGTCTTAATATGAAATCTTGGAAGGAGCCTTTATATTATTTAACTTTGTGGAAAAACAATTTTGAGTGGGTCCTGTGATAATCTGGGAGCTCTCAGGCAATCTGAGTTATTACATATTAGAGCCAAGAACTTACTTGGCATGGATTTTTATATGACCCTTGACATATTTATTTTTGCTGCAGTTTTTCCAAACAAGAAGGGACCATGCTTAGACTGTGCTTAGAAATCTGGAATATATTCAAACAATAAAAGAAGGAAAAAGATAATTTTGTTCTTATAAGTTCTGATATGCAAAATAGCTAAAGGTGGCACTGATTTATGTGCTTGGCTCCTCTTTTTTATATTTTGGCAAATTTCTGTATATATATATTTTAGCTATCTTTTTTTCACCTGGATACATGTGTTCCAAGAATTCATGAAACATAAATTATGTCCTGTCTGATATGTTTTTTGTGAGGCAAGATCCATTAAACCGTGTCATTTACAGATTATAACACTTTCAGGAAGTTTAAATCATTCATCTTTACAAAAGGAATACAAAATTTAATTCTGATTTGAGCATCCATTTCAAACCACCTTGGTTCTCATTAGTGTTCTGATAATCTAATGTTAGATTCATTACCATCTAAAATTATTGCAATCTGCTGCCTTTTGTTTTGATTCAAAGTCCATAATTGTGCCACATGATGTCAGTAATTACTGAGGCTGCTTTAGGAAGATACGCAAAGATATGGCAAGAAAAGATGATCAAGCCAAGTTTAGATTTGTTATATGGTTGTACATGTGCGTCAGAAACTACATTTTAGTAGTGTATCTGTTTACACTTGATATTGCGTAGGTTCCAGAAAAGGAGGAATTACGCTGGAAGATTAGGAAAACAAATTAAATATAGTCTTGAATCATCCAAGATTGAAAGGCAAGAAGTCCTAGCCACATGAGAATGAAGATTCTATTGTATTCAATCCTTTTTTTACTCCAATTTTTTTAAAAGACAATATATGCTCTTTGCTTTGTAGAACCTGCTCCTCTTCCATGCAAAACAGAATAAACTAAACACTCATACCTGCTGAAAATGAATAAATGTTGCTGACTCCAAATTACATTACAGATTATATAATTTAAAACACATAAAATATTTACTCTTTCTAAACAGTAATCCATTTTACTAATTTTGTCTTCTCTTTGTAAATGAATAAGGCAGTCTTTCCACCCCAAGAGGAGGGATGAAGTCAATTTAATATCTAGTCTTTGTTTTCATATACCTTATTATGAACATTTCACTAATGAAATTAGATTCTACAAAGAGTATAAACATGAAATACACATCCAGAACAGTTTACTGTAATAATGCAACATTACATCACAATTTGATCCATTGTTAAAAAAATAATAGCTTTGAAGGAGCCTGAATCCACTAATGGGGCACAACATTGTGGGTAAGGTTAAAAAAATGGATATGAGAACCAAGATATGCAGATGTGATGGTGGGTACGGAACGTGAAGTAGTTGAATGGTCCTAATTTTCCTCTCATGAAACTTTATTTCTCCTAAAAAGTTCCAATTTTGGTGGCCAGAAGCAGTTGCTTTTGAGAAATTTGGTAATTTTCTCACTTTAGGGTTTAGGGTTTATGGTTTGTTTATTTTTTTCATTCTAGTACTTGTGACTACCTTTCTTTTAGAAGCTTGTATTATTTTGGATGCAGATGAGACCTTTTTAGAGTAAATGAAAACAGAATCTCTGGCTAGAGAAGCAATAGATCTTGAGTGTTTTGGTTTCTGATCCATCAAATTAAAAGACTTCCCTTGTTCTGCGATTGGCAGCAGAAAGAAGTAGGACAATCCTGTAAAATGTCAGAGTTTTGAAATACATGTATATTTGTCGGAGTACTTAAGAAAGATTAAGGAAACTTGGCAAAAAAAGCTTTTCCTTTTGGCTTTTGCATGAAGAAGGGAAAAAAAAACAACCAACAACCATCAAGTTTGATGGCAGTTAACAGAGGCAATTTGCGGAAGCAGCTATAAATCAAGTCCTGCTTTATTACACTGCTGCACATCTGGAATAAGTTGGATTACTGCAGTGGACTTTATTTTAAATTGGTACTACTGAAAATGAGAACATGATGTTTCCTGAAATCACAGGCCAAAGTTTAAGAGGAAAGCCAGAGTTTAGTAAGAAGAAGAAAAAAAGGAAGAGAAAAAATTCTTGTTAAAACCAAATGTCAAGAGAGTGCAGTAAATGGAATAGGATTACTACCCTTATTTAGTCTTATTTCATTAGGTTTAAGTACTGCCGTTTATTGTGAAAGATATGAAAGAAGGAACAAAGAATCATAGCAGGCTGGAGATAGGTATGATGACTGAACAGTGGTAGAAAAGCAAGCTCCCTTTCCAGCTTAAAGATGTTTTTGCCAGATTATACAGGCAGCAGATTGTTGTTGATTACAAGTATAATGAGAGAGAAGATATTTAGAAATTGGCCTCAGATCACTTGGAGAATTCAGTAACCAAAGAGATGAAACTAGATTCTCTGCAGGCATTAGGAAACCACTAATGCTACGGACCAGAGTAAAAACTCTTTACTCCCACTGTTGAAAAAAGACTAACAACAGTAATCCCATCGAAGAGTTCTCCATCTGGTTTTACAAGAAAGGGAAAGCAATTAGTGGCTAAATCAGAACCAGATTACAGAAAACCAAAAATTAGCTGCATTGAAGCAAAGCTGAGAACCTCTCACAGAAAAACTGCTTAATTGGGAGAGAAATTCTGGTTTTGCTGCCTCAGAGCTCCTGGTGGGACTTTGTCATGAGCATCCCATAGTGTAGTATTTGGCTTTCTAGTTAGGTCATTTTGGAGTCCTGATCTCTTCCTCCTCACCTCAAGCAGCAGCTTTTTAGACTTCCTCAAGATAGCTCTAAAAAAAAACAAAAAACCCAAACAGACCACAAAACACAACAAAATCAAATAAACCCAAAAGACAACCTCCAAAAACCTCAATGAAACCAAGGACCTCTCCTCACCCACAAAGTACCTCGGCAGCCCTAACGACTTAGTCTGGGGTGTCTAGTATTTGCCAAGAGCAGGCAGAGGGCAGGGGAGGAGGAGGACCATGGATTAATCTAATACAACCAATTTAGTGCTGTAACTGTGGTGCTATCGTAGTGCCAGTACAAAAGTATCAACCTCTTTTTAAAAGTATACCTAGTATTCCAAGGTTGATGTATGAATAAGCAAAGGACAATCATTATTTCTGTGTCAGGAATTCAGCCTGGCTCGTCAGAAAGTTTGTAGAGCTGATACAGCTTGCTGGACACGGGCTGTTCCTGGAACTGGCTGTTTAATGACAGCACCAGCGCAGCAGCAGCACCAGCATGGGAAAGCGTGGCATGTAACATTTGCTGGCCTAACTAAGAAAAATGTGGTCTGATGTTACCTGTGGAGGTGTACAGCAGTCAAAATGAAGATAAAGAGGGGGAAATCAGTTTGACGTTCCATCATACAGCCAAAGCAAACGAATCGGTTTGTTAGCAGTATGCCAGTTGGGTTTGATAAAGAAAATCCAGTGGAAAGGTATGCCCAGAATTAATCTGAGATGAATGTTTAGAAGTCTGCTGTCTTGCATCAGGAAAGAGATATTTCTGTTCTTGTTGTTCCAAATCTCACAAAGAGAGATTTAATTAAAATATTTACAACCTGAACATAATTTCAATCTGACAGTATTGATATATTTGAAAACACAATTTTCTCAGCCTGTATGTAATAAGAGATAGGCCTTCAAGTGATACAACCTTGCCGCCTTTTTTTGACTATCACTGTTGAAGAGGAAACCATTTCTGTTAATTACAGCTCAGGGTATAGTGCCCCATAGAGACAATGTGATCTTTTAATTGCCTGTCTTTATTAGAAATAATCAAAACTTCAACTTCCTTAACCTGAGAGAATTGTGACATTTCAAAATGTTTTTCTTCAAAAATGAAAACTAGAACTTGTTTTTTTCAAAATTTTGAGATGTAAATTTTAGAATATAGTATTTTTCTGTCGATAAGATTGAAAGTGTTTGAATAAAGCCATTCATTTTAAATGTTATCACTGAATTTATACTCGTGATGGAATCAAAGAGTTTGGAATTTGAGTCCATATGGATACATATTTTGTCCTTTGATTTAATTAATGTATACTCATGAAATATTTTGCTTTCCTTGAGTCATCATTTTCTGACAGAAAAAAGTATTTTGCCAGGATATATTTGACCAGCTACTGTCACTGTTTTCTCTAAGTATTAAGGATAAATTTACAAGTATTATCTCAGAGGGACTTTATTTGAGGGTGACTGAAGAGCTTGCTAAAGTTGGCATTGTTGGAACTGTGTGGCTGAAACATCTTTGACTACGAGACTGTCACCAAATATGAAGAAAAAAAAAGTGAAGTTTAAAATATATTGTTTAGGTATGTTACCAAATTTCAATTCTCACTCCAGAAGAATTATTTTGCAGGTTGTTTTACTAATTAACTTCAACATTAGAGTTATTTCTGGAGGATTTATTCTGTTACAAACTAAAGTATTTGGAACAATCTTGCATCTCTAAAATTTTTCATTTGTTGTGTGATCTGATTTTAATACAAAATCAGGAATTTTAACTTGTGTAACAAGAATGTCTTGATATAACAGTTACAAGTTTAGTCACTGTAGGACAGTGATGCTTTTGTCATCTTGTGTGAATCCAAGACAATTCTCCTGACTTTGATGATTTATACACATGAAACTCTGAGATTTGACTAAGCTCTGCAGAATTTAGACTTCTGGTGATCTGAAGTAAGCAAGACAACTCTGGACATATGGAAGCTGATCTCTGGAAAGCTCTCCAGAATAAGCTTTGATTTAATTTCTCTGTTGACTTCAATTAGTAACTGCTTTTGTGACATAACAAGCATTAAGATGTTGTGAACCTTTGCAGTTAGCGGAGACTGTATTATATATATATATATGGCCATCAATGTTCAAATAGTATATAATTTCATAGCATAGAAAAGAAGCTTCAGTGGAGTTCTCTATGTAGAAAAGTTGGCTGTTTAACCATTTATTTCACTAGGTCAGGATTTTCACTCTGGGGACTTAAATGTAATTGAAGTGCCTTGGTAATCTGTGGTCATTTAACATATTTCAGTTGGGTTATGGTGTGTGAAATACAAAGGTGTTATAGATTGCCTGAGGGGCCATCAGCCAAAGCAGAAAGGAGAGAAAGAGATTTCATTCTTCCATCTTTTCACAAGTCACTAATACAGCAAAATGAATTTTGGTAAACAATGCCTTATTTTCTTGCCTGTTGAGCAAAGGGTGTTATTTCCTTTCACAGACATGTGTGGGAAGAAATTGGGGAAAATGGCTAGTTACACTGTTTAGCTATGACTGACAAATCATACATGTCATCAGAGAGTTGTTTATGCCAGACTATTTCCATTTATTATAACAAACTGACACAATGTATACTTGTAGTAAGCATTGGTAGTTATAACCTAGACTTTCTTGTTTCCTCCAATAAAAGGTGAATGCATTTTGATCATCTGAGAAAGGAGGGATCTTCCACTTACATGCCACCCTGTGTCGCAGAGTGTGCTGCTGTCAGAAACAGCCTCCTCATTAACTTCATACAACTTCAGATTAGGCCTTTTCATTGCTTTTCACACTTTGCATGCTCAGGAGCATCCCTCCTGGAGAGCCATGCATTTTTAAAGCAGTTGGAAAACTTCTTTAAACAAAAGGTAACATACTGTCTTGTGAGAGAATTTGAGTCTTAACACAGAAATAAGCAGTCATCGGTCTGCTTTTCTGTGCCGTTTCCTCTTACCTGAAGTTGGGCAATCATCTTCATTTTCTTTCATTTCCTTGGTGAATACAAGACTAGTTTCTCCTTTTAAAGAAATCAACTGATCTGTGAATAATTCCATTGATTTAAATCAAAAGACTGTTGCAGTGTGATTAAGAACTGCTAAATTTTACTGTCCCTTTTTTTGGTGATTGTTCTTCTGATGGAATACTGAGCAAGAATAGATTATTTGGAAGAATTGGCTTATTTTTACTTATTTTAACTTTATAAATAAATCATATGATCATGCATGAGAAACCGAGGTCCTATGTTCTGTATTCCCAGCACATCAATCAGTGCCATTTTGAGGGTTAGAATTTTATTTTGTAGAATCATCACCTTGATAATGCAACAACATTTAATATTCCTTAAAGTGCTGTATATACACTTACTACTTTAGTAGTAGATTATGAAAAAGAATAAAATAACAAAATTCAAACATTCTGGAGGACACCATGTCTAGCCAAATATTGCAAGTTGTATTTGAAAACTAGGGAAAGATTTATATTTTTTTTGTGTTTGCATTAGTTCAAGTACCATGAAACATAGATGGGTAATACTCAGAAGAGAGGATGGGATTTCCAGTATAAACGTGTATTCCAGGGTACTATGGCACTCTAGCAATATCTGGTGTCGGTGCAAAATCATTGAAGACAAAACTGTGTATTACTAGGCCCAACATCGGCCTCATTGCTTGTTGAATCCAAGTAGATCATGACTTGTGCTGAAGGAAGTGAGTATTTATGAGTGTGTCTGTGCATGTAAATGAAATAAGCCTATACCTTAGAACTGTAGAATCAGAATCATACATGAGCCAATGACAGGCCGTGTAAAGCAAAACCCAAATAAATAATGAAAATGCAGTGCAACTAATGAAAACACATGTGCCAGAGAAAGTAGGTACTACAGATGCTTAATAAACTTAGCCTTATGGTGAATCATCACCACAGAAAGCTGCAGATTTCCAGGTAAAAACTGGAAAAACTAAGGTAAACTAATTTCCATGAAGAGTCTATTTTATTTTAGGCTCTTCTCGTGGGATCTTTTTCATGAGAGATTCTTGGCAGGGTTGTTTTTCTTTCAGGAGCTATCGAAGGAAGAGCATCAAGGAGCCCTGCTCCTGTAACCAAGGGTCAGGCAAGGCCCTTAATAACCCCAGCAGGGACTGAGAAGAGGAGGGGGCAGCCCCCGGGGGAAGCTTGCTGATACCCCAAAACACACTGCTGGATTACAGCTAAGGACAGCATTAGGGGGACTGTATTTCTACAATAACACCCTTGGATGTGGTGCCAGTTTCAAATGGTGTGATGAGCAGGAGGCTTATCGGCCCCTTCCATTTTCTGCAACAGCATTACATCTAGCCTGGGTATGTCTGGAAAACTTTTGTCAAAGCCCCTTCCTGGCTGATCCATGCCATGCAACTACCTTAGCAAATACAGCAAGGTTGGTATTTGCATAAATTGGAGGAAGTTGGTCCTGTCGATGTGTATAGAGACAGCTTTTCATCAGCTCCACTTGGTCTCTTGGTCTGTCATGGCTAAGCTGGCCCTGATCCAAAAGCCAGGCAGCTGTGTTGGCATCATGTTGTGCCCAAGCAAATATGTTCTGCGTCTCAGCAGGGCGCTTCAGCCGAGGCAGAGCACTGTGCTAGGGCAGTCCTGTGGTTTCTGGGGCTGGGCTGTCTCGTGGTCTGCATACCCACAGCAAGTACTGAGCAGTTTTGCAAACCTCCCCTGAAGGGCAGAAATCTGCAAGCTGAGTGGGGAGCTTCCTAAGGCAGCAGTTCTCAACATTTTTAGACTGATCTCTTCCTTTGTTCTTCTCCACTCTAACAGCTGCATTTGCATCCACTCACACTTCTACCATACCTTTGCACTTGAAGGACCAACCTTCCTCCGGGCTTTGGTGGCTCTCAGGCAGCAATGCTGAGCAGCTAAGACCTTGGGGACAATTTCATATTTCTCTCTTGTTGTCAGCCTGGGTCATAGAAGCAACTCAAGGAAAAATTAACTAATTGCAATGAAGAAAATAGAAACTAAACAGATATTTTAATGCATGTGGAAATGTGAATATTCATTACATTTGGCTGTTCCCTTTCACACTTTATATATGCTATATTTAAAATTACATTAAAGGCTTTTTAATGGTTTTGTTTGCTTTTCATTTCTTGATGGGTTGTAGAATAAATACATTGTGGATTTTGTTAAAAATGACCCCCTTAACCTGGGACTACTAAGCCAGGCCAATGCATTCTTCCCAAATTCAGATCTTTAACAGGGTCTGGAAGAGACTACACATGAAGGTTGTCTTTTACTGGTACATGTCAAATATGGTAGCTAATAGAAAGTTACGGATGAAAGGTCTCCTAATGCTGTAATGTATTGTGTTGAACATACTGAAAGAAATTTTGAAGAAAAATATAGAAAATTTAATTTTAAAAACGTGGTACAGTTCCCACTAAAACCAGCTGGATATATTTACAATGACTTCAATGAGAGGTAGAATGGCTCTTTCTAATTATATCTAACTTAAGAATGATTGGTCTGGGAAAAGAAGAAATTTCTTCTCCTGGTGTTCTGAAATTTTGTACTGCACCAAGAGATCAGAATTGATTAATCTTGATATCAAATTCTAATGATAGAGTCTTTTATCAAAAGCTGCAAAAGTACTTGATACATGGGGTAATAAAGAAAGAAACAAAGTAAAATACCAACAGAGGACCTTACATCTAATCAGTTCCTTGGTGTGGTGCTGGCAGGAATTTGGAGCAGGTTTATATACTTAAGATGAAATAGGGAAAGAGCTGGAACATATAAATCCTAAAGGAGAAAAATGTCTGCAAGCTAGTTAGTGCATGGGCTAAGGGATCTTTTAATCACAGGACTTTTAAGGTACCTAGGTTGGTGATGAAATGTCACATCTCCTAATGGTTGCTATATATATCTGTTCTGCACAGATCAAAGGGGAAAGCTGCTTCTGCTGCTCATTGCCTGCTGTTCTCATGAATAAACATATATTCTGATTTAACCATTTCATTGCATTTTGATAAAAAAAATTTCCACAAAGAAACAAACTAACCTGGATCTGGGAAAGAAAAATATTTAGCAAAAAAAATCACAGAATGACTAAGAGTCCTTTCTGCTAGCAGGTCATCTCAGGCAGCTGGGACGGATCATATTCAAACAAGAAGCTTTTGCTAGGAGCTGAATACTGCTGGTGGAAGGATTAGGTGCAGGACTGATTTGTGCACCTGCACAAATCTTATGGTGAAAAGAGTAGGAACTAATCCAAAAAGTAACAATACTGTGGAAAACGGGAGCCTTTCCACTGCCTTCAGTGTACTGGCACATTCCTCCACAATCCTGCTTGGTTGACATTGCTAGAAATCAATAAAAATATCTGTCTTTAACAAACCAACAAATAATATTTGTCAGTTATAAAGTTCTTTACAGGCATGAGATAACTGGAGTTTTGATCATGCCGATATATGTAGCATTTATTTTTAACTGGATAGATAGTGATCGATCTTCATTACCCTGCATGTTTAAGTCCGGAATGTTGCAGTGTAAGCTCAGAAGAACAGCAAAGGTACGATGTGATGTGTTTGCACAACGTATAGCAAAGAAGGGCCCAGTTCAGAGTAGAGTCTCCAGAGGAATTTCTGCCCCTGGTAATTTTTTTCCCCTGTCATGACTACACACTGCTCTGTGGCAGCTGCACCACCAAAAAAAGAGGAAGGTCTAGATGTATGGAGCAGGATGAATTTTAAACTATAGGATGGATTTTATGTCTTTCAATCAGCCACTGCTGCTGTTGTATAACTCAACTGTTCTTAAAATTTTTGTTAAATAATTCAAAACAAATTGAAAGTTCTTTGATGCTGGGTTTTGTGATGTAAACAAAAGCTAATAATAAAATGACATGTTTGTTTTAAAACAACAAAATTTTGTAATTAAAGGCAATCTCAAATTTTTCTTATTAATTTATATTAGACATATCATAAAAAGATTTCTCTGCAGATGCTTTGACTTATTGTAAAATTGGGTCTAATGGAATGTGCTGAGCATTAGCTTGCTCTGGGTGCTGGTAATTATGCTACTTTATAAGACAATTTCCAAAAAAGAAAAGAGAGACAAGGTTTCAAGGATGCAGTCGAGCAGACGAATGTACTTAATGATGGTACTTTATCTTCTATTCAGAAGTGGAATTTTCTGCTTGTAATTCAGCATCTTCAGAGCCGTCTGTGTAAAGGCTGACCTGGTAAGGACCAGCTTGGCCACCATGAAAGCCAGTGGTGAGCCAGAGCCTCGCTGTTCCGTGTGTCCAACACGCACCCAGCTGGGGCCAGGCTGTGGTACAGACCCTCGGATCTGCTTTTGGGGCAGGAGCGGTGGGCTCATCATGTACTCCTTGGGAGTCAAGAAATGAAACCACAGTTTCATTTTTTCACAGGTTCTTTCTTCCCTCTGCCCCTACCCCAACAAAAGCAAAATATGATGCTCATAACTTTGCTAAGGGATTTTCTTTTGAAGAAAGATTTTCTTTTGAAGAAGAGATGTTTAGAAGTCAAGAGACAACTATTATAAATTATATTATAAAAGATAATGCATCTGAATGTTCTTAAAATATAAGCAGGTGCAGAAGAGGACATGATAAAGTATTGTATTAGGGTCTTTATTAATTTGGCATAATGATTTCAGGTAACTTAACTGTAACAAACATAATTTTTATAGAATCATAGAATTGTTTTGGTTGGAAAAGACCTTTAAGATCATCAAGTCCAACCATTAACCTAGCACTGCCAAGTCCACCACTAAACCATGTCCCTAAGCACCACATCTACATATCTTTTAAATACCCCCAGGGATGGTGACTCAACCACTTCCCTGGGCAGCCTGTTGCAATGATTGACAACCCTTTTGGTGAAGACATTTTTCCTAATATCCAATCTAAATTTTACCTCTGTGAAGTTAGCTAACTGAATGCACATTTGTGTCACCCTCCACCTCACTGCCTTATCAGGCTAATGGAGATTCATCTGAACCGAAGAACCAACTTTTCAGAGAGCTTTAGTGACTTTCTCAAATGTTACATTCTTGTTTTCTCATTCTCCATCCCTTTTTTTAAAATGGAAATAAAAATGCAACAGAAATATTCCATTTATTTTTCCCAGGAAAGACTTAAAATAAGAAGTAGTGTTTAACATACATTCATTGGCAATGTAGTGTAATTCTTTTCCATTTGTCTTACATAAACACAGAGACAATATTAAATATGTGAAGTTTCCCTTACACTTTGATTGATTTGTTGTAATCAAACTGTGGTGGGGTCCTAAGTACAAAAAATGCATTTTGCTTTTGATGAAATGCAACATTAATACAAGTGTGTGACTTGGGGACCTCCTGTTTGGAGTAAGTTTATTGCTACCACCGCTCTCACGGTTCCAGTCAAGCAGCAGGTCTTCTGGTTTTCAGGAGTTTTTAAAAAATGCTCTTGGCTGACTCAAAGTTATATGAAAAAATGGTGAACTATCCCATAAGCTGGAATCTCTTCAGAATCTGGAACTTTGCAGAGCAGTTAATCCTCCTGTCTCTTTTAAACTTTATGTCAAGAATATATATCTCACTGAGAAGTTGCATGGGGCTCCTACAGTCCATAACTTCGGGCGGTGCGTGCTGGTCTGAGAGCAGAAATACTACAGTTTCTAAGCCCGACAGTCCATGAAGAAGCCAGGCCAGCTCCACCCAATTGCCAGAAGCATTGGAGAGAAAGATATTAGGGTAAACAAATGGGCATTTCCCCAAAAAGTGTTTTCACTGCTCTGCTCCTAGCCAATACAGATTTTTTAACCCTGATGCTGTACATTCATAACTCTGCGTTGACCTTTTAAGGTGTACACTGCATATCTGCATAGGATATTCTGGCTTTTAACAAAGCAGCAGAGAGATGTATTATCAATACCTGAAAATCTACCACTCTAATCGAAGTGTATGTGACCTAAAAGCCATCTTAAGGGATTAAATAGATTTTACACTGAAAGGAAAAACATAGAATTATAGAATACCTTGAGTTGGAAGGGATATGTAAGGTTCAAGTCCAACTCCCTGCTTCTCACAGGGCTACCTAAAACTAAACTATATGACTAAAAGCATCATCCAAGAGGATCCTTGAATGCTGACAGGTGCTTTAGGCAAAATCTTTTCTGAGATGCTGTCAGGGTGCCGTGGGAGCCAGGGAGCCGTGGGGGTGCCCAGGGTGGATGGACTGGGCCTAGCAGCCAGGGCCCGTCCCAAGCCCCCAAGCCAGGAGTGGGGCAGCCATGGGCAGCCCCGACCCGGGCATTGGCACCTCTCTGGGGATGGGGACAGACCAAGACTGGGCTGGGCCTTGTGGGGCCACTGGTGGTCCCGGCTCAGCGGGGCTGATTGCCGGGCAGGGCAGGGCTGTGGGAGCTGGAGACTGGTCCTGCTGCAGCATCGCTGGGGCAGGGACTGACAGCGCCAGGGGGCTGACATGGGGTCCTGAGCCCTGGGCAGGGTGGGGGGACTGGGCAGGGGCAGTCAGACCAATGGTGCCTTCAGGGCCCTGACAGATCATTATTAAGTATATGAAGATACTTATTAATGAAAAAAAAAATCCAATCTAATCTCAGTGTGTTGACTTTAAAAGCCATTTTGCAATGATCCTGGAATCACTGGTGAGTTTCTTCCTCTTGTTTTAGCAACTGTCTTTTGTTCCTTTGTGCCATGCAGCTGGGAACCAGCACCTTGTCAGGCTGCTCTGCCCGTCTGCAATGTTGAGTTCACCCACTCCTCTGCTTGGGAGCATCCGGGAGGGGAACTCAGGCACACATTGGGTTGAATTACGGCTCTTTGCTACCTTGTGAAGAAAGGAGTTCCTTCAAGGAATCATTTTCCCATTATTTTTATGCCTCAGGACTAGATTTATCTTGGACTTAACCAAGAAGCAGTCTGAAGTACCATCTTTAAAGCAATTTCTGTGTTTTGAAGTAAGAAAGGAGAAATTGTAAATCAACATGATCTTTTCAGGTGTAATCCACCGTTGCCTTTTGTTTATCTCGTTGCTTTGACAGACTAACGTGCAAAGTATAGAGTCATCTCCTTTACCTCTTCCCCTTTCACATTTACTTACAGGTGGCTCCATGCTCTGATTTGCCATGCATACCTGTGCTTTATGTGGAGAAGGTCCTATCTAACTCTAATTTGTTTGCCACACTCTTGATATCAAGACATGGCTTTGGAGGTCCAAGTTTACAACTGAAGGATTTTAATGGTTCCCTCATTATTACTCTTTCTTCTTTACATTATGGAACATGAATGTATTCCCACCAAAATTTTGTGTTTCCTAAAGGTGGGTTTCCTGCAATATCCATGCATTCATATTCTATGTTCACGAGGTATCTACAACATACAGAAAATGTTAAATTTGTTCACTTTGGTCTAGAGACTGTTGCACATTATGTAACACCCCAGGGATTTCTATAAATAACCAGAAATTTGTAACAGTCACTTTGCTGCTGTGTGGAATAATGTTCTTTTGACAATGCATTGAGCTGGAAATCCAAACTTATAAGCAAATGCTGAGAGTTACACTTTTGCATGGACCTGAGCACGTCCTGAGTTGTGCTGAGCAAATGCTGACTAGTTTATTCAATTGCATTAGGCATCAATTGAAAAATGTTTTTTCGTTTCTGTGGAGATGGTAGATATTTCTCTTAGCTTGTTCAGTAAAACATAGGTGTGATGCAAGCTGGTGTTTTGTTATGATTTTTATATTGAATTTAGATGTTTGGTTTTTTTTGTCTACAGATAAGAGAGCGAATTGGGGCTTCATTTGAATATAAAATTTTCTTATTTGCATGAAACTTTCTCCACTCTTGGTTAATTGGCTGTGGCTCTGACTTACCCCATTCTACAAGCAGAGCTGGAGTATTAGAGAGGTTGTAATGGCTGTTTCTTTTTCTCTGTTTAAGGTCAGAGTTCTGTGTTATGCCTGTGTTGGTGGTCAGCCAACCACAGAGCAGAGTTAACTTTATGGGCATATCAAGTTTTTGTTTAACTAATTGAATTGAGATTTGGAGCGTTTAAAATACAAATCTGTTAGACCAATACACGACTTGTACTTCCCTCAATATACTTATATAATGGCATTTAAGTGTCTTTAAATACACAGGAATATCTTTACTGCTATGAAGTAAGTTTATTCTGACAGGGGATGGACTCACTAGTGTAGGCATCTATGTCGAAGCTTTGTGCTCCCTTTACAACAGTGAAATGTAGGTATTTCTACATATGAGACATGATTCCTTCGACCCTTAGACAACTCACATAGATCATGTGAATTTTATTCTGGAAGCCCCTGTTTCTGTTGTTGCCTGTAAAAGAGGACAGAGTGACTAGTTGCAAACTGAGTGGAGCAAAGAATTCCACACTATCCACTATCCTCACCACTTAATGTTTCCATTCTCACTGTCCCTATCAATAGAAGAATATCCCACATGAAAATATTTTTTTCCAATTTGAGCCTTTTACTTCTTGTTCATTTTACAGTCACAGAAGGTTGAGGTTGGAAAGGACCTCCGCGGGTCATCTGGTTCAACCCCCTGCTCAAGCAGGACCACCTAGATGCAGTTGCCCAGGACCATGTCCTGATGGCTTTTGAATATCTCCAAGGATGGAGACTCCATAACCTCCCTGGAAAACTTGTGCCTGTGCTCGATCACCCTCAGTAAAAAAAGGTGTTTCCTGATGAGCCTTTCCTCACAGGAGAGATGCCCCAGTCCTTGATCATCTTTTTGGCCCCTCACTGGACACCGTCCAGCATGTCCATGTCTCTCTTGTACCGGGAAGCCCAGCACTGGACACAGAACTCCAGGTGTGGCCTCACGAGTGCTGAGCAGAGGGGAAGGTTCCCCTCCCTCGACCTGCTGCAACACTCATCAATGGACCCCAGACTACTGTTAGGCTTTGACACAAGGGCCCATTGCTGGCTCATGTTCAACTTGGTGTACACCAGGACCCCCAGGTCCTTTTCTGCAAAGCTTTTCCCACTGGATTTGTAGAACAGTCTGAGTTCTTTGCATCAGTTCTTAGTGTATTTCAAGAATTTCATGTCCTCACCCTGAGATTTTTCTTCTTTTTGGGTAAATCAAATTTTTTCAAATATTTTTGTAGGTCATATTTTCTAGACCTTTCATCACATTCGTTGCTCTTCACCAGACTCTCTCCAATGGATCCACCTCTTTTTTATACCAAACAGAAAACAGTTTTCCCCATCCCGGGCCTGAACACTGGTGGTCAGAACAAAAGGATTACTTCCTGTGTTTTGCAAGCTGTATTCTTGGTTACATAGTCCTGTATAGTGTTTTCTTTCTTAATGACAGCATGACTTGTTGGCTTACATTCATCTCTTTTGCTCTGTAGACCCCGGGACATTTTCTTAGGATCTGTTAG
Organism: Aramus guarauna; assembly: GCA_013400195.1. Lineage (NCBI taxonomy): Eukaryota > Metazoa > Chordata > Aves > Gruiformes > Aramidae > Aramus > Aramus guarauna. Next base: position 259,900 of record VXBL01000994.1, on the reverse strand, counting down.
CCTGCATGTATTTTTTGCATTTGATTAGTTCTGCCTAAGCATATTCATTACCCTTGTTTTGAATACTGGTTTTAGCCCATTTCTCCTGTTTAAGAGATTTTATTTTTTTTTTTTTAATTCCAGTGTCTTCCATCATACTTGCAGCCCTTCTTTTAGATGTGTCACTTGGAAACATTACAAGCAGAGTCATTGCATTTATTTCTGGAAGTGTCCTGTTGCCTTGTCCAGTGCTCACAAAATCCCCTAAGCCCCTAACTGCTCAAATACTTTGAAATATCTTTCTGTAAATGTCCCTGAGACATTGCCATGTATCCTGCATCACATTCACAGAAATGAATCCAGCTGTTTTAAAATTTAGGCTAGCATCTGGCTCACCCTTCAAAAAGTCACCCTATACTCTCATCCTCAGTGTGCAGGGATGGTGTTTTTTTAATGTTGTTTTCTTTGTACCTTGAAGTGATGATGGTTTCCAGGTTGATTTGTCATAAGCTGATTTTCCCCCAATCTTCCCAGTCATCTAAATAATTACGGACCTGTGAAAGAAGCAGCTTTGCTTATTCTCATTGAATTTGTTCATTGTATGAAGTCAAGCATGCATGTGTAACTGTTTATGAAAGTGTGGCCTAGCACTGTAAGGTTCCTAACCTACTCCCAATAAAACCCCTAAAAAAAAGGATATAATGACAGTTTGGGAGGGATTATGTACTGATCAAAGTCAAAGCAGCAGCTCCATTAAACTTTGTGGATGGCAGAGGCTGCAGAACACATGGCCTGGCCTAATGAGGAAGAAAATTATTCTTTAAATCCCCATTTTTTTCTCAAAAATATTGTCTCATATTTCCCTTAATTTTTTCCAGAATGTGTGTATACCTACTCTCAGTCACTATTTCAAAACACCTGTCTGTACAGAGAAGTATTGTCTTCCATCAGTGCAACAAATGAGGCTTTTCCCCATCCTTAAAGACGAGGCAGTGGAGTTGGCATTTGATTCATAAGCTTTTGATCCATACTTAATCCTAGGGTGGCATGCGTCCAGAGCATGCAGAGCGTTGGATATTGTGTACCTAATGAAGTAGCTGTTGGTGCACAGCACAGTAGGAGACTCTCTCATGTTCTCAAACAGCAGCTTTAGAGTCTGTCAGTGTTCCCTGGATGCATCTTTGGAGAGAGAGGCTGAAAGAGCTCCTGAGAAGCAGGGCTGCTTCTGCTTGCTCCCCTTTCTTTGCGGGTTTGCAGTGAGCATAAAATTCAGTGATAGGTTTGGGTTTTTTTCATCCTAGAGCTACTTAGGCTGCACCATCATTTCACAGAAATGTAATCCCATAAAATATGATGTGTAATTGCTCATTTCAAAATGTTTTCTTATACCACTGTAGATCAGGAGAATGTCCTCTGAAAACAGTGGAATTATTCTCATTTCATTCAGTGAGAATATAATTAAAGAGACAGAACAGCAATGAAATGTAGAGTAAAGAAATACAACTGATGACAGAAATGTTTCAGTCTTTCCCAGCTTCCAGGAAAGATAGATGATGTAATCCTGATTGCCTGTAGGCTTATGGTCCAGGTGTAAAGCAGTCCAGCTCTGAAGAGAAGCCCAGAAGTGGGACTTGCTATGGCAAGCTTCAGGCAAATCTGATGTCCCATTTCATTCAGTTATACTGTAAGACACAGAGAAGGATATAAGAGGCAAGAGAGTCCAAAGAAAAGAGATGGAGGTTATGCTGGATCACAGTTGCAGACCAAAGTCCTCTAGAAAGAGTCTGAATCATCTCAGAAACTTCTTTGGAAAGGAAAGGGCTTTGCAAAAACTGAGTAGACTGATGCAGTCTTTGCTCTTCTTTACTGTTGTACTTTACAAGACCTCAGTGTTTCTCCTCAGGCAAGCTGGGGCAGCTTTGCTTCTGCTGTCCAGTTCCCTGATCTGACAACTGGAAGAGACTAGCAGGCCAGTTTCAGAAAAAAACCAAACCCCTCAGTCATCAAGAGAGAGCAGGATATCAGAATCACTAATTTAACATGAAAGGAGTGACAGGGAACATCAACAATTCCTGCTGAGCAGAACAAATGATAGTAATATTCAGAGGATAAAGCCAAAATAGCACTGAACCTCTGACACTTTTAGGAAACTAAGCAGTTGTGTAGGGAGAGTATCTTTGCAAAAGTTTCTAAAAATACTCTAGAAACTCTCAACCATGTTGAAGCCGGGGCTAAGCTCACATGGGCAGAAGAACAAGTTATTATTAGTTAGGCATTTCACAGGATTGTCTGTGTCTTCTATTGCTTCTCACACATAAATCTTGAAGTGTGTTACAAGGTGGTCAATATCATTGTTCCTACTGTGCTGAAAGGGCAGATAAGCACTCAGAGTTGATAATTTGCCTGGGGTTACCCAGAAGCAGAGCAGAGGACTCCAGAGTGCCTGTTTAGTACGTTATTCACTCGATCAGTGTTTCCTGAGAAGAATCCACCAGGGGAAGGTTGGCACAATATATTCACATGGACAGAGATCACATCAAAGAGTTTAACACCTCAAATTGACAGAGGCAAAGCAGGAGCACAGAGGGATGTGTTAATTTTCTTCTAGTCTCACAGCAGGATAACAGAAGAAACAGGGCTCCAAGCCAGGTGCCTTGCCTTGCTGACAAGCAGTCCACCCCCAGGCCAGGCTGGCTCAGCCAGGGTCTGTGGTCACACTCTCCCCTCCTGAGATGGCACCTTATTTTCACCTGGAGGTGGAAAAGAGAAGTGATAATATGAGATACATTTATTTTGCACACCAGTGGAGTTCTAGGAACACAAAGGAGAAGAACTCTCTGGCAAAGGGGAGCAAAATAAGAAGAGAATTTAGAAATTACATGCTATGTATTTCACATTTGGAAATTTGCACTTCAGAGTTAAAGCAATTTTGTATGTGTCCTTTGAAAGCGTGAGGCTGCATGCATGAAGAAAGCGCCTATTTCCTTTATGTTTTGAGCAGGGAGCCGTATGTTTTAAAAATTAAGAAGAACAATTAGTCTTGGAGCATTAAATCTGCCATCTAGTAGCTGATTAGCTTTCTCACAGAGATGTCTGTCCCGGAATGAAGCTGAGGAAACAAGGCTTAGAAATGTAAATAGTAGGTGTGTGGGAATATAAATTAGGAAAATTGACAATTCTAATTACTTTCATTTACTTTCATTTGCTGAGTTCCCAGGCTGACATCAGAAATTACATCTGTCGGGTTGCTAACAGGTCGGGTATGGAGGCAGAGGGGCATGAGGACAGGATAGGCTCAGTCCCCATGTTCACCATAGGATCTTCAATGACAGCGTATTATCTGATGCAAGAAATCAGTAACAGAAAAAGGAGCTTCCCAACATCTCCCCGAAACATGGAAAGTACCATGTAGGAGTAGTTGTCAGCTCAGCAGGAGCTTCCAGGCCTCTGGACAGTTAAATCACTTCATTATTACAGACACCTCTGGATTCTCTGATTGAGGTTTTCCTATTTTGCTTGGGAGGATTGTGGATGGAAGGAGGATTAAATGATAAAGTGAATCATATGAGAGTGAGGGAATGCCTAGGCGATGAAAGAAAAGGTCATTGGAGGAGATCTTTTTATTTCGGTGGGTTGTGTGGAATAGAAAAATACAGATTTAAGGCATTATGGTGCCTAACACTGTACTTTGATGCACAAAGTTTGTATTTTGTGCCTGTTTTGACTATAAGATCCTTGGGGTAAGGACTGTGGGTTTTTTGGATCACCTAGCACAGTATTGCCCTGGTCTTTGTGCAGTCCTGGAATGCAAACATTATTTATGATTGTTTTTCATGGCAGAAGCTATGGCAGGCTGTATTTACAGAGAGATCCAGTTTATCCAATTTAATTATTTTCTGCTTAAACAAAACATGTTCATCTTAGTTTTCTGTTTGTTTGGTTTTGTTTTTTAAATACTATATTCAGGTGAAAAATGTCCCTTTACAGTATTTGACAGTTACTGCTGTGTGACCCGAGTAAGTTAATAAAAATCAGAATGTATGTAGCCCCAAATGTCAAATATATCATTACAGTTGGGTTTCAATGTCCATTTCAATCTGGTAGTTTTGTGCTTGGCTGCCATCGTGGAGCAAGAGGCAAGAAGCCAGGACCTCATTGGTATCAACTACTGGATAGCACTCAAGACATCTAGCTGTTTAACAGGCAAATGCAAAATCTATAAACCAGTGTGACAAACCACCTGCTGCTCCTCTCCTAGTGTTCCTTCTTCTATTCTGAAAATACAAATTGCATGAATCTGTATCACCAAGAAATCTGCAGACTCTAACACAATGTCAGCCTTCAACTCTGCTGCACGTGTGAGAAGGCAAATAGGAAATAGGAGCACTGGTACACTTTTTCAATGTCATTCATTATTTTATGGAGTTCTTTCTCATGTCTGTTTTTATTTGACCTCTCCATAGCATGGCAAATTTTGACTTAGTAGCTGTTTTGCTGAAAAAGTATGGTAGCTACTTCACCATTTCACTAACCTGCTTTCAGATAGTTGTAATTTCCCTTTAATTTTGTGCTTTTTATAATTTATAGCTAAGTAACAGAGAAGGAGATACTCTGGAATTTGCTTTTGAGGCCAGGTACATGCCAGGAGCAAAATTTAGAAGCATTATTTACACATTCTGAGAAATACATGTTATTATTGTTGCTTTCTTATTTAATTGGGTTGAAATAGAATCAAACATCTGATTTGAGAATACTTTTGTGTATACAGTATACAGTATAGTAAATAGCCTATTTTCTGACTCTCCTTGGTGAGTAGACTCTGTGAGTCTCATTACTTGAATAGGTGAGTGCAAGAGGTTTCTGTACAAAAGGCTTGTCGTGGTTTAACCCCAGACTCTAACTGAGCACCAGGCAGCTGCTCACTCACCGCTCCCCACCCAAGGGTCTGGGGAGGAGAATGGAAAAAAACCTCGTAGGTTGAGATAAAGACAGTTTAATATGATAACAAAGGAAGAGAATAATGATAACTAACAACAATAACGACAATACAAGTGATGCACAAATGCAATTGCTGACTGCATGCAAAAGGAAAATAAAACAATCTGACACACAGGCTGTTTCTGAGCTGCAATCCCACCTCCCAGCTAGCCTCCCCAGTTCTACACGGAGCATGATGTTATATGGCATGGAATATCCCTGTGGCGAGCCTGGGTGAGCTGTCCTGGCTGTGCTCTCCCAGCTTCTTGTGCACCTGGCAGGGTGTGAGAAGCTGAAAAGTTGTTGACTGAGTGTAGACACTACAACTACCTGTCAACAACTAAAACCATCAGTGTGTTATCAATATTATTCTCATACTAAGTCCAAAACACAGCACTATACCAGCTACTGGAAAGAAAATTAACTCTATCATCTCAGTCGAAACCAGGACAAGGCTAGAATTTCTATCATTTTAGCTGAAGAGGAAGGATGGTGAAAGCAGAATGGGATCCACATCTATCAGCTAATTTGTCATTTTGTAAACTCTATTTTTATTTTGCAGGTGATGGAAATTAAAGGACAAATGATTCATGTGCCAGAATCTAATTCGATTTTGTTTCTGGGTTCCCCCTGTGTGGACAAGCTGGATGAACTGATGGGCCGAGGCCTCCATCTTTCGGACATACCTATCCATGATGCTACTCGCGATGTCATATTGGTTGGGGAGCAAGCAAAGGCCCAGGACGGCTTGAAAAAACGAATGGATAAGTTGAAGGCAACACTAGAATGCACACACCAAGCCCTGGAAGAGGAGAAAAAGAAAACAGTAGATCTTCTTATTTCTATTTTCCCTGAAGAAGTGGCTCAGCAGTTGTGGCAGGGACAGCAGGTTCAGGCCAGGAAATTTGATGATGTCACCATGCTCTTCTCAGACATTGTTGGCTTCACTGCCATCTGTGCACAGTGCACGCCCATGCAGGTCATCAGCATGCTGAATGAGCTCTACACGCGGTTTGACCATCAGTGTGGATTCCTGGATATCTACAAGGTAATAGCTCAAGTCTTAAGTTAGCAAAATCTAATTGAAACTAAGAAAAAAATCCCAGTAGACATCTTCCTAAATTACAGACCTTCCCTATAAAAACAGAAAGGCAATATTTTTGTTTTGCGTGAAAAAAATACCTTTGAAATATGCCCACTGAAAATCAAACCCTTTGATGCTGAGCTGTCATCATGGTTCCCCCATGGGAATATATGTCTCATATTCTCATTTTCCTATAGGAATGTACACCTCCTGTATTATAGCCTGGTTTCCTTTAGGTGACACATCAGCCACAGTGTCCTAAGGGCGATGAAGTGCTCAGTGATGATCCTAGTCTAAGCTGCACCTCCTCTAAGGCACTCAAATACTTTCTGTTTCAGCTGAAACTTGAATGGTTTAGGGTTTAGGCACTTATCTTTCCCCTGAAAGAATTCAAATTCTCCATAAAGAGTGAACCATTCACTAAATGTGTTATAAGAGAATTAAACTTCCACTGAAAACCAGGAAGAGGACAGCAGGTGCCCATTCATAGTAAATGGAGTGAGTGGGACATGGTACTGGGGTGCCATACTCCTTTACTGCTCTGCAGAAGTCACATATGTTGGTTCTGTTACAGACTTCATCACCTTCACTTCTCTTCAGTGGATTTGGTGTCCAGTATGTATTTGAGAGAAAAAAGAGTGGAAGGAGAATTTAATAAATGCAGCTAAGATATTATCTGTGCAATTATCCTGTGAAATCTACAGTGAATATGTTTTGTACATGGAATACCTTTAATTTTGTGGTAGGAAAAGCAGAGCTAATTTCTTTTTATAACTGAATGCACCAAAGAAAAAAAAAATAAAGTCAATAAAATTATATATTGACTTTGTTTTCTGTCTGAGACTTGCAAACTAAATCACCAGTTTTCTATCTGTTTCAAATAGTATTTGTTGATAGGCTATAGTGAAAAGGTCTTCACAAGAGTGCTGTTCCTTTCATTTTTAGCCTCTAATACACTTTAAAAGGCATCCAAATTATTAATTACCCACATAAATAATAATTGTGACTGAAGAGTTACAATACATACCACAGATAGAACTGAACATGGTATAGATATAGGTTAGTAGGACAGTATACCAAAGTAAAAGATCACACTCTAAATAAGGTTTGTGCTCCTGGGCTCAGAGTTTGTATTAACTAGTGCTCAGAAGCCAAAGACCGCATTGGGAGAGGACTACAATGGCAGGTACCAACCCTCATTTGAAAACTGCTGTGGTGATATAGTCAGAAAAGATGGGAAGTTCGATCTTAGTTTGTATTTATCTGATCTTACTGCACTGGATCTCGAGCCAGCTCTGAAAACATGACTCGAGGAACTTCTGACCCACAGTCAAGAGTGATATCTAGTGACCCTGTTTCACATGCTGTATCTGGTACATGGGAGTAGTTAGTGTTTTTCCAGATGATTAATTTTAGTTAACTGTTTTGAAGCATTCAGGACATTCTTTGTTGAAAACTGTGGTTACATGGGAATAGGAAGTAAAGTATGTAAAACACTATGACCTGTTTGGAAGGAAGGTTGGCTGAGTCCTATGAGAACACTAAGGAGGAATTTTTTTACATAGGTCATGAATATTATATCATTTAGACCATGGCTTACTGCCTTTTGCCTAGTTCTGTGCCACTTCAAATGGAAAGGTGTTACTGTATGGAAATAGTGTCCTGACCAGTAAAATAAGATGATGGCTGCCGAGATAGGAAAGATAAGATTTGTGCATTCGGAAAAGGAATAAACATTCAAAGAAGTTAAGACTCTCATGTAATTCTATGAGCAGAGGAAAAACAAAACCTATTTTTCTATGGAAGAATGTCTTACACCTCTAACACCCTGTCTCCACTGTTACAGCCAGTTCTTTTTCGGATCCTGTCATCTTGGATTTTCCTCCATCTCCCTACTCCCCCAAGTCTCCTGAGCCTCCCTACACATCCCCTGCTTCCCTCCACAGCCCACCCATGAGTAAGGCAGTGTGCACTGTGGCTATTTTGGAGCTCTATGTATCTTTCTTTATCCCCCAAAATCTTTTTTTCGTTTGTTTTTTAAGCAGAAGTCTAAAAAACTTGCTGTGGGGTTAGGTGAAACTGACTCTGTTGAGCATTATAGAAAGACAAAATTCAGGCAATGAACCCTTTTTCTTTTCCTTAGAGAATTAGGCTTAAAATAAATTGACAATTCTTTTGAAAAAGCATTAGCATTTTAAAATAAAAATAGCTTGCATGTTTATATCTCTTTCATTTGTTTCAGATGATATTCTGGAAGCTAAGTTTATTGCTAGGAATGATCACCACCACCACAACTATAATTTTAGAAGTTATTGTCAGGCAGTGAATTTTAGATACGTAATCACCAGTATTTGTACCCACAGCCTACCTCTTAAGATGTAATCCTGTAACTAGACTACAGAAATTTATCATGTATACAGCAAAACAGATCAATTTTCAAATTTGCTTGTTTTTAATTAACATGGAAGAGTAATTTGCAAAGATTATTTGGTGAGTACTTCTGAGTACCAAATTCACTGTTTTGTAAACAGAAAATTAAGCAAAATTCATTAAACAGATTCCATGCTGTAAATTATTCACCCATCTTTACTGTTACAGCATTTTGAATTCAGAACCTTGGTGCTTCTAACTTTAGACTCAGACAATGAACGTAATATTTTCAGTTGTCTCATACTATTCATTCAGGGATGTTTACAGAGACATATGGCACGGAAAGAAGAACAAAGTTCCTTGCATTTAACAAGTCAGACACAGAGGGCAAGCATAATGAGCTGTTGGATACAGAATAAGAAAAGCTTGGAGAGGGCTGAAGGGGGATGAATTAGACTTTGAAATTTCTTCACAGTGAAAGTAAGTAGCTATAACTGATGAGGTAGGGAAAGGGTATCCAGTGGATGGATACATAGGTAAGAATGACACAGGCAGATGATGGGCTCAGAAAATGAATTTCACAGGAGCATTTTGAATGAATAGCAAAGATGACAGATTACATTTGTCCAGGCTGAGGGAGAACGTTGCAGTAATTGAGATGCAGGGTGATACAAGCCTGGGTGACAGTTTTAGCAATCTGGAAGAATCTGTGTTGTAGAGAGCGAAACTTTAGAAGGAATCTGCTTACATACAGCCTTGATGAAAAGATCAAAAGGGACACTCTTGGGGTAATCATAGAAGAGAGAGGCTGTGAGAGAGCTGAGACCTGGCAATGCGTTTGGAAACTGGTGCTTCTGACTGTCTGAGCTAATTATATTTGGCTTGGAATTGGGGAATGGGAGAAAAAGATGTTGTCGAGCAGGGAGTGCAAATCAAAGCAATGTAGATGCAGATGCGTGCTAAGTTAGTGTCTGTGGACATGCAAGTAGAAACATGGACTCTAGGAGCAGAAGTAATGGAAGAGGGAAGAACTCAGTAAATTTTACTTTGGGTAAATTTACTTTGGGTAAAATACTGCTTGGCCTAGACTCTTTGTGTCTTTGTTTGACCTGTTTTTCTCTGTATGTTCCTGTTTATGAGCCAAGTACAGGGAAACAATGCACGAGTTAAACTATCTCTTTATCAAATAAGCTGTCTAGATATACTGCAGCCATGGCTGCTGGCATTTAAATCTGAACCCTGCAGACTGAAATCTTCCCTCCTTAAGATTCCTGCAGCTTCTGTTTCTCCCTCCAAGTAATATGTCTTTGACATAGGATCATTTCAAATATTTTTTCTTGCCTGTGAAGTCCTGCTTTCTCAGCTCTTTTCCCTTCAGTTTCCTTTCTGAAATAACCTCAGTTCCCTCCCTCGCCCTTTAACTACTATGTGGAGTAAAGGCAGCACATCCTGTGGCTGGATTTTTGGCCATGCATGCACTGGCTGGGTGGCTGGGTAATGCCAAGCCAAACAGAGCAGAACCAGGCCTGCTCTTGTAGGTGTTAGTTTCTCTGTCCTTTTCAACAATGAACTGTTGTCGGTTGCCAAAATTTCTTTGCTATACATCTTTGTGGTCAAAATTTTAATTGAAAGTTTATTGAATATTTATTGAATAAGACAGTATAATCCCACAGGTTAATTTTATAGTTAGAATTCACAACTTTGTTATGTGAATTTCTGTTTTCTCTTTGGATTTATTATTTGGCTAAACCAACATTCTCTTTTTCTGAGTGGTGCCACACACATGCCTCAAAGTCCTTTACCAGCCTCCTTGGGGTTCTCTTTGGCTATTATTCCTGGCAACATTATTTTACTCACTTTTTACTCATTATTTTACTCACTTTGATATTGTTACTCACAATGATATTGTTTTATTTTTTCTGAATGATACAGTTAGTATGTCAGATCTTCATTCTCTGATTTTATACACCTAACTCTGGCTACAGCCTTAATTTTTGCTTGTTGTGAAGACCTGAGACTAAAAAAGAGTGGCAAGTCTGGACTGCTCTGTAATCACTCGAGACTAATGCTCACCAGTTCTGAAAAATGTTGTTTATATTGAGGTTGTGATATAATGCTTTTAGGAACCTCATTTTAAACTCACGTTTTCTAAAAATACCACTTTACATTTTTATACTGGTACTTTATGTTGCAGAAATCAGTATTCATTTTACAGAAAATAACAGTACTTTCTCAGTGCCATGACTATCCCTTCTTGAGAACCGATATTTTTACATGTTCATATACATGTTCTTAAGATGAATGACTAAAGAATACTGCAATGACAGGAGTCATGAGCTTCAGACTATTCTGAGGTTTTCCAGGCTTTATGTTTCATAAGTTAAAAACCCTAGTCTCCAAGTTTTCCTGTAAAATCTATGGCCACTGTTTTGGTCTTCATGCCATCACTTCTACAGTTTTCACTGTTTAAGGTCAGTGCAACTACATGGCCATTTTGAGAAGGTTTCAAATTCTTTTAGCTTCAGCTTAGGCATCTGAAGAATGAAGATTATTATGAAATGCAATTAAAATATGTAAACGATACTGATACTCTTATATGAGCCATATTATATGCATAAAATACCATAATATACTTTTTATAAGATGAATAGGTGCAGTTTTGGGGATTACCAGTGTACTAGGCGTTGCTTCTTCCTGTTAGTTTAAAGTCAGTGGGTTTTGACAGTGTAATAGAAGAAAATGGGCAATAGAAGAAAATTTCCATTGCCCAGAAGCTCTCTCTCTCTCCATGGCTCCACCCAGCATGGTAGAGCTGCCCTTCAGTGTGCTGCTCTGTTCAGGTCCCAACACATAGGGATCCTGAACCTTCCTTTTCTTGCTCTGAGCAGGCTATAGCATTGACTTTCTCCTTGAACTCTCTGGCTGTGCATGGACTTAGTTGCTGGCACACAGGTGTGTCTCACTCCAGTATGAAGTCAGGGCAAAGCTGGGACACCTATCTTTTCTGGGAACTCAGAAGTGTTCTTGAGTTAAGTTTGAGGGAAAAAAAAAAAAAAGAAACACAAAAGATTTCTTGGATTTTCCCTGCAGATCTGGTGTATCAGCACTCAAGAGCTCCAGGATATTTTAAGACTTCCTGTTACTTTAAGCATGTATTTTTCTGCAGCCTTGTGGAGGATTTACACTTTTTGTCTTTAGGGAGGTGTGCAAATGAAGCAGACATGCAGGCTCCAGAGCAGCTATTCTGTACTTTATAAATGTACAGACCTGCACAAACCACTAAAACATCTGTGCATGTTCTCCTGCTTTAGGCAATTCATCACCCAAGAATCCTCTAAAGAGTCTAGGACTTTTGCTTCTGTATATAATTTCTTCTTCAGGAATACCATGCTTATATATATTTCCTTCTCCTCTTCTCTTTTGTTTCTTTCCTTCCACTTTTCTCTGAAAAGCACACATTTGTTTATAGGTGTCCTGCTGCATTTCTCTCAAGCTGCTTGGGAGCCTTAGAGCCTATGTCCAACTTACAGGTCCTGGGAGTGCTTCCCAAGTTGTCAGTTTGTGTGTGAACCTTGGCCATATCCTGAATTTTTATTTGGACAGAACCCAGAAGGGTATCCTCCTTTGGGGCACCCTGCTCCATGCTGAGGAGCAAGCCCAGACCTAGCAGCTGGACAGGAACCATGGCTAGGAGCATGCCCTATTGCAGCATACAGGTCTCCCTGATGCTATGTTTTGTAAAACCAATCATTAATAATTAAATCATTTGTTTTATTTTGTTTCTGCCTTCTAAATTTTAGTCCCTCTGAGGGTCTGGAGAAAGTTGATTTTACCTTCCACCAGCCAAGGCTATTTCCATTTAAACAGTCCAGTGTTGTGTCAGACTTAGAAGATACATAGCACAGCTGTGAGAACATATGTCTGGCCCTTCATATACCTGAGCATGCCAAGATGCAGAGTTTTCATTCATGCAAAGAGCATTCATAATTGTACCTTAATTTCTTAAAAGATTTAAATGAATATGGAGGATACTTAGGGAAGTTAAGAGAAACTAGCTAATCGGTGAATTTCAAGACAGATACATTAAAGCTTATGTAACCTTGAGGAAGATGATGTTGTTCAGTAATAGTTTTAATACTTGAGATACCTATAGCAAATTAAGACCACTCTTATGTCTGGAGAAGGGCAGTCACATTAAACTGAAATGTGTGAGTTAAGTTATGCATGATTATTTTAATATTTGCTTATTTTGTTAAACAGTTCTTTACTTTGACATGGCAACTACCTCACATAAGGCAGAATGCCAGCCAGGATATCTATTCATCAGGCATATTTGGTGTGATTTTTGCAATTTCATACTTGCCTAGTGAAGAAAAATCATTTATGCACTATGATTTTTGTATTCCATGACTGTTGTGTGCAAAGCTGATGTTGAATCATGTAAACTGTAAGTCTTCTAGCATGTGTCTATTTTAACTAGTGAAAAAAACCTTTTAAAATATTAGATAATAAGTCTACACAGCAAGTACTATTAGCCTTTTTTCCTTTCGTAAAGGAAACAGCGCTCTGAAATAATGTGTAGATGAAAGACTTCCTCCATATGTTGGATACTGAAAGATTTATGCTTAAGACTGCTAAGTAGGTGCTATAGAAAGAGTTTGAATACAGCTCTTCCTGCAAAATGCTCCTGAACTTGCCAGCATGTAGCATCATTACACTTACTAAAAATAAAATGCCCTCAGGCCTGGTAAGAGCAATTGCTTCATAATTAGGCTCTTGGGAAAGGAGGTGGGATTTGTAGTAAGACATTTCTTTCAAAAAATGAGCTTTACCAGATGAACAGATTTCTGAACTTCATAGGTGGACACTTGGAATCCATTCCTGCTCATGGAAGGGGTTTTCCATGCACAGAACTATTTCCAAAAGCAGAAGGCAGTGTCATAAAAGCATTGCAGAATTACCTTGAAACTTAGGCACAAGGGTTCACTGCTTAGGTGTTAATTTTGAAAAGTTGAGAGACAGAAGCTAAAGAACCAAACGCTAAGGTAGAAACTAGAGCAGATTCTTGGGTCCATTTGAAGACAGTCTTATTCTCAAATCATATCTCGAAAACCTTAAAAACCTATAGGAAACAAGAGAAGTTTTATAGTATCCCAGAGATTTTGGGAGTCTATAAGTAATATTGTATCTAACATGTAGAATTAATTTCTAGCAAAAAGCCTCACCCCTAGATATTTTAAGCTGACAGATGTTGTTAAGCTTCACAGTGTTGCACAATTCAACTGTGTTTCAAAGCTTTTCTGCCGGATCTGTGCAGTGGAAAAACATATAGTGTACTTCAAAATGCAAAGAGAATCAGGCTTTAATTTCTATTCATATAACATTAAAAAAAAGGGCTTTGATTAATTTGAAAAAGGTCAGCATTCACTCTTTGTTACACAGACAGAAACGTAGATCTAGAAGCTACCTCAGGATCAAGTATACTTAGGCCACTCTCAGTGGAGGCTTGTCTGAACTGCACTTACACCACCTCCAGAGAAAGAGCACGCACGCTTCACGTCTCAGTGGAATAACCTTTCTAGTTTCTCTCCAGCATGTATGTTTGACATTTCTTTCCTTAGAATCTGTATTTTAGATTAAGTGACTTGTTCAAGTCTTTCTACTATAGGCTGCCCAAAATACTTCATGTCTGCCCTCCCTCCCACTTAGTGATTAATAACATCCCTGACCTGCATGCCAAAATATGCACGCCAAGATACAGGATTTTTTGAGCTAAAGAGGGTCTCGCTGTTGTGCTGACAAACAGTATCTTAGCACTAGTAGTCAACACACTCATTTTGTTTTGGAGTACTTTATGGGAGGGCGAACATGCCCTCTGTAGTGCACTTTCAAAGGTATGGGGGGAGTCACGTATGAGAAGATAACAGCTTGCCTAGAGTCTTCTGAGAGTTTCACAAACCAAGTCTTCCCAGTCTGTGGCCATCATGGCCCACATAAACGAGTTTTTCAACCATTTCTCAGAAAAAGCATGCTGATAACATAGGAGGGGTCTCATATATCACATGACAATCTGGGCGTGGAAGCAGGCAATTAAACAAAGATATAGACATTTGGGTCCTGCTGTAGTAAATAGGAAAAAATTGAGGTTTCCAGAATTCAGGATGGAATACATCACACCCTGGAAGTTCATTTTTCTCTTCACTGACTATAGAAAGAGTATGGATGAGTAGCTTAAATTAGAGGCTTAATTTTTGAGTGACTGACACGGGGTAGTGTGAGTCCCATCCTAAATGACAATGTTGTAAGTTTATTACTGATTTGCAGAGATATATTTGGAGAAGGTCTTGGGTAGAAGGAAATAGGGGAGATGTCAATGACATATTGAGGTAGAATATGGATATCAAATAAAATGCTCCCTGCAATGAGTGCTGAGATTGTTGACTTAAAATAAAATTAGAATGGAGAGAATCTCCCTCTTCTTCAGTCTTTGTCCCATACCAGTTAAAGATGTATCCTGTTTGCTGCTGAACTAGAAGCCATGGACAGGAATATTAAAACACAAATGATAAGTCTGAAGCACCACTTTGGCATATACCATGGTCTTTTCCTAATTTTCCTGCTGTACAACTTAGGGCAGAAAACAGATGAAAGAAAAGCCCACTGGGAGATACTAATAACTTCAAAGGTTTCTTATAGAGTTATACTTGCAAGAATTTAATCTTAAGGCTGAATTTTGCTGTATTCCTTTAGAGGGAAGACCTTTCAGCTTTCATAAAAGAAATACACAGTGTTAAGGTACTATGTAGTTCAGTCTTGCAGATGGAATGAGATATGGATAAACAGGATAATGAAAATTTTGGGAAGGCATAGGTCTTTACTGCAGTACCTAGGAACACTTTCCAGTTTCCAGTTACAGATGCGTTCCCATCCTGAATTCGGGCTTCATACTGGGATGAGACTTTAGAAACCACTTCCTTACATATTTATATGCTCCTGTGGAAATGCAACCTAGGTGTGCTGAAAGCTAAGGTGTTCTCTGGTAAGTCCAGGCTGAGGAGTAAATATTGAACTTAATCTAAGAGATGGGCAGGGATCTACCCTGACTTTGCTCCTTAAAAACCTATTTTCAGGTGTTCAAAACAAAATTAGTACACTAGAATAAATTGATTTTATTGTTAATGTAGTCATAAGAATCACTTAAACTTCATATTCTCCAATAAATGCTGTTCTGAGCCTGACAATCTCCAAGACTGAAAAGGAGACTGACATACAGAGTGTAGAAAGGTTTTCCACTGGTTCATCTATTTGTCTAGAGATCAGCTTTCCTGAAGGACTGGTTGATTTCCCAGAACTTGCCTTGCCCTACTTCTAAAATTCAGTTGCCTTCTAAAATTCAGTTTGACCTTCTGCCTCTTCACATGGTCTTGTTATTTCTTTCTCTTCTGTAGTTCAGAGACAGAGGTGAAATTATACTATTTATAACATAGAACTAGTCATCTAGACTATCCTCACAGTAAACAGATAAAGGATGATTTTATAGGGCAAGTGTGAATCTTTTTTTCAGTGTGAGATTCATCTTTGGATGAAAGAGATGCTTAGCACTCTGATGGTTAGATGACTGCTGGAGTTCCCATTTCAGTCCACAGATGATAAAGAGAATTGAGAGTGAATAACTCAGATTCAGATTACAGTATTAGGGATGTCTCTGGGTGGGGGAGCTGAATCTCACCCAAGTAGTCTACACCTTATCAACTTGCAGCTGATGTGCTTGAAATACTGCTTGAAATACTGCTTCTTCCCTGCTTGTGCCGTCTTCTTTTCATATGCTTTATTTTTACAGTTATGTAATCATGCTATACAGTTTAATGCCGTATTATGTTGTTTAATGCACAGAGTGTATTTTGATTGAGTATAATGAAGTTTCACTACATTTTAAAATTCTCTCATACAATTAGCATCAAACCAAGTTATTTCATTCCTAATTTCATTGCTTTCTGTTATATTGGCACTGGAATAACTCCCATCACCACCAAGCATGAGTGTTGTCTCTTAATAGGGTCCCTTAGAATACTTAGATTAATTCAAAGCTTGACTTTCCATGACTTTTGCAAATGGATATGTTGATCATAGAATCATAGAATCATAGAATGGTTTGGATTGGAAGGGACACGGTGGACTTTCTGGGCTGCAAGTGCACACCGCCAGCTCATATTGAGCCTTTTATCCACCAATACCCCCAAGTCTTTTTCCTTGCGGCTGCTCTCAATCCATTCCCTGCCCAGCATATAGTGGTGCTTGGGATTGCGCTGACCCATGTGCAGGACCTTGCCCTTGGCCTTGTTGAACTTCATGAGGTTTGCACAGGCCCACCTCTCAAGCTTGTCAAGGTCCCTCTGGATGGCATCCCTTCCCTCCAGCATGTCAACCTCACCACACAGCTTGGTGTCGTCAGCAAACTTGTTGAGGGTGCACTCCATCCTGCTGTCCATGTCTCCGACGAAGATGTTGAACAGTGTCGGTCCCAGTACTGACCCCTGAGGAACACCACTCGTCACCGTTCTCCACTTGGACGTTGAGCTGTTGACCACTACTCTTTGAGTGTGACCATCCAGCCAGTTCCTTATCCATTGAGTGGTCCATCCATCGAATCCATGTCTCTCCAATTTAGAGACCAGGATGTCATGCGGGACAGTGTTGAATGCCTTGCACAAGTCCAGGTAGATGATGTCCACTGCTCTTCCCTTGTCCACCAATGTTGTAATCCTATCATAGAAGGTCACCAAATTTGTCAGGCACGATTTGCCCTTGGTGAAGCCATGTTGGCTGTCTCCAACCACCTCCTTATTTTCATGTGCCTGATCTTCGTCCAAAGAACTATGTATTGCTCAGTCCCATTGAAACAGTCAGTAATGTGTGGGATTGACTGTAAAAGGCAATGGAGTATTCAAGGGTCCTTGACATTAGTGCTGATTCTGTTCATTCTTTAGCTAAGAAGAGAAATGTTAACAGCATTTCATCAACCAAGGAGACTAAGGTAGTAATTCTACTGACGATCATTAGAGAAAAATAAAGAAAGGCTGACATTTTGGCAGATGCTGATCTGCTGGGTGATCACCGGGGAAACTGTAGTATTGCAACTCCAAACAATGCAACTCTGTGGCTCAACTGAGGAGTAAAGTTATTTATTATAAATACACAGAAAAAGGGCTTTTTTTCAAAANATTTAATTATTGCCAATGGAGGAAAATAAATAATAATAAAAAAATTGCCATTACTTGAACATTTCCTTGGGCAGCTTAAATATTACATCATGAAAAGTTCAGAAATTGTGGATAACTTTCAGCTTTAATTTTTCCAGTGTAATTTGTGTAGTAGATTTTTCTTCTTGGAATGAAAAGATAGAGTATTAAAGTGAAAAAATCGGTGGCTGCAGTGTAACCTCAATTATCTAAATGTCAGGGAAGACAGAAAACATTTGGACAACTGAAATTTCAGATAATTTTCAATATAGCTAATAGATATATTGGAGGACAGGGTGTATCATACAGCTGAAGTTTGGTTTACAGAGGAAACTGCCATAATTAATGCATCATAATGGTCCATGCTTGACACTATTGAACATGGGTACTTGGAGAAGTACATGAGCTACTTATGAAATGTCAGGTATATATAGCAGACTTCTTTCTAGAATTTTCATTTTTAGGCCCTAAAATACAAGGATTATGTTCTTTATTACTGTATTTCCTGAAGCACCTATTAAAATCCTCACTGTCTGCAGAACTGTTTGATTGTTCTTTAAAAGACTTGCAAAATTATTTTTATCTGAGTAAGATCTTGCAGTCAGTAAGTTTCACAGGCTTCCCTCTTTCCTAATCCATAAAGATGCTGATGTCATTGTTGTCTCTTGCCCTCTCACCCTGCACCCCAGTGAAAAGCCCAACTCTGTCTCCTCAGGGACCTCCCACAGGCACTGGGGGCTACTCTGAGGTCCCCCCAAAGCCATCTCTGCTCCAGGCTGAACAGGCTCAGCTCCCCAGCCTCTCCTCACAAGGCAGGTCCTCTGGCTCCCATCATCTTGGTTGCCCCTCACTGAGCTGAATCCAGTTTATACATCTCCATCTTGTACTGAGGGGCCCAAAACGAGACACTATCTAAGTGTGGTCTAAATGACTGCTGATTAGGAGGTGATAACCACTTTCCCCAATCTCTGTTCATACAGCCCAGGACATTATTGGCCATCTTTGCTCCCAGGACTCGCTGCTGGCCCATGTGCTACTTGCTGCCCACTGGGATCACTCCAGGGTCTTTCCCACAGAGCTGCTCCTCAGGAAGTTGGTCTCAGGCTGTATCAGTTCCAGGAAAATTCCTTCTCAGTGACAGGACTTTGCACATGTCATTGTTGAGTTTCATGACTTTCCTGCTGGCCAATTTGTCCTGCCTGTCCATGACCCTCAGGATGGCAGCCCTGCCCTAGAGCAAATTGACCAGTCCTGCCAGTTTGGTGTCAACTGCAGGCTTGATAAGGGTACAAATAATATTATTATCAGGAAAAGAAGCACATATTTTGTCAGAATAGGCAGATATATTTACTTAGTGAAATTCTAGTTAGCATTTTGCATATTGTATTTTGAAAGGTGTTAACTAAGCAGTACACATTGCATGCACCTAGAACAATATGTCTGTATTTGGATAGGAGAGGAGAAACATGCATAGGCAACAGGCAGAAGGAGAGGCAAGTATTTTAAGATGGAGAATAACACTCTTCTGTGCAGGGAAGAAAACCACATCCAAACCAGAAAAGTTAGTTTGCTTACTAAGAAAAGTAAAGTGAAGAAGGTGAAGAGCATTAAACTGCAATTAACTAAGCCATTGAGCATTTTCCTACTGTTTATTTCTATTTTTTTCACTCTCAAGCTTTTTTAAGAGGAAACTGGTATCATTGCAATTGATTTGTTATTTTTTCAGTATTATAAAATGAATCTTTATAGAACATCTCCCAGCAGTAGGAGAGTTTCAGGCTATTGGCAGATTGCTCATAAGTGATAAGAAACAGTTTAGTAATAAGCTTCTCTTCAGCTAAATATAGCATATACACTTTATATACTGTGACTGTAAACAGGGTGTGGAGCATAGAGAAGCTGTTCAGTATTCCGAGTTTTCCTGCCAATCTAAAATTACAATGATTATGAACACATACTTACTTAAGCATAAATAAATATTTCTGGTGATTAAAATAACAGAAACTCGTGAGACCATGAGCAGTATTTGATGCATTGGGAAACTCAACTGAATTTGAAGAAATATTTGTGACTCTATAAAAAGAGGATAATAAATGAAGATATGGAAAGGAGTTACCTGTGTTTAGTTACTCTGCTAGAACCTGGCAGATTTTGAAGTCCCTTGTTAAATTGTGACCCAGAGTCTAAATTCAGAGAAGACCATAAAGCTGCTGGAGGACCTTTTACACCAGTCCTTCTTCTCATTCCCACTAACAGACCAAGAGGAAGTAAGTGGAGAAAATGGGCATGCCCTTGCCCGTCTCTCTTGGTGGCCATTTTCTCTGAGTTTGTTTGCATTACTGTAGTTTGACTTGAGTGGATTGGTCCTGCTCAAAGAAGTACAAGGATTAAATGAATGTAAAGATTAAACCTAGATTACCTTTCCACACCATCTAGTGAGGTATCAGCTGTGTCACATACCAGAACTAAACAATTTGCTGTAAATATTTCCCAAGTTTTAAAGTCTATAAGTGTGATACAGTTCTATAGATAATCTATATATGTTAGTAGAATAAACCAAATAATCTTTGATCAGCATAACATATTTTTCCTCATATGTGTACCACTGAAGGTTTTCTTTTCTCAAGTGTCCTGGTTTTCAGCTAGGATAAAGTTAATTTTTACAAGGAGTTGGCAGGGGACACAGCCAGGACAGCTGACCCAAACTAGCCGAAGGGATATTCTAGACCATATAACATCTTGCTTACTATATAACTGGGGAAAGCTGGCTGGGGAGGGGGAGTGGCTGCTCTGGATGGGCTGGGAATCACGTTCCAGGTGGTAAGCAAATTGCATTGAGTATCACCCTCTTTGTGTATTCTTTTATTAGTATTGTTATTTCCTTCTCCCTTTGCTGTCCTAGTAAACGGTCTTTATCTCAACCCACAAGTTTTACCTTTTCCTTCCCATTCTCCTCCCAGTCCCACCAGGGGAGAGAAGGGTGAGTGAGCAGCCACATGGTGCTTAGCTGCCATTTGGGGCTAAACCATAATATCAAGGAAAAGCACCCTTGAACAAAGGGTGGTTATGCAATACTTAGGTATTTACTTTCCAAAGTAATCTTGTATTCATTTGATCACCTGTGTATAACATCAAGGTATCCTGGAATGTCCTCTAATTCTTCATCCTGAATTGCACTGTAGATTTTTTTTCCAGTGCGTTGTGAGAAAAAAATTAAATCTGTTTTTTCTGTATCAGGAAAGTGCTGAAGAATGAATGTCCTTTAAATAGATTTGGCTTGAGAAGGGCTCTATTAGCAGGTAATTTTATGTCAGCAGGACAGCCAACTCAAACTAGCATCACTAGTGTAACCTGCATTAAGGGTTTTTATTTATGGATCACACTTTGAGTTAGAGACAATACTTTAAATGTATTTATCTCTATAGTGAAGGAAATCCAACTTTTTATTTTCTTTTTTTTTTTTTATTTTGCAGAAGAGCACTGAACAGCCTATGGAGGCAGTAGCATAGACTATTTTAGAGTGAATGGGTGCTAAATATTATAACCCTTAGGAGTGAGATAATAAATACCTATGCAGCCCTGTGAGTATTTTGGAGATGGGTACACAAGTACCCTTCAGAGGAAGGTGAAGGGACATGCTGTTAAGGGTAGCTTTTCTTCCAGAAAGAAGACAGCAATTTTTGAGTTTTCAGACCCATGTTTTTGTACATATTTAGTTTTAATCACAAGCAAATAAGCCTTCTTGATATAAGTATAATTTAACCCATTGAAAAAGGAAAAAGCACACACAGAGTTATTTATGGCTCTTACATTAAAAAAAAAAAAAGAATACTCCACTGTAACAGTTATAATACAAATTATCTATTAGACTTTTACAGGAAACCTGGTGAGAGAGACAGGACTAAAACTAGAGCCAACTCTCCCTCCAGCTTCTTCTTTCAGTAATATTTTTGATTGCTATAGGAATTCCAGATTAGAATTGCCACAAGAGTGACCCCCATGATTACATTTTTTGTGCTTATTTCCAAGCTGTGCTTCAAAAAAGGTGCTAGTAAGATTCCTTACACTGTTGGGATTCCTGAATATTTTAGATGAAAATCTTTAAACTTACCATTGCAGGTTTCACTTGCAAAATTATATTTCTCCCTGTGCATGTAACCCTGTGAAATGAAGTGTGACACTTTAGTTTCTTCATTACTTCTAGAAGTTCATATACGTACTGACTGTTGCATATTCATGCATTCACGAGGAACAGTACAGAAGCAGGGATGTTACTTCAATATACCACATTTTCCCTTCTAAACTGTCACTGAATCAATACTCCGACTTTATACCCAGGCAACATCATTCAGCTACAACTTCCATTTTCTCAGTTAAGTGACATAACACAACACAACATAAAGTTTAGCTACTGGTAGTTAGAAGAGACCTGTTGGAGCTGCCTGGGGAACAGTCTATTAATGTCTGTTCTCTGGACACATTAGAATTGGAGAAATTATATGCTGTCTGCTGGGCTACTAGATTCATCTGCAAGTCATATTTCACCTAAAATCAGTATGAATTAAGCATAAGTGACTATAAGACATTACTATAGAGCTCAACTTCTATGAAAAGTACTGCTCATGTCTAGAACAGACATACGGTATCTACCAAGGACTAACAGAAGCTGAAACGATGATGTAACTAGAACAAAATTGTACTAAATTTCAATAAAGGTAAAACTGTCAATCATATGCAAAAATGGCTGAAATATTAAAAAGAGAATATATTTTGTTTTTTTAAAAAGCAGCAGGATAATGTATTCTAATCTTATAGTGATAGAAAAATACCTTTTCCTGCATATGTATCTAGGAAGGATATAAAAATCAAATATACTACTATTAATGCACTATAGTAGTCACATTACAAAGTCAAAACCTCAGAAGTTAGTTTATCACATGGTAGAGATTTCCTCTGGAGTTTCATTACTGTATATCATTATCTTGAAGAGCATCAAACAGATCTGAGTGCCGCTATTTTTAGCCACCTTGAATAGTATCTTCCTTTTCTCTTAATTCTATTGACATTTACTTGAATATTTATGGAGTAAGTTGCTTTCTGGTGTGCACAGTGATTTCAGGATCTACCTGGCAGGTAGTTTGGAGCTAGCTATAAGCAGTGCTTTGTTTTTCTGGTCCTCAGCTGAGACAAGAGAAATTCCCTTCTTCCCCATGCATGTCTGACTCACTGATGGGCATAGCCTGAAATTCTGAGGCATGATGTATCACTCTCATTGCAGTTTCTTTTTTAATGTCCTCATATAAACTCATGAAGTTCAACAAGGCCAAATACAAGGTCCTACACCTGTGTCAGAGTAATCCCAAATATTAATACAGACTGGAGGATGAATGAATTCATTACAATCCCTGCAGAGAAGGATTTGGGGGTACTGGTGGAGGAAAAATTAGACATTAGCCAGCAGTGTGCACTTGCAGCCCAGAAAGCCAACTGTATCCTGGGCTGCATCAAAAGCAGCGTGACCAGCAGGTCGAGAGAGGTGATTCTGCCCCTCTGCTCTGCTCTCGTGAGACCCCACCTGGAGTACTGTGTCCAGCTCTGGGGGCCCCAGTACAAGAGAGACATGGAGTTCTTGTAGCGAGTCCAGAGGAGTTCACAAAGATGATCAGAGGGCTGGAGCACCTCTCTGTGAAGACAGACTAAGAGAGTTGAGATTGTTAAGTGTGGAGAAGAGAAGGATCCAGGAATACCTTATTGTGGCCTTTCAATATATAAAGGGGGCTTATAAGAAAGATGGAGAGAGACATTTTACCAAGGGCTGTAGTTACAGGACGAGGGGCAATGCTTATAAAGTGAAAGACAGTAGATTCAGACTGGATATAAAGAAGAAATTTTTTACAATTAAGGTGATGACACACTGGAACAGGTTGCCCAGAGAGATTGTAGAGGCCCTGTCCCTGGAAGCCTTCAAGGCTAGGTTGGATGGGGCTTTGGGGAACCTGGTCTAGTGGAGGGTGTCTCTGCCCATGGCAGGGGGGTTGGAACGAGATGGTCTTTGAGGTCCCTTCCAACCCAAACCATTCTATGATTCTGTGACTCCATATGAGGCAACTAAATGAAAGTGCCATGAACAACTTGAATTATGAGAATTCCTGGAGCTTTTTTAAAAAAGGACTTGGGGAAATAACCCAGAGATTATTAGAAAATTTGTCAAATCTTGTTTTAAAGGAGGACTGAACCAAGGTTAAAATTTGATGAAAATTTCAGCTTAAATGCTTAGTTGGGGAAAATCTGAGTATTGATTGACTGAAAACAGGATCACAGAATGGTAAGTCATTAAACAACCTTATCAGTAGTCACCACATCCAGTTTCAACTACCAGATAAGTCTCAACAGTCCTAATCATTCCCCTGGTTCTCCAGTGTTACTGCCAGAGGAACTTCATAGGGACAAGCACTTTAAAGAGTATTCTACAATGGTGTTTTTATAATTATAATTTTTTTTATTTTCAGAGTCAGATTTATACAAGGCAGCTTCAGTCCCATTTTTCTCGTAGTACATAGATATTGTGCAATGCAACTCTGATGATGCTACTTATTTAGTGAGTGCAGTCTAGCTGTTAAATTAGTTTACACAGCTATGGAAATTTCCAAAGGCGAAGGTGCTAACAAAATATGTAGGTTTGTCTGAATGTTGCAGGAACAGTATATGGTCCAATATCTATACTTGCTTACAGTTGTGTAATGCAACTAACTTTAGTGGAAAAGTCATTCTGAAATTAAATCATTCAACAAACAACAAAATTTGTACTTCATTTTTGTATTTGACGTCATAGATTCAGCTCTTTTTGTAGTAACCTCTTCATTTCTATTCAAACTGGTCATGTACATCTACAATTTTTAAGGATTACAATGTGCAGGTATTTCAATTTCTGCTTATTCTTCCTTCTGATTTAGAAAATGTTTTACCATCTATTTCTTATCCATTCAGAGTGTCTTTTTAACTTCTGATACTTTTTCTCACTATGCTTCTGTGTTTTCTTCCCTAGTTTCCACATTTTTCACCAGCCATTGCAATATACTTGCCTATCCATTTGTCTTTGGAAAGAGGACCTCCTAAATTGCACGGTGTTGGCAGTCTCTGGTTCTTGTGGAGAGAGATCCTGAGATATGGCTTGGGTAAAAAAGCAGACAGACAGTAGTATTGATTGCTCCTACATGTTTTTTTTTCTGTATAAAAGTACTATCAGGAGCTTCCAAAAGTGATGAGAGAGCTCTAACAGCTGTCTCAGCTCTCACCTCATGAGAAACCCTCATCTTCTTATATCTCCTCCCGCACAATCAGGAGGGAAGGCTATGCTGCCAAACTTAGCAATGGGCTTCTAACATCTTCTGCAAGTTTGGTAGTGGGAAGTATTTGCTCATACTGCTGTTCTAGATTCATGCTCTGGGTACGTTTACATGTAATGCATACTTTTTGAGATCCTACTTCCAATTCTGTTTATCAGGACTGGAAATTAATCTGAAAAGGTCCAGGTCTACTGATACTAGTAGAATCCCTGCAGAGAGAATCAGATGTATTTATTCCCTGAATAACTCCTTGCTCAGGACGTGGTTTCTTCTCACCCTAGCCTTTGCTGAAGCCTTTTCTGGCATTTTTGTAGTGTTGTGGGCAGGGTGAAAGCCAGATTAGTTATGTAGCAAAAACCAAACTAATCCTTGAGGGCTGAGTCTGCACGGGCATGTGTTAACGGACTGTGTGCAGAGCATGTTGCAGATGTGTGGGCAAGCAGACTGTAAAACACAATGCTGTCAATAAAGCTGCAGAACTTGAGGGCTTCAGTGTTTCTCAGGCTGCCTTCATCCAGAGCCAGAGGGCTTCTGTAATTTCTTTTGCTCCTGCTTCCTCCTGAGGGACAACTTTCTTTAGAGAAAATGAAGGATAAGAGAGAGGTAAGGCCTCTCTGAAGAGACCAGAGGGATCAGTCTGCTGAACTTGATGCCTGAAGGTTGGGAATTCACAGTCAAGTAGCCTGCACAGTAGAGAGAGGCAACAATTCTTATTTGAAAATAACAGAGACAGGTACAGTCTGTAGCAGTAGCATTTATTTGTAAATTCTCCCTATATCAGGAAGAGGTACCTGCTAATGAGAAGTTATAGACCCTTAACTGGGTTTTATGGTGATGTTTTGCTTTTTCTAACTCTTTTCCTGATATACATTTCTAGCAGAGCAAATAATAATTATAAATTATGATCATGTAGCACTATTCTTACCCAACAGCAAACTCAGCCAGGATAGTGGCAAACAAAGCTGCAAGCAATTTCTTGTTTAGGAAAATAGAGCTTTCTGCATTACTGCTATGGAAAAATGTTGTCATATCTCAGCTGATGACATACACTATTCTAGATGTAAAGATCTTCTTTGGTTATAATGGTGATGAACCACTATGCAATCACATGTCAGGTTTTGACTGCACCTGTTTGCAAACTCAGGTAATTATTCTCCGTTGTCTAATTGCTTATTTTACGGATGTTTTGCTCACATATTTTTAAGCAATGCTATTTGATTGCAGATAACTAATGGTAAGGATCTTTTCTCATTATCATACTTTAATATTTGATTTGTCTGATTGCTGCAGGTGGAAACAATAGGTGATGCATACTGCGTTGCAGCAGGGCTCCATAAGAAAAGCCTTAGCCATGCTAAAGCCATTGCCCTGATGGCACTGAAGATGATGGAGCTTTCAGAAGAGGTTCTGACTCCAGATGGGAGCCCTATTAAGGTAACCCGTTTGTTGTTTATTCTGAGCTAATCAGTGGTATGTGGACGTGATTAATTCATCATGTTCTGTCAGTAGAAATCTGTTTATTGTTAGGAGAATTTAAAATTTCCTCAATATATCACAGGCTTTTTTGTGGACATATATTTCACCAGTGCCCATCAACAATCACATAAGCTATGCCTTACTTTAGTAAGCACAGTAGACCACACAGACTAGCTGTCACCTTGACTTATGCGTTGAATGCCTCTTTGTGGCTGGAAGGCATTA
Organism: Aramus guarauna; assembly: GCA_013400195.1. Classification (NCBI taxonomy): domain Eukaryota; kingdom Metazoa; phylum Chordata; class Aves; order Gruiformes; family Aramidae; genus Aramus; species Aramus guarauna. The sequence goes on along the minus strand of VXBL01000994.1, from coordinate 233,204 downwards.
GATGCATGCCTGGAGCCCTTCTTGCCATTCAGTTTAGTGTGAGAATACAATAGTACACATGATCCAGGACTGTCCTATTCTCCAAGCCAAAACACGGTATGCGATAACAATTCGGCAATTTGCTTCAGAAGTAGGTTCCTATTTGAAATTCAGCACTAGTGTAGGGACAATCATAGAGTTTTGCAACTCTAAGGGGCCACATGCCTCTTCTACATAGTTGTTGACCTTTATAATAGAAGAATGTGTAGACTGCCTGCTCTTTCTCAGTGTTAATGTGCTTCCTTCCCACGCAACTCCAGTTCCCTCTCCTAGATTGGTACAGGAGGTAGAAGGAGGTGGAAAATCACATGTACCATTTAAAGTTCCACAGCTGTTCTGTTTCTCTGGATCTTATTCCAACCTTGTAGCTGCCGGTATTTGGAATTGGTGGTGTTTAGGTAGAAGATGGAGATTCAGCAGGGAAGAAAAACCATGGAGATATATATGCCTTTCTTTTCCAAGGGTCAGATTACACATGGCTTTCATTATGTGTACTCACTCCTGTTTCTGATTAAATTGTTGTTCCCATAACACAAACCTTTTGTTTTCAAAGAAAATGGGGGGATTATGTAGAACAATTATTCAACACTGTCTAAAGCCTGTAACAAAAGCCACATGTAGCTGGATGAGAAGGCCGGACAGGCTTCCCATCAGATGATTTACATCATGGTTGAAATACTCTTTGTAAACTGCAGTTCCTCATGTCTGTTAAAAAAATGAGGGTTGCACCTAAAATTAGCTTTTCTGTTTTTTTTTTCCAAAAAAATTAAAGACCTGTTTTGAAGGTTTAAAACTTGACAGAGGGGAGGTAAAATTTTAAAAAAATGTATTCAGGGATGTTGCTGTGATAATCATTGAGCAATAAAATTGTATACTTCTGAGTTCCAACTCCTCTCTACCTACTACTTAGGTCTTATCTTGAAATATATTCCTTGAACTCTTTGTGTACAGTGAATCAAGAGAGATTTAATCCAAATTAATTGTTTTGCCCAGAAAGGAGCGCGTGGATGCAAGGCAACCAAGCTAGAAATTCCATGAAATATAGCAACACAATGTTAAAATAAAAATATGTTGAGTTCTAGATGAAATATTTTTATTTTTAGATACCAATTCTGCTGAAGATTTTTTTAAAATGTAAAAAAAAATTAAATATTTGATTGTTGAAAAATGTCCATGTATTTGAAAGAATAATTCTCTGAAAAAAATATCTTGGACTATGGATCTTGAAGAAATTTTTTTTAAAGCTCCATGTGGACAATTGTTGAACACAGAATAAGCATTACAAGACAAATGTTGTCTAAAGATATCAGAAGACATAGACTTTTCAGTTTTCATATAAGACTGTTTCAAACAGGTATTAATTTAATGCTATTAAAATAGATTTTCTAGATTGTTTGATGATTTCTCTATTTGTCCAATGACTACAGCTGATTAATACATTCTAGCTACACTGTCATGTGCTGGGAGAGCTGTCTTCCAGATCCTCTCCATCTTTTCACTTTCTTTTGAGTGATTGTTGCAATTATAGGGAAATCTTGAAGGTGTAAGTTTTACTCAGAGTCACAGTTTGTGACTGTTTTCATTACAACTGTCATTATTGTTCAGAAAATTCCTCATGATTTCAGTGGCTGCATAAGAAAAACTATAAAAGAAAGACCATAAATACAGTACAGAGGAAAAATGCTTGCATAGAATAAAATGCTAGGAATCACAAAATATTTTTAAAAAGAGCCTTCTGATCATCTTTGTGGCCCTCCTCTGGACTTGCTCCAACAGCTCAAGGTCTTTCTTGTACTGGGGCCCCCAGAGCTGGATGCAGTACTCCAGGTACGGTCTCACAAGAGCAGAGCAGAGGGGCAGAATCACCTCCTTTGACCTGCCGGTCACACTTCTTTTGATGCCACCCAGGACACAGTTGGCTTTCTGGGCTGCAAGTGCATCAATTTTCTCATTAACCAACACCCCCAAGTCCTTCTCCTCGGGTGAGGACAAGTAATCTTACCTCCTGTGTGACAAAAGCTGTAGGGTTGTTGTTACCTTTGTACGTAACCTGGTAAATCATGTTTAAAAAAGCTTCTTTCACAGAGGCATCTTAATTTGTTTTTAACCATATTGAGGTTAGGGTTCTTCTCACATGCATGTATACCCTGTAAAATTATTGAAAAAAATAACTTTTGAAGAAGCCTACTTTTATTTGTCCTAGTTTAGGTGTCTACTCTAGGATGAGATGAATCATGCCCTAAAAATGTGTATTTTCTCAGTTGTCTGTAAGGGAAGTCTATGGATTCAGCCTAAATGTGGATGTCTACGCTATAAGCTTCTACACTCTGTCAGATGAATCCTCTCACAAATACCAAAGAACGTATAGTTTTTTTACTGGTCAATGATCGTCACAGTTAAAAACATATGCATTATTTCTAAATTGAGTTGGCATAATTTTGCCTTCCAGCCAACGTTGAATTGGCTAGAGTGATCCCTATTTTTGTTAGCTCCAGTTTTTCACTTAAAAAACATGAAAGTGCCCATCATGCCACAAATTCTCATTAACAAATGCTCCATGTGCATAATAATGTCTTAAAGCTGCATCGGGATAGTTCAGATTTGGTATTAGGAAAAAGTGGTCAAGCACTGGAACAAGCTCTCCAGGAAAGTGGTCATGGCTCAAAGCCTACCGGTGTTGAAGCATTTGGACAATGCTCTTAGATATATGGTTTAACTTTTAGGTTGCCCTGTGTGGACTCAGGAGTTGAACTTGATGATCCTCATGGGTCCCTTCCAACTCAGGATTCTATGGTTCTATAATTTACCTAAAGTTTAAGGAACCCCTGAGTATGTGTAACACTTTCTATGGACTCAACTCAGAACCATTAATAGAAGACTTACTGTGTGACACATTTAATAGTTAAGCCTGACTATTAAAATATTTAAATATTCATTAACATTAGATACAAAGTACACAATGTAGACTACAGGACATTTATAAGTGGCTTGACTTCTAAACAGTGAATTAAATTGTGCTATTATGTGGTTACTTTGAGCTGGTCCTGTTGATACAGATGGCAAAAGAAGTACAATATTTGACTATATTTTGACCTAAATTCTTATACATGATTCATGTTACCAAGCACAAACCACATTTCCTGAATCCTTGCCAAGTGCGTTGAATATAGAATGCTGACACAGCTTTTGTTTTCTTGTATCGAAAAACCTACATCAGTATTTAGATAGTTGAGAAGAAATTGAAATCAGAGCGCAGTTTCCTCATGCCCAACTTTTGAAATCTTTGACAGCTTTCATGAGTTGCTGTGACTAAATTCTGTCTTTATTCTTCAGAGTAGTATAGTAGCTATTTTGAAATAAGTAAGCAATTACTTCACGAAGTCCAAGAGAGTTTTTCAAAACATAATTCCTAAAAATAAGGGACCTACTGATCTCAGGAGTAAACAACAGTGTTCTGTTTTCTCCTGCCCCAAAAATGGCTGATAAGCCTCGATTAAATAGCAAGAAATTATTCTCACCCACTTTATATAATACATGACAGCACAGCTATTTGAAGTTCAGTTTCTGTTAGTAGGCTAACAATTACAGCACAGTTACTCTGTTCTGATTATTTTCTAGTAAGAAGCAAACATGCTAAAGTCTCCTTGGTGTTTGCAGGGGATTTCTTTTCCAGAAGTATATCTCTTGTTTAAGCTCTCTGAGGTCATCACTGGAAACCATGAATTCAGAAGTTATTCCCCAGGTTTGTGGGGTGTGACTGATACGATGCACATTTAAGACGCTGATTACTTAGGGGGTGTCATTTTTACAGACAGAGTCATTATGAATCTGTTTGGGTTTTCCTGGTTGCAGAGATTGCAGCTCTAGGGAAACCTAACTGCAATTATGAAATGTAGTGCTTTTTATTTGATGATTACTCAATTAGATATGGTTGACTTTATGATTATGGTTTAGGGAATGTATATATTTTCTAAATTACTTTGATGGATATATTTTGCTGTCATCTCAGGACTGAATTCACCAGAATGCAAATGTTTACTTTTTGTGCTGCTTGAAATGTTCATCCCTGTAATAGCAGTGGATATCTTATTGAATGACATTAACAGAGTCTCAGGCATAGACTCCAGGCACTTAGGAAGAAAAAGTTACATGAATTAATGAAAAAATAGCATGTCACGTTAAGTGGAATTTACGATAAGGTTTTCACCTATAAAGTGCATTAGCAGACGATGAAATGAAGTTTGTTATCTAGGTACACAATTATCATTTGAAAGCATTTATTGTAGTGATCACAAAAATACCTTGTTTGTACAGCCATGTACAATTCGTGTGCTCCTGAGAGCAATGCTCATGTGGCCAGTGAACAGTGATGGACCTCAGGATGGTGACAAGGTGTATGAAGCAGGTCTGGTTTATATCCAGATGATGCTCCTGCCCCCTGAGTCAGAGCTCATAGCCTGCTGATGAGAGCACCGTGGTGTGCAGCTGACACGTACTCAGGCATTTGACACTTCCAGCAGAGCCAAAGGCAGCAGAAATGCATAAGCAGGATAGAGACCCTGAGCCTGCACTCCTTACACCTGCATGAATAGCCTGTGATTTGCAGGGTAATGAAGAAATGTTGTTTTGCAGAAAGAGAGAGATGTATTATAGCAGCCTCAACAAATCCTATCATCAGTGTTGTAACGCAGTCTGCTCTTTTCAAAAGAAATATTTGTAACAGAAAATGGGCTGATCATTCTCCTGTGAGTGATGGAGAAGGCTTCAGGATCCTGTATTATATTTTTAAATCCGATTCTATTTGAGGCAAAATCCCATTATTTTAGCGTGAGCTAAGGCCTTAGTGTCAAAAGAAGGACTTTTGGCTCAGACACTGCATATGGAATTGGATATACGTTTATATCCATTCAGCAAAACACCTTTTGGTCCAGAAGCACTCGGTTGATTTAGGTTCTATATGACTAATTGTACGTAGTGCTCTATGACTGTAATTTGAAAATATTGATTTAAAATTGCCTCCTACATTTACGTGAGTGTTACTTGAATTTAGGATATGCTTCATATTTTACTACATTTTTTTAGATAAAGTAGAAGTACATTAATTTTAATAGCTAGAGATAATGCTGTAAGAAGAATTCTCCAGAGCATTGACCTTTATAGATAAAGGTCACAATGAAGATCTCATTTGATGTGTTAAAACCCATAGGATATTATCAGTGGCATCACTTTTTATCATGCTTCAAATCTTGCCTAATTAATTAATATGCAGTGTGTATTCCAAATAAATAGAAAGGCTTCCTTTTCAGTTTATATTTAAAAGGGTTACTCTGGCAGAACATACCTAATTTTGACTAATGAGATTTCCCAAGTGGTTATTCTCTAAGATTATCTGCTCATTTTTATAGTGTATGATGGTGGTCCTCGTAGGGTTGTGAAGAGATACAGGCCTGGGAACACACAGAGGAAAAGTAAACAATTTACATGAAGCTGCTGAAATTAACTACAATTGTGTAGATTTGTTGTGTACAGGTGTTCCTGTCTAGAACATGAAGATTGGGCCCTGCCACAGTAATTCAAAACATGTTTTGAAATAAGTTCCTCTGCAGCAGAAAAATGTCATCTTTCAAATGATTATGTTACAATAACATAAGAATTAGGCTGGGAAATGCTGCAATCACAAACCGAAGCAAATACATACCCTCATCTTCCCTTTTTGCTCATGCTAATGACTAGTTCATGCAATAATCTAAATAGAGTAGTGCGCAGAAAAATTTCTAGCTTATATTGGCTTCAATTCAGTTAATTTATTCTCAGGTGGGGTAGATGGGACTTTGTATTTGCAAGCACAAAGTATAGTCTTTGGATCAGTTGTTATCAAGATAGAGCACTTCATGCATTTGCAGCTTCTAACTTTCAGATACGCGTTGCTGAACCTATTTTCTTATTGGATGTATAAGCTGCACTCAAAGAAAGTAGTCTGGTACTAGCAGTATCAACCCAAGAGCCTGTCTTCATTATCAGCTAGAGAAAGAAGAACAGCATGACAAAGGGACCTCTTAGAATCATAGCATTGTTTAGGTTGGAAAAGACCTTTAAGATCATCAAGTCCAACCATTAACCTAGCACGGCCAAGTCCACCACTAAACCATGTTCCCAAGCACCATATCTACATGACTTTTAAATATCTCCAGGGATGGTCACTCAACCACTTCCCTGGGCAGCCCAGTCCAATGATTAACAACCCTTTTGGTGAAGAATTTTTTCCTAATATCCAATCTAAACCTCCCCTGGCACAACTTGAGGCCATTTCCTCTTGTCCTATTGCTTGTGACTTGGGAGGAGAGACCAACACCCACCTGGCTACAACCTCCTTTCAGGTAGTTGTAGAGAGCGATAAGGTCTACCCTCAGCCTCCTTTTCCCCAGGCTAAACAACCCCAGTTCCCTCAGCCACTCCTCATAAGACTTGTGCTCTAGACCCTTCACCAGCTCCGTTGCCCTTCTCTGGACATGCTCCAGCACCTCAATGTGCTTCTTGTAGTGAGGGGCCCAAAACTGGACGCAGTACTTGAGGTGTGGCCTCACCAGAGCCGAGTAAAGGGGGACAATCACTTCCCTAGTCCTGCTGGCCACACTAGTTCTGATACAAGCCAGGGTGATGTTGTTGGCCTTCGTGGCCACCTGGGCACACTGCTGGCTCACGTTCAGCCAGCTGTCAACCAACACCCCCACGTCCTCTTCCTCCAGGCAGCTTTCCAGCCGCTCTTCCCCAAGCCTGTAGCGTTGCCTGGGGTTGTTGTGACCCAAGTGCAGGACCCGGCATTTGGCCTTGTTGAACCTCATACAGTTGGCCTTGGACCATCGTTCCAGCCTGGCCAGATTCCCTCATGTGGAGGATGGGATTAACTTAATCTAATTTTAAACATTGACAATGTGAACAGTTACATCTAAAACTTGTTACTGTAGCTCCCTCTTTAAATGGAGAGAGTAAAGCTATTTTTGTCTCTATTCATTTGACATGCTTTCAGTGTCTACTTTATAATGAAATATCAGGTTAATGAGCTCTCAGAAGGATGGACGATCCCACTGGAAGGAGCTGGACTGAAACACAGGTTCAAATCTTTGTTCAGTCACAACCTTTCCATTTGAATTTTAAATGTTATGCAGATTTTCTATACTTCAACTTCCCATATATACAATGTAGGTGACAAATAACGTTTTTCAAGTAGAACCATTTCTGTAGCATGTCTAAGCTGTGTGACTTTACTGCCGTGCAGCTGCATTAGTTTTGGTTTGTGTAGTCTGTTTAAATACCTGTGGTCATGATGACTGGAACAATGAAAGCCTGAGTTTGATAAACCTCTAATCTCTGCTTGCCATGTGGTAAATTTTAATAAGCATGAATTCTGCCCCATGAGTAAGGGTACAGAAGAGATAAAAGAGCTCTGCCTCATGTCCACAGTGAAAGTAATATAATAACGTGGAAATTGGCAATGAATTTTAGTGTGCATAGCATCTTCTGCTGATTCATTAAATATTCCCCTTTGCATTACAGTAATCTGGCACTTGGGTGCAGAACACAAGTAGAGTGAAAGTGCCAGCATTTACTTGAATGTATGGATTTATTTAGTTTCTAAATGAAGTGGCCATCCCCAAACATACAATGAGGGATAGCAGTTCAGCGAATGTTGTCTTTGTAATCCTTTTCAATGTTTCTTGCCTTGCTTTTAATTTAGATTGTAGCACGCTAGTTTTATAACAATTTACTGATCCTTACCAAATGTGCATCTCTACGTAAGCAGTAAAAAGTTGTCGGTTTTGTTTTAAATTGTCAAAGGCTGACTGCTGATGCAGGCGTTCTCATCAGCCCTGTGTGAAAAGCTGCGGCGTTACGGCAATGCTCCTTGCTCCATCTGTGGTCTCCTAGCAACTTCACCTTGTACCTAATGCCTACATCAGGCTCTGGAGGGTATATCCTATTTCAGGCTGGATAACTTTCTATTAGAAATTTCTTCGTGTTAAAAGAAAGAAAAATCAGAAACAGTTCTACAAAACAAATGCATTAAGAGACTTTTTTTACTAAAAATTACCAACGAGTCAGTACAAGAGTTCTTAGTTTCACAGGCTTACTGATACTAGGACAGCACAACTCCTTTGGGGAGCATTCAGAGCTGCATGTCTCAGGGGGAAGCTTGGTACTTTTTCTTGAGAGCATACTTGGGAGATGGTGAGCCAGTCAGCCCTGGCGATGGTTCTCTGGACTTGAGAAGAGGTATGATGCCTCAGCTTGGCCCAGTTCTCAGCCGTCCAGTCATTTTCACTCCAGTGCTTCCTTTTGTCTGATTTTAATAATTATCAATTAATTTAAAAAACCTAAAACCATATGCATTATTTGAAACTTCTGTTCTTTTGAAGTGGCTTTGTCATATCCAGTTACATATTACACCCACTGTCTGACAGTGTTACTGCATATGTGTTGCAATAACAAGGGTTAAGTGGGTTTTAATATGAATAGTGGGTGCACAACAGCAGCTTTGTGGAAGAGGCAAGTGTGAAAATTAGATTGACGTTTAGTCTGCTGAAGAAGAATGTTTCCCAAAGAGTTTGTTTTCTTGCAGGTGATGTGCTTTACTTGTTTCCACCGGGTACTTAGGTAAAGTCTGCAGTAGATGATAAAGGTAGTTTTTCAAAGCTACCGGGGCTTGATCCTGCAGAGGATAAGGGTCAGACTGCTGTCCATGCAATCACAGAGCACAGAGGCATGACATCAGAGGCATCACAGCTATAGGCTAGGTGAGGAATGGACTGAAAGCAGCCCTGAGGAGAAGGACTTGGGGATGTTGGTTGATGAAAAGCTCAATGTGAGCGGGCAGTGTGCACTTGCAGACCAGAAAGCCAACCATGTCCTGGGCTTCATCAAAAAAAGTGTGAGCAGCAGGTCAAGGGAGGTGATTCTGCCCCTCTACTCCGCCTGGAGTACTGCATCCAGCTCTGGGGGCCCCAGTACAAGAAAGACCTTGAGCTGTTGGAGCAAGTCCAGAGGAGGACCACAAAGATGATCAGAGGGCTGGAGCACCTCTCCTATGAAGACAGGCTGAGAGAGTTGGAGTTGTTCAGCCTGGAGAAGAGAAGGCTTCGGGGAGATCTAATTGTGGCTTTCCAGTACCTGAAGGGAGTCTACAGGAAAGCTGGAGATGGACTGTTTATCAGGGAGTGTAGTGATAGGAGAAGGGGGAATAGGTTTAAGCTGAAGGAAGGTAGATTTAGATTAGATGTTAGAAAGAAATTCTTTACTGTGAGGGTGGTGAGGCACTGGAACAGGTTGCCCAGAGAAGCTGTGGATGCCCCCTCCCTGGAAGTGTTCAAGGCCAGGTTGGATGGGGCTTTGAGCAGCCTGGTCTAGTGGAGGGTGTCCCTGCCCACAGCAGGGGGGTTGGAACTAGACGGTCTTTGAGGTCCCTTCCAACCCAAACCATTCTATCATTCTGTTCTATGATCACGATCAGCAACCCAGTGTAAATCCAACTTGAGTTAATTAATTAGGCTATGAAGATACTCTGTTTCTGACTGCTGAGAGGAAGAGACTTGAAAGATGAGCAGAGAGCTAATTAATATAATGAGAATCACTGCAAAGACGTTTTGGCTTTGGACCTGGCCATTCCCCTCTCATGCCATGCTTTCTCTGACAGTATTGTCATGCAGGTAAGAAGCTCAAGTGCCTTTCTGTCTGCACTTGTCTCCATGACAAAAATAAAGCATGCTTACAGAAACCAGGGTAGGTACCCAGGGCACCTTGTGGACTTTTCCATTGTTTATTAGTTCGCAGTGACTACTACATGTTCAGAACTCTTTGTGAGTAACTCACAGTATTTAGATTTAACCGAGTAGATAAATTCCTCTTTAATTCAGTCATATATCCTGTTCCTTAAGGCAGACAAAACCTTACTATGACGGCTGCACCTAGCTGGTAACTTTGTCCTAATGCCTCACAGTGAGCAGATACTTTCATTTCCTTCTCCAGGTGATATAAGTATATGCAGAGGGAAAACCAGCAAGGGTTTCAAGATTTAGATTTCCACATGGAATTTGTGGCCACAGGATATGCAGCTGGATTGTGGGGTTAGATTTAAGGTCACGGTGTAACATCTCTCACTGGTCTGATTCTCACGGTTCAGCAGTCGTTCCAGAGACAAGTGCCTCCAAGTAATACTCCAGATGTCTGGCTAGCAGTAGAGCTGGTCAGGAATTTTCCATGGAAAACACTTTTTGGCTGAGAACACTGAATGATCAAACCCCAAAACTTCCGTAGAAATGTCTTGCCACATTTTTGTCAAGGCAAATTTACCAGATTTTTGTAAATTTCTGATCAGACAAAAACTTAGTCCAGACTAGTAAATAGATTAATGAGTAGGACAATCACATCGAAAAAAAAAAAACCCTCAACAAACCAAAATAAAATTAAAAAAAAACACCAAAAAACTTTAAACAGAATAAAGCATTGAATTGTGTCCTTTATGGAAAATAACCCTGCATTGGTTACCTAGGATGGAAGATATCCTATGATACTGTTTTGCCCCAGAGCTTGAGTTGGGGCACTTTGTGCAACTGCCAGAATTCCACCTGCTGGTTTTGACTGTTAAAGTCAGTGGAGAACTTCTGTGCTGAAGTTGAAATTTTCTATTGTCATTAATGTCATTGACTCTTTATTCAGACAGAAATAAAGCAATAATAACAAAACAACAGCAACACAACCCACCAGGTGAATAAATAAATCTGTGTTGTACACAGGAATCTCAGGAGGTTGACAATGTTACATCTTTACAAAGGGAATAATGAACAAAAATCCTTAGAAAGTGAGAATTCCATGTGTATAGTGATGTTGTGTATTTATATAAAAAAAGACAAAACCTCATAAATTAAAATTATCCATGAATATTTAAAGAATTTGGCTAGGGAACCCAGGGTGGCTGAGTGCTGAATTTTTATTTCTCCTAAGTCCTCAATATCTGCTCTCTTCTTCCCTCAGTGTGTCTCCTTGTCATATAAAAATTAAAAGTCAAGTTTCCACTATCAACTACAAGGCTATTTTTCTTATCTCCTGAGATAGAGAAGATATGGAAAACGTTACACAAAAACTAAATACAAGTAGTGATATGAGATAATACACAAACCTCCAAGCACTCACAGAAGATAAGCAGTAATACACTGAGAAACAAGCTCAGATTTTGCATAAAAATTGTCCCTTACTGGCTTTTATGCAGTCCGACCACATAAGCATGAACAGAAAATGCTGCTAGGCTTGAATTGCCACCTCACTGAGTTAATAGGCACAGGTGATCCCAGCGGCCTCTGAGTGGGACGTAGAGGGGGAAATGCCTTGCCCTTTGCAGCTGTAGAGGTGGTTGCTACCTGAGCATCTGTGTTTCCAGCTGCTGAGGTGCTGTTCAGGCAGCTGCTGCCCTGTGCTCCATTGCTACAGCATCTGCCTCTCCGTTCAGTGACCGAGCTGTCTGCACCTGATTTTTGGCCTGCCTGCTTTAAAAAGTCAAGGGCTAATATCTTGCTCCTTTAACATAAGTTGGCTGGGAGGATGATGGTCACTGCAGGAAAGAGCCACCCTGACACAAAGCTTTTTCATGTTGCAAGGAAGAGTGCTGCAGTAGTCCTTGTCTTTTCTGACCCTGTATTGCAAGCAGAGCCTTGTGCAGAGTCCCAGAAGAGCCGCCCATGGGTTGTCTCATGGAGAACAGTGTCATCCTCAGCCCCACTGGGTAATCCTGTAGATATGTTAACCTTTCTGCAGATCTGGCCGCATTCTTTGGCATCCACAGAAAAGGGAGTTTTAGAAGCAGCTGCCAGCATCTCCTCTGCAAGATTAAGAAAGTGTATTTGTTAATGGGAATTCTCTACTTTTCTTTCCCCATTCCCTCCAACAGGCACACTTCTGAGAAGTAAAAGTCTGCAGTTTTAAGCATCAGTTAAAAACTCTGTCACATAATTGTTGTCATTATTCTGTCCTAAAGAGTGAGTCATTACACTGTGCTATATTTGAGTGAACAGTTCAGATGGGGGGTAGATGCTGGAGGATTATACTTGGCCTTCTGTTTGAAGCTGACAAGTTCAGCAACTTTGTTTAACTGTTTCAGAATAGTTTAGTTCCCTAAGGAAGAATGTATTTCCTGTCATAAATGAATCCATAAACTAAATGTTTAATGGTATTTCAGCTTCCTTTCATATGAGATAGATTTTGGAAAAAATGCCAATCCATCAGAGGAATTTGCAACAGCTTCTTCTGTTCAGATATCTTCCTTGAATTTAAACCAGGGTAAAAGTGATTCAATGTAAATAATCATCTTCAGAGACTTCATATTGAATAACCTGAACTTTTTTTTTGTTTGTTTTAAACAAAACAATCTCTGTATTTTGGTATATGTCATATTTGGGGTTTGCTTTTGCTTTAATATTTTAAAAAGGGAGGAGAGGAGAGGCAAAGACATTAGTTTTGAATGGAGAAGAATGGAAAACAAGGCACAAATAATCTAAGGATATTCAGTTAATTAAAGGACTCTTTGGTTTCTTCCTAGCATGTGACCTATTTCATTAGGTCAACAAAAAGAAAGAGGAAAGCAGTATAAACAAAAGTGGATTAGGATGTAATGGGATTTCTCCCACCTGGCAGAATTTAGAAGAGCCCAAGTGATTATTATCCAGAAGAAAGATCTGATTTTTGTCTGGGTTTGAAGCTTTGTTACAGGAAAAAGAATCAACCCTCAAGAGGAAGATGGGAAGTGATGTATTTCTGAGATCCCATTTTTCCTTCCTGCAAAATCTCCACACCAGCAAACATAAGGCCCTGGATAATTTCTTACTGGGAAATAGTTTTCCTAGAGTGAGCAAGATAATTCTTGACATTTAGCTAAATTTTTTAATACTGGTTAAAGCCCCCAACATTATCTTAAAATCTAAAATGAAAAAAAAACAATTAAAACAAAACTTATCAAAAGTCATAGAATCATAGAACAGCTTAAGTTGAAAGGGACCTTAAAAGATCAGCTGTTCCATCCTTTTGTGGGAGAGAAAGCCTAGATGAGATTATCCAGCACCCTGTCCAATCACAACTTGAAAACCTCCAGTGATGGGGACTCTACCGTGTCCCTGAGGGGGTTGTTCCAGTGATTGTTCTCACTGTAAAAAATTTATTTCTTATGTTGAGATGAAACCTCTCCCACTGCAAATTTTACCTGTTGCCCCATGTCATCTCCGTGTGGCTCCTTGTGAAGAGAGAGCCTCTGTCCTCTTTGTAAGTGCCCTTTCAGTACTGGAATACTGTGATGAGGTCCCCACTTAGACATTTCTTCTCCTTTAGCCTGTCCTCATACGGCAGGTTCTCCAGCCCTTTCATAATCTTTGTGGCCCTCCTTTGGACTCTCTCCAGTTTGTCCACATCTTTCTTGAATTGTGGGGGCCAGCACTGGATGCAGTACTCCAGGTACAGCCTGACAAGCACTGAGTGGGATGATCACATCTCTATCTCTGCCAGTGATACCCCTGCAGATGCAGCCCAGGATCCATTTGCCTTCATTGACCTCTCTGCAGCTGCTGGTCCACCAGGACCCCCAGATCCCTTTCAGCAAGGCTGCTCCCCAGCCACACAGCTCCTAGCCTGTACCGGGCTCTTGGTTTATTCTGTCCCAGGTAACATAATGATATATTTCTATTCTTAAAATTTGATGTTCATCTGGGAGACATAACATCTTCTTTACAAAGAGTAAATTTTCAGTTGTCTGTGGAAGTAGTGACATCTCTTACATTAATTTGAATGGAAATTGAGTAATTAAATCCCTATGTTCCTTTTTCTGTCATCTCTTTGTAAAATACATATTTTTCTTTCCATGACAGCTTACTTTTAGTAGGTCCATCTGTGCTACATTTAGAAAATAGATTAAAAAAGTAATAAATACCTGTACCAGAAGAACAAGAATCCTAAGAATAGGGAGATTTTTAACTACCATTCAGTTCTAACGTTCTTTTGGAAAGGAACTAACTGTTGTTTTTACTACCTTACTACTGTTATTTCTGCAGAGTGGTCCTTTAGGAATCACTCTGTAGCGACAAACAACACTTTGCAGAATTAAGGGTTATAATTTCTGTTGCAAGCATCAATGTATTTTACTTAAAAGAAGCAGACTGTTAGTGAACCTTACCTTCAAGAAGGCTTTTCTGCTTTTTGACTAATCTGTGACAGTGATAAATATAAAATATGAAATGACACAAATATTTCCCTGTTATTCCAGTAAATGTTTCTGTGTTGTTCTGAAAAAAATGCCATGATCTGAAGGTGGCCTGATTATCAGAAAATAATTGAGCTTTTTGGTCTGAAAATGAGGCATCTGTGGGGCATCTCAACATCAGGACAATTAAAATCCCTACTCACTCCAAACTTTCAAGTAGATAGTCTATTAAAAAAGTTTATGGTCTCTGGTTGTAGAGGTCTGATCTTTTATTTATTTGTTATTTCTGTTTGCATCCTCTGTTTGTCTCTTTATCTTTTTCAGTTTAGAGCTGGTTGTATAGACAATCTTCAGTAACTGGTTATTGCACTTTCTTTCCAATATTATAAAAAGATCATCTCACAACACACTGATTGCTTGAACTTAGAAAACAACATCATTATTCAGATGTCTTTTTGACCAAAACTCCTATTAATTTAATCAAAAGTAGTCCAGGTTTTATAGATAATGGAAACATTTCAAACCTGGTTAGCTAACTGTACATTTGTGCATTTAAGTGGTTTGGGAGCTGAGCTCGAGTCCTTTGACTTGAGTGGAAAATCTTTTGCATTTAGCTACGTTTGTTCAGTCTTTGATTTTCTGAGGTGAAACTGCCATTTCTGACTATCAGTTTATAGAGACTGGGAGGGATACATATAGAAGGGTTGAACAGTTTCCTCTGTATATTACAAGTATATCTGTCTTCAAGAATTTGCTCAAAGTGGTACAACTGCACCATCTTGTAAAACCAAAAGCATGTGGAATGTCTCTGAGGACATGTGGCTTCCTGAAATACAAAGTATGTTTTTTTTAAAAAAAAATATTTATTATCTAAGTAACAGCTTTTTCTTCAACTATTAATGCATGTAAGGAATCTATATTATCTAAGACCTAGATCTACCTTAGTTGTGTTGAATTACAAAGTGAAGGACTTCAAGTTTCTATACTTTTAGCTGATGCTTGTGAGCCCTAAATTGATCTATTTTTGACTCTCTAGAAAACTATATCTGTCTGGACTTACTGAAGTTAATACTAAAACTATTCACCTTAGAAAATTAGTTAATAGCCAAGTTCACATCCCACACACAATTATATTTAGGTTCAAGTAATAATAACAGAGTCTGAATCATCAGAACAAACTGAAATCATTCCTTAAATATAGATAAATATTCCATATATAGATGCCTCTGTGTGTGTGTGTGTGTGTACACATATTGTTATGAAAGGCCAGATTCAGCAAACCCACGTGTGACTGATCTGCATACACATGAGTGATTTGTAGCCTTACAGGCTACTATTATCCTAAAGGAAAGAATGATCATTGAACACGTAATTTTGCCATTTTTCAATAGTTCAGGTGTTTCACAATTAAAAGATAATTATAAAATAAGTTCAAAATATGTTAGTGGAGCTACTTTTTTGAAAGAAGAACCAATAACATAAGTGTTCAAGAGAATGCAAGTTCAGATAATGATTTTATTTCTTAACCTAGCTTTTGTGATAATCACAATTTCAACTTTAAAGCCTGTGGAAGCCTAAGAAATCCATACAGTTTATGTGAATACATTGATGGATATTTTTTAAGAACGTGACTTTAAATTATTGGCTTATATGCACCAAGACAACATGAAAATGTATCCCAAGTTAATGACTGAGCCTTTCCCTTTTCCTGTATAAACTTTCAAACACTAATTAATTTAATATGAAAACATACTAATTTTAACATGGAGAAGGTTTTGTAAGCCCTGAAATTTTGTATGTGTATAAAGACAGTTCCATTATTTCTAACTGCAAAATATCAGTCTCCATTTCACTGGGCTATCTGTGAATAACAACTTACTCAAAGGTAAAAATTAAAAAAAGAGATGATGTGGGTTCAAACTTACGATTGGTTTGTTTTTTTTTAATTTCTGTATGTGTTTACCAGAAAAACTCACACCTCATAGGAAGCTATTTGATATCCAAATTTACAGTCTCCCTTTTCTTAAAGTTTCAGGAAGAACAAAGCATGGTTACATTCTGTTTGGCACTGTCTGAAACCTTTTCTCTACCATAATTAGAATAAAGTTTTCACAGGCTTCAGAGAGTCCTTCATTTAACCCCACTTGTCTCCAGGGTGGTATCCCTTGAATATTGGGCTCTGCCTTCAAGCATTATGTCTGCTTTCAGAGCCACAGTACTGCACTCGATGGTCATTTGGTCTGATACAGTACAGTTGTTCTTACATTCTTATCTAATTTATTGCCTGTTCCTAGTCACAGACCTCTGCAGCTGAATGTCAACTTCTTTTTCTGAAGGAATGGCACATTTAATAGCTAGGATAGCTCAGATAGCAAAAACAACAAAAAAGAGTGCAAAAATTCTGTCTGCTATGACTGAGGTCATGGTATCTATTTCAGTGTGGTTACCCTACAACATTTTATGGTTGCTTATACACTGCCATTTCCTCCCCAACGGACTCATAGGGAGCTTGTGAAATTGCTAATTATAAACATACTGAGGAGACTATAACATTCTTGTTCTGTTCTCAGAGCTTTCATTAGTTGTGAGCATTTGCCAAAGAATTTTTAGTCTTTTTCACAAGCTCTTCCTTGATTTTTGCCATTTGTTGCATTGTGTGTTGGGTACCTAAATTTGCTCCCTGGACAGAGGAAAAACTTTTACTGCATGAAAATGAATGACAAATTGCTAAATAATAAAGCCTACTCTTGTTCACCCATGAAGACTGTTGTTTACAGGAGATGAGATTAATTTTGCAAAGATCTGTTCCCCAGTGAATACAGTAAGTTTTTTGGTCTGATTGTTCATGACTAGAAAGAAATGAACAGCCATTCAGAATCAAAATGATTGCTTATAAACGTTTCTTTTGCAGAACAGAGAAAGGTTATTCTCATACTAGAACTGTCTCTCCAGTTATGTCTACACAAAATTACAGCCACACTGTACAAACTGTGACCTATAGAACCATGCAGAATTTCTAGTTTTGGTGAGGCTAATCATGGTATCCAGGATAGTGGTAGTATAGGGCTCAACTTATCTTGGCTTAGAAGTGTGCCAGGTATATCATTTTTTCTGCTTTTGGCAGTTCTGTGAGTAGATCCATCTGAGATTTATTTTTTTTATTTCTGGTGAAATGTTTTGTGCATATGAAACCCCAGATTCTTTTAAACCAGGACTTCTTGTGAAATGCATTAGTTTTAATGATCTTTTAATAGAAGAAAAAGTTCTATGGTTTAGGATGGCATTTCTGGAAAGATAAAAAGGCATTAAGACCAGCCAGTGGTTAAGTGGAGTGCAGAAAATCAAGCTCAGTCTCCATGGCTTGCATTAGGCAAAGGCAAATGTCCTACACTGCAGGTGAGCATAACGGCTGTTCTTAAGCCTGTCATGGTTTTCTTATTTCATATTTTGAAGGACCTCGGTTTTGTTTCACAGAAAATATCCTTAAAAACTGCAATTTATACAAAATGGAATGTTTTTCTTGCTAACCCTAACAACAAGCATCGTCATTGCACAGCCCACATAACACTAATATCAGAATGAAATCTAAGCTCTAAACAATGTTTTGCAAGATGAATTACAAGGTGTTGGTTTTTTTTTTCAAAAAAGTAGGAAGTGAGAAAAAAATGCATGGTTTAGAACCTTGTCTATGTTTAGTGGACATCTGAACTCCCTCCAAATTACTTTATAAATGCCTCTGAAGTTATGACCAAATTGCAACATGTGACTACTTTTAGTTTGGTCTTCTGAGGACAGGAAAGTGATATGGAACCCTGACAGCTTCCTAAAAATTCTTCTCTATACCCTTCTCTCTTGTTCCCCAAAAAAGGAAAAGGAGAAAAAAGCCAATAGGAAAAACTTGGTAGAAGTGATTGTACACCTCTGAACAGCAAATCTGTGTGTCTGAGAACCAAACAGCAAGTTTATAGGATGTAAGAAACACTGAAATTTGTTGAAATTTCTGTAAGACAGGTCTGTGATACCAGGTTTTTCTACTGCTTCCTTTCCAAGAACATCAGCAAAGAGTAAATCTTTAACTGGACTTATGGTTTCCTCAGCAGGATGCAGGGGTTATGCAGACACGACTATAGTTTATTTTGCCATCTAGATAAAGCATTAATTTTAATTCATTCTGTTTACAAACATTTCTAAGTCCATATCCTGATGTGTCTTGCACAGAAATGACAATGTTATGAATAATGCCCTCACATCCTGATGCAACTACTTCCTGAGCATACTGCCAATTTAGTAGGACAAGGTTCCAAAATGAGAACGTGACTCATGTTCTCTCATTAATTTGGGCTAGCAGAAGATGATACCTTTACAGCCTAGTGCCGTTACAGATATTATAGTTTTCCCACATTTGTTGTGACACATCTGGATTTCTTACTGGTGCATGAAAACCAGATAAGCATCTTTGTCTGTTGCTGGCATGTCTCACTATGGGCTTAGCTTATCAAAACTTAATTTCCACTGGTCTCCCCTCTCCACATTCCTCTCCTATTCCTTTGTTTTCTCTTGTATTGGAATTTTACTTTTAAGGCATTTTCAATAAGCAAGATTCTCATTTACTCCATGCAATTATGCCCAGGCATCTTGGTTGTTGGCTTTGGTAGCTACAGCATTTAAAATCCCCATGGATTAATATGGATAAACAGGCATTGTAATCCTTCCCATGAATGCCCTGAAAGACGCCTGTGTTTTATCTTCTATCTTGCCCGTAACTACTACAACCCCTCTTCCCTTCCCAATAGCTGTTCTCCTTAAAGCCAGGCATCCTCACCATCCCACAGCACACTGCCCACGCACCCGCGTGCGTTGCCCTCTGCTGTCCTACCTTGCCTTTGTCCCTAATATTTTTCAGGCAGCCATTGAGTCAGTGAGAGCTTGTTAAAAAGGTTCAAACACTGCTCCTCTGTGTGCAATCCAGGAGATCTGCTGCAGCATGCTGTCAGCTATCGGTGTCAGCACAGGGCTAACTGGGTGGAAATGCAGTCAGCCAAATCATACGATTTTATGGTACCTTGTGTTTCAAACTCTGTCAGACTGGACTGAGGTGATGGCAGAAGCACCACTTGTGACCTTCACAAAAATGGCACATTATCAAAACTTACTTTTAGAAATAATTTTTTGGGGAGAGTTTCCAGATGTCTCCATGCTAAGCAGAGCTGCTTCCATTCCTATGAAAAATATTTAAAAATTCATTGTATGCCAATTTTCTGAGGAATTAGTTGTTTAAATAAAGTCAAGGATATGTAGAGGGGAGCAAGGACTCTTGCTGCTGAGTCGGAGGACAGTTTTATCATTGCCTTGGCCTTACAGCCAGGATGGCAGACCAAGGAAAAAGGTGCTGCAATCAAGTAAGCTGTCATTAATTACTGCCTGAGGGTTACAACCAAAGCCTCTCTTCAGTCCCACCCACTACATAGCTTTGAAAAATCTAGCAAAGAAAGGAAACCAGAAATATGCTGGCAATTAAGGGAGGAGCAAATATTGGAGTTACCTGTTCCAGGTTTACACCAGTTAGTTCGAGCAGCTATAACAGTCTAGTGAGGGCATCACAGGACATGGAGCTCAGCAGAAGTTGATATCTTTCACCTCAGAAGACTCAGAGTGACAACTGGTTGGAAGCAAGGAAAGCTGGAAGAGTGTCACTCTGCACTTGTCATGTTCTGATAATTTTTCATAGGTGTTGACAACTGCCAGGATTTGACCCAGGACAGTAGTCCTCATGGTCCCTTGGGCTGACCCAATAGCAGTGCTGTGCTTCTATGGCTATATTGGATCAGACCTGAACAAACTCATCTTAACATTGCTTGGAGTCTGTATGCCTCACTGAAGCTTGCAGTGCACGTAACAGCTTTAAAGATATTTCAAATAGAAAAATAGCCTTTCTTGATTTGGCAAAAAAACAGAGATACAAAAAACTTGTGTTTACTTGGCAACATTTCCTCATGATTTATATGGCAGTGTACTTCCCTGTTAGCAGGTTCTTCACACATAAGCATAATTTTTAAAAAATCTGTGTGCTTTTTGAGGTACACCATTCTATGATTTAGACAGATATTAATGAAATGTAT
This sequence comes from Aramus guarauna, assembly GCA_013400195.1. NCBI lineage: Eukaryota > Metazoa > Chordata > Aves > Gruiformes > Aramidae > Aramus > Aramus guarauna. The sequence goes on along the minus strand of VXBL01000994.1, from coordinate 212,816 downwards.
GCTTTAAAGGAGAAGATTTGCTTCCCTTTGCTCAAATTCTCATTAATTTCAGCTACATGAATTTGGATGATTGCTGATGTGAAGAAAGCCCCTGTTATTTTTGTAGAAAATAATTAATTGACTTCAGAGAAGAGGAAATGAGTTTTCATAGAATCCTAGAATGATTTGGGTTGGGAGGGACCTCAAAGATCATCTAGTTCCAACCCTCCTGCCATGGGCAGAGACACCCTCCACTAGACCAGGTTCCCCAAAGCCCCATCCAACCTGGCCTTGAACACTTCCAGGGATGGAACCTCCACAACCTCTCTGGGCAACCTGTTCCAGTGCCTCACCACCCTCACAGTGAAGCAGTCCCTCTCCAGCTTTCCTTCAGGCACTAGAAGGCTGCTCCAAGGTCTCTTCAGAGCCTTGTCTTCTCGAGGCTGAACAAGCCCTACTCCCTCAGCCTGTCTTCACAGGAGAGGTGCTCCAGCCCTCTGATCAGCTTTGTGGCCTCCTCTGGACTCGCTCCAACAGGTGCATGTCTTTCTTGTACTGTGGACCCCAGAGCTGGATGCAGTACTCCAGGTGGGGTCTCATGAGAGTGGAGTAGAGGGGCAGAATCACCTCCCTTGACCTGCTGGTGAGGGAGGTGATTCATTAGTCTTCTCATATTCCTACAATGGGGAATGGTGTCTGTGGAACATGTAGTCAGAACATTATTCATCTTTCCCATGGGGATTGTTAGAAGTGCATTAGGATTCTCTGAATTTGCTTACAAACGAAGATCAATTTCTAAGAAAGACTAAATGAAGAAAAATTATGGTGAGTTATCAGACACAGTCCACTGTAGTAGCTGCTTTATAATGAGGTTTGAGACACACCATAATGCAGTCTATTGTTGTAAGTATCTTTTGTATGCACACTGCCTACCTTTTATGAAGTAATTGGAATTTAACGTGCTACATCTTTGAAATGTATGAAGCCAAACTCTTAATGTGGGAAGCTTCTGGGATTAAACAGTTTAGCAATGAGAAATATTAAATGTGTTTTGACTAATTTCATTCAATGTTTATCTACAGCCTTTTTATATGTGAATCTCTTAATTTTATGGCCTTACCACTCTAATAAAAGATGTCATTGTTTTCATTTTACATTTCAGTCCTGAACATTTCTAATACAACCATAACATTTTTACTTAGTAATTAATTTATTGTTATAAAACATCAGTCGCTGATTAGAAATTTAGAAAGTAAATTCTTAAATGCATGATCACAGGTTTGGCTGGCTAATGTTCGGTAATTAATTTTGGTCTCTTGCCCCTGTCACTGATGATCAGTAGGTATGCCTGCTCATCAGGTAGATCAGTGCAACAGCAAAGATTCAGTGGATTGATGCAGATTGCGCTGAGACCCTTACATCTACACTCAATGCATTTTGAGGTTTTCACTTGAGCTGATTTTGTTCCTCGGACTGAATGCCTTCACTGTATGTGATATGAAAGACCAAATGTTGATTTGGATCCTGATATGCCCATAAGAGTCTGTCTTGACTTTGGTGTACATCTTAGCACTGCTACTGCTTTAATTTCCTCTCATGGGGTCTAGTTCATCCAGACCAAAACCACTTTGTAAAGTAAAGCAACGTAGAGTAAGTGAGGACAACTGGGGCATGTGCTTTAAAACTGCACTGTTTCTTTGAACCAAAACTACTGTTGGATGTAGCCTCATTTTACTTTGGAGGTTGCTGCCCTTTAGTGAGATGGTCCTTTCTCTCATCCTTATGGAGGCTGAATGAATATACAACTGCCATAGTATTTCCAGTGAAAGGGTTTATTTTGATAGCTATCCACATGAAGCTTAACTGTGATCATCTGTGATGAGGAACAGGCCAATGCCAAAATAATATGACTAGTTCAATGTATGATTGCAGTGTATTAACAGAACTGACAGTCACACTCCTGAAGGATGACTGTCTAAAAGAATTATATTACTTTTTCACCCTGTCAATATTGCACTGATTTGCTATGCATAGTGTACTCAGTACTGCAAAGTATGTTGTTAGACATAGATCATCATGTTATTATTTAAAAATAAAAATCCAAGTTTATATTGTAAGTAAACTGGTTCAACATAGTTGCTGCACTCTCAATTTTGATCTCTAGTAACTACATTAATATTATAACCTGATCTGATCAGAAAATCTCTGCCAAAACAGGTTTTTAATTCCATGACACCAAAGATGTTTTCCAGAAATGCAGGTTTGAAGAACTATGACAGCTTGCTTGATGACCAGTAGTGACCACATGTTTTTTAGGACTTCACACCCTTTAATCATCTCCAGTTCACCTATCAGATCTGGAGTCTACAAATCCCCTGTTCATATGAGGAAGTTTTAGGCCTCAAGTCTCCCTGCTGTGCTCTCAGGTTCTTAGACCCAGCTCAGATGCTCCCTAATGTTTCTGGAACCACCCTTTTTGCCCAGTGAGGACCTGAGAAGGTACAAATCTTGTGAGGCCTGGTTCTGCTGAAGCTTCTGAGTTTGGGATCCTGGTCTCACCTGCTTTCCAAAATACTTCAATCATTATTTCTTAATATTTTCCAACTTGTATTCTACTAAAAATGATACATTTCTTTCATTGAAAGGAATTTGTTCCTCTTCTTCTTATCACAGCTGCTATTACCATAGAAACAGGCATTCCAGTATTTGACACAACCCTCTATCTCAGTGACTATTTTCAACTACTTTTGAGTGTTGCTTGTACTAGGTGCAGTCTACTAACTTTTTTTTACATAATTTGTTCAAGGAGCTAAAATAATAGATTCTCAAAGGTTTTTCAGATGTCTTTACAAAATGCTAAACCTTAATTCAGCCCGAGTTTTTGGATGAAGTTTAAGTGAAATTCTAATGAGAATGTGAACTGAGTTACACTTAATTTAAAACTGAAGTTAAAAATTCTATTTATTTAAGTAGTTTCAGGATTTTAGAAAATATTCATCCTACCCATCTGTTTTTAAGGATGACAGGAAGACAGACTTTTCATCAGTCATTTGAAACCCTCAAATGTATCGCCACTTTCTAATCAATCATCCTTAAATGAAGTATGATGTTAGAGTTAAAAAAGACATACATGTATTAATGCATCCTGTCCATCTTCCTGTCATCATCCTTATAATGTATTTTCAAATGTTGTAATACTGCCTATGAAAAAGAAAAGAAAAGACCTATGTGTAGCTTAGCACACTTGCCTCGCATGTCTGTATAGTCCATTGGTATAGTCTGTTTGGGCCTAGGGAAGCTGGTTATTCATCTATGTCTTCATTTCCATTTTATTATTTCTAGTTGTGTCCCTGTCTGCCATATTTCCCTCTTTGACTTTAACACCTTGTAGATATTTGTAGATGATTATCATGTTCTCTCTGTTGAGTAATATTTAGCCAAGCTGTGAATGTTTATGGGGTTTTTTAGTTTTTCCCCCTTAAACAAATCCATTCAAGGGTTTGTTGATCTTTTCAGAAATCCCTCCTGTTGACAGTGCCTAGGTTTCAACTTAATATTCTTGGTGTGGTTGAACTAGAAATCTGTAGGAAGGAACTATTTAGGGTGTCATATGGTGTTCGTAGCCTCAAATTACTTTTTTTATGTGACCAGATTGCATGTTAACTCAAGTTCATTTTGGTCTTCACTCAGGAGACCTTATACAGAATTTTCCAATTTTCTCTCTTGAATTGTTTATTTTTAGTTTGGACTATATTTCTAGATGCATTCAGTTTGTGTGATCTGTTAACTTCAAATGTGTGCTGTTTATTGCAGATAATTAACAAACAAGTAAATAAAATTCAGCATAATTTATTTTTATTTACAAGGCACAAGTACAAGCAAGATGAAGTTCAGGCATATTTCATGTAATTTATTTCATTTATCCACTTAATTTCTACTCAAGTTAAATACAAATAAAAATGATTAAATTGACATGATTTAATCTTCACAAAACCACAGTCAGAGACTCTGAAATGTCTAATGGTTTCTTTCTCTCCAACTGTTTTTCCTTAATTTATTAAGATTCAAAGATAGACTTTGAAGCAATAATATCAAGAATGACTTTCTTTTTTTCTCCTGTACATAACCATAGCTATATTTAGCTTTCCAGTGTAATTTCTATTGTTTATTCATTTTAAAAGAACTATTATTTTATTAGTTAAGGTTAGTAGCTAACTTGTTTGCTTGTCTTGGCTGCATGCTCTCAGGAGATGACCTACTAAATAAATACTATCTTACAAAAAAGTCCATATTAATGTCCGAAATTTTAATGTGTATTTTAAGAAACCCATTATTATAAAGACCGCTTTCCACTCATCCTTTTTTCCTCTGTTTCCTACTGTGGAGATAACACTTTATTTCAGGTGATTTGAATGGTTGCTGCTTCTTTCTGCTTTTCTCACATTTACTTGATTAGTTGAATTATTTTTTAAAGACAAATACAGGGTTTTTTTGGTTAGCAATTTAAGGGAGAAGGATGTTGAATTAGTTGCTCTTTTTCTTTGTGGGAGAATGTTTTACTCCAGTTTTTCAGTCACACCAGTTACATGTATGACATGCAGGGTATGACAAATATAGGGCACCAGAAAATAAAGGGACTCTTTCCATGAAAACACATCTTGCATGCTTTTGGGAGGAAATGCACCTTCTGGTGGAAGATGTCCCTGCCCATGGCAGGGGAGTCGGAACTAGATGGTCTTTGAGGTCCCTTCCAACCCCACCGATTCCATGATTGTATGATGAAAGGAGTAAAGAAGGGGACTAAAAGGTAGAGGAGTTGTCAGCTACAAAGGTTAAACCAAGAGAGATGGCTTTAGGTGAAAAAGTTGACTGGAAAAGTTCCAAATAAAGCACAATCAGACAAGAGCAACATCAGGAAAGAAGCATGCAATGATAATGCTGGATAAGCAAAATCCAGGGCTAGACATATGTGTCCTTCAGCTGCCAAATTCACTCAATTAGCAGCATTAAAGGTTGGCTGGTCAACAGTGACAAACAATGAAGTTATAGATATGCCATGCTATCATCTGCTACTGCATCCAAAACTAAATTTGTTTAATTTGTCTAGTGATTTTCAAAAGAACATACAAGGATAATTGAGGCTTAAAATCTCTTTGTCTTTCTTTTTTGCTCTTTCTCACTCACACAAATGAAAGCACAAATATACTTTTATTTGTGTGTGCATATTTTTATGTATTATAGAAAAATAAATTAGTTGATAAAAGCTTGTAAAGATGGGTAGAGGTCATCTTGACTAAGCATATTAACATATTTTAATTTTTGTATTTGCAAAATGCATAATATATATAAAAGGAATTATTACATGTATTATGATTGTAATTTTTTAGAGAATACACAAGCTAAAAACAGATGTATGTAATTCCCATGCTTTGTTCTTTAGCAGTGTGTCTCTGAGGGGTGTATGAGTGTGAGACACAGAGGGAGAGGGCACTGAGTGAAGTGAAGGAAAATTGTTAGACTGAACATTGAAGTCTTTCCTTCCCATAAGTGATTCACCTTCATCTGAGAGCAATTTGTCTCCATCTGTTTGGTTTTTGTTATATTCTTGACATCATCAGGTCTTCATTTGCTAACTGCTTTGAAAATAAGATTGCAATCTTTCTCATCATGAAAGCACTGGAACATTCAAATTTATCCTGAATATTCTTCTTAAAATTGCAGTGAAGTTAACAATTTTATCTGCAGTAGTTGAAACAAACAGTAAAAGTATCTCATTTCCATTTATGACACATCTGACATGCAATAATCATCAGACATTGTTTATAGATTTGCAGCTTAAATCTAGGAATAGAAAATGTTAAATTTTCAATGAGTTACAGAGTTATTTTTTATTGATTTCATTAAGTATTTTATTTACAAATTTCTTTTTTAACGTAGATTTCCAGTGAAGGTAACAAAGCTGTACAGAACACTCTCTGAGTTCTGATGCTACCTTTTGTTAGACTCGTTTTGTGTTTGTTTTGTGTTTGATTGACTTGCTGAAGTGCTGACTATACATGAATCATAAGAGTCTGTGAATGCTTTGCTAAAATCCTCAGTTCAGTGCAAAACAGTACCCTTTCTCTTCATGCTCATTCCCTTTATTGTATGAAGTAGTTTTTCTCAACTGTGTGGATTTGCTGGTCTGAAGGACTTAAAAACCTCGTTATATGCGAATGTGTGTTTTGGTTTCACTGAGGAAGAAATTCACTTTCCCTGCATAAATCTAAAGCTCTGTGACAGTGAAGTACAAAGGCCAATAAGGAGTCTTAATAAATTCCTTCCCAATTATAGCCAAGGTGAAGTGTTAGACTCTTGTTTGTAGGATATACACAATCACAGAGCCTCTTTTCTCTTTGTATCAACTGCCATTGCGCGTTAGGCTAATCATTACCTCCCACCTGTAGAGACTTGCTCCAGGCTTAAGAGGAGGGTAAATTCTACAAAAATCATTGTTGTCATCTAGCTCTTACATTGTCTTGTGTTAAGCCAATAGAAATTGAAGTTCTTAAAAATGAACTGATGAACATGCAAAGGAACACAGCATCATTATTGTTTTAGAGATGAGTGAGATCTATAAGGACGGTCTAATACTGTGAGCTGTTCTAATGTTAGAACATATATGGTATAAAGTATCTGAATGCCTCAGCTGTTGTATGGAAACTTCCTGTACTTTACAAGCTAATTTATCCTTTAGATAAGCGCGAGAAAGAGTGGTCATGTTGGGCATTTAGTGTTCAAATCTCTGTGATGATGGCAGTGCCCTAAGTTTCTTCACAAAGAAGCAAACTCTTTTTTAACTATTATAATTTGCAACACTAAGCAATCCTTATGCACAGCTTGGGATGTTCGCAGCCTTTTATCTTTCCATGTGGTCATTCTTTGCATTTACTGTACTTCAAAAAAGGGCACGTGTTGACTTATTTTTGGCTTTTGTCTATATTTAATTGGATATATTGTTTGTTAGATTGATAGGTGCTAAAGGAACTAGTCTATCCACTTTTCCCAACTTATGAACAGGCATATTTGCAAAACCTGGCCCATGTCTACTGTGTCCATGTGGAGGAGGGGGATTAATCGGTTTTTTTATCTTGATTATTTTTGCCTTAGTGCTGATTGCAAGAAGCTCTTCCTAAAGCAGATCGACGTGAATTTCATCTATGCACAAAAGAGCGTACTATGATCAAAAGATGAAGCATGATGTTTTCATTTCATTTTACAACTTCAAAGTTTGAAGGCTAGAGTCAAAGACCATTATGTTAAAATATCTGAAGAAATTTCTGCTGTTCTACAAATAGAATGATCTTCTGACAGGGTCCTATCCATCAACACCTGTTTCTTTGACCATTTATGCACAAGAGTGTAGCTCATTTTAAGCAAAGATTAAAATGTGTCAACTTTGCTAATCGAAGAGTTGGATTCATCTCACCTATCTTGAGCTATCTAAGCATGAGGTGTCCAGGCTAAACTTACCATTAAATGTCCCTCTGTGTTTCACCAAGAGAGTTAGACACCTTCAGGAGTGACTGATCCAGCCCTTCCTAGGTGCCAATTTTGGAATGTGAAGAAAGCAACCTTGAAGTTATTTACCTCTTTAAATGAGCTGTCTAACTTCTAGGTGGTTGAAATTAGGTGAAATCTACCTTAAATGAGTAAATTAACAAAAGTATCGAAGACTGTTTCTTAAGGTTAAAACCCTTTTGCCCAATTTTTTTTTTAGCATACATTTTTTGTTCCCTTAAATATTTTGAGCATGTGTCATTTATCCTTATTAAAATATCACCCAATCCATTCAGTATATGTCATATGATGGCACTGTGAGACAAAGATGTCCTCCCACACTAAGGATCAAGCAGAACTTTCTGATGATTTTTTTTCTTTTTTGGGTGTCAGTGGAGAGGAGGCTGGGAAAAATCCTCCACTGCTATGTGGGCTTGCTTGAATGATTAGCTCTTTTTTAAGTTCCTGAACACACAGATTCACATAGTAATTAAATTCCTGCTGTGGAAATTACTATTCAAAGAAAACAATAAAAAATATTTTTGATTAAATGCTATGTCAGCAATGAAATGCAACATTTTATTGGTGAGGGAGAAGCAGCTTATGAAGAAAAACATTAACTTTAAAGTCTCTTCTTTGGAATCTTAGGGGAAGGATATAGGACTTATTCTTCTGTTCAGCAACTATAGAAATTCTCATTTACATAGTTTATAGCTCTCCTGTCCCCAGTGAGTCATTTGGGGTCAGATGTTTTCTTACAGGTGACCCATATGTTCTTCTAACCTAGACTCTAAGCAATGCCATAGTGAATTCATGTGATACCTCAGGACGGAATTTGCCCCAGTATAAACTTTGCTGTGGTGCCAGAACTAATGAGCCCCTAAAACTAGTCTGGGTCTTTGTTTTTGATTTTTACTTCATCTAATTCTACTTCATACTGCTGCTGAAGACTCATAGGGGTCTCATTTTTCATCATAGGGTATGAAATACAGAATCATGGAATAAAGAAAGTTGCAAGAAACCTCCGGGGGTCATCTAATTCAACCAGTGTTCAAAGCAGGGCTAACTTAGATCATAGTGGAAGAACTTAAGTAGAAGGAGAAAACTAATTTCATCCTTCAAATCTGGGGCTTCTTTATGTAGAAATGCTTCATAGCTCCTTGTTCTACATCTCAGTAGAGATGACTGTATGCCAAGACCATAGTCCAGGGATGTTCATATGTAATGTGTATCACATTAGTTAATTTAATTGTATATCTTTTACACAAACCTCATGATTGCTTTACCCAGTAACTATTTAAAATGGATTAATTGATCCCAAGGAATTCAATCTTTGTTAGTTTATTGTTGTATTTTTCATTGTCCTTGTATAATTTTCTGTGTCTTTTGCTTCAGATGGGTTGAATAACTCTTAAGTCTCTGAGTAAGAAATCTAGGAAATTCTCATTAGAAAAAAAGCTAAGTGTTCATTTCTCCAAATGTTGTTTAAATATAGAGGAAATATATCTTGTAGTTTAGTTCTATAGAACACCTTGTGAAATTCAAAATGATCTAAATTTTCCTCTGAGCAGGTCTGTTCCTTGGCAACAATTCTGTAGTGAGCTGTACTGTCATATGTCCCTTTCCAGAAAGACACTGTGATATTTATAAATCTATCTAAGAATACAGATAACCCACACACTAAAGCATATGTCAGGGCATAGCTGTCAGTCCTGTCAACTTACAGTTCTTTGAAGGAGCAGAAAGGCACATTGACTCACCAGTGTGTGGCCCTGATTTTAGAGCTCTGAGCTCTGTAGAGTCTATTTTGTGTTAATACATTTTACAAATAAATGTCCCTTTGTAAGGCATATGTTGAGATTCAGAGATAGCACTGTTGTAGAAGCTGCTACAAAATATTAGAGCAGATAACATCTTACAGAATTTGGCACATTCTGTTTGAAACAATCTGGCAGTGCGTCATGGATTAATAGCTAAGGTGCTCTGTGAGAGGTGACTTTCTCCTTTCTGAAGGGCACTACAATGACTGAAGGGAGATGGTCCTAGGTAAAACACAGAGTATCACTCAGTATTTTAGGGCAGAAAGTGCTTTATTTACCTGAGAAATGGTAGTGTACAGATATTGAAACTGATGTCAAAAGTCCTGATCCAGTGGAACACTTGCTATTATATTTAAATGTTTTGCTGGCTTGGAACATCCATGTGCCTAGAAATATTTCCATTGATCTATGCCTTGTATCAGCCCTGAGCTCTGCTACCAGCTCAGCACAAAGTCTTGAGCAGCTGCCAGTCAGTCACATTATTAAGGCTTGAAATGCTACAGGCTGGCTGAGTGGGGGATTACTTCTGCTTGTGGTAGCTTTCCAAACTGTGTCACCTACTTCCCAGCCTGCGCTTGCTTCTTCAGCTCAGAGTCTGTGTAAGGCAGGCAGTTCTGTGAAAATGAATTTTTAGTCCTTCTGGATGCAGTTAACCTGTGAGGCAATCTGAGATTTCTCTTTCTGTCATAGGAGTATGTTTTTCAGAGTGTGAGAGCTGTTTATTAAGGTCCTTCTCTGTGTGTGTAGTGGCAAGAATGTGTACAGCTACCACTCCCATGAAATATTATGGTTCATATTTGAGGAGCAGCTGTGAGAAACAAACACTTTTGCTCTACAAAAATGTTTTCTTTTGGCCCAGGAAATCCCTGAACTAAAAATTACTGGATGAAGAGAGAGAATTTTGGAAATAAGCGTGTATTTTTGCCCTGTGCCTCTCCAAAGACAGGTTACATGTACCTTTGGTTTGAAATGGAAAGTGTACTTGCATGTTATAACATCAACTACTCTTCACTGGCAGACAAAAAGAAAGGTACCCACAGACTCTTCATTTGCCTACTCTGCCTATCAATACTGTCCAGAAAGAGCCTTTTCTTTTCAACTCAGAAATCATTCTTCACTGGCATGTCATTATGCAGTTCTTCATGCTGTCACCTATCAGGAAAGATCTCTCTGATGTCTTCTTTCTCTTCTTTTGAATTAAGCATGGGTTATGCTTTCTAAAATAGATTTGTAAGCCCTTAATCAAGACTGCAGATACTTTTGCACAGCAACATGTACATAAGAAGCTGGAAGAATAATTAAAAATAAAGTTAATTTTCCTTTCAGGAATCATTACGGTTTGAACCACTGTTTTGTGGTCTAATTAATAAAGGAAGTATTTTTAAGTCTTGTAATGCAATGTCTCAGATTTGACTGAAGGGAAACGTGTTTTAATGTGTTCTCTTTGTTATCAACATGTAGACATATATTGGTCAAAATCCTAGATTTTCTGAGGTTTTATAAAATGTTCTTGAGGAGACAAGTACTACTTCTTACAATGTAAAATGGTGTCTTTCTGGCTGCTCATGACTTGGAAAGGCATACTCTTCCCTGACTAAAAAACTAACTGTATGTCTCGGCCCAAAGACTTGTGAATGGAGTTAAATTGAGTTGGTGGCCAGTCACAAGTGGTGTTCCCCAGGGCTCAGTACTGGGGCCAGTTCTCTTTAATATCTTCATCAATGATCTGGATGAGGGGATCAAGTGCACCCTCAGTAAGTTTGCAGACAACACCAAGTTGGGTGGGAGGGTTGATCTGTGTGAGGGTTGATCTGTCTACAGAGGGATCTGGACAGGCTGGATCGATGGGCCAAGGCCAACTGTATGAGGTTCAACAAGGCCAAATGCCGGGTCCTGCACTTGGGTCACAACAACCCCAGGCAACGCTACAGGCTTGGGGAAGAGCTGCTGGAAAGCTGCCTGGAGGAAGAGGACGTGGGGGTGTTGGTTGACAGCTGGCTGAACGTGAGCCAGCAGTGTGCCCAGGTGGCCAAGAAGGCCAACAACATCACCCTGGCTTGTATCAGAACTAGTGTGGCCAGCAGGACTAGGGAAGTGATTGTCCCCCTTTACTCGGCTCTGGTGAGGCCACACGTCAAGTACTGCGTCCAGTTTTGGGCCCCTCACTACAAGAAGCACATTGAGGTGCTGGAGCATGTCCAGAGAAGGGCAACGGAGCTGGTGAAGGGTCTAGAGCACAAGTCTTATGAGGAGTGGCTGAGGGAACTGGGGTTGTTTAGCCTGGGGAAGAGGAGGCTGAGGGGAGACCTTATCGCTCTCTACAACTACCTGAAAGGAGGTTGTAGCCAGGTGGGTGTTGGTCTTTCCTCCCAAGTCACAAGCAATAGGAGAAGAGGAAATGGCCTCAAGTTGTGCCAGGGGAGGTTTAGATTGGATATTAGGAAAAAATTCTTCACCAAAAGGGTTGTTAATCATTGGACTGGGCTGCCCAGGGAAGTGGTTGAGTGACCATCCCTGGAGGTATTTAAAAGTCATGTAGATATGGTGCTTGGGAACATGGTTTAGTGGTGGACTTGGCCGTGCTAGGTTAATGGTTGGACTTGATGATCTTAAAGGTCTTTTCCAACCAAAATGATTCTATGATTCTGTGATTCTTTCTATTTGCATTTTAATGTCAGAGGTTTTTTTCCTTGAAAATTATATGGGGAAATGAGGAGAGAGAAAGGAGAATGCATTTTTCAAGAGAGTTGCAAAAGAGAAAAAGCTCAAGAGCTTTGAACATAAAGCAAATTACTGGATTTGCTTTTTGTGAATGTACTGATTAACAGAAAAAGCTATTAAGGAATAAATTAGCAATGATGAAATTTACTTCAGGCATGACACTGCATTCCTTTACTCTTTATAAATATTTGTGCCTCTTGACCATAAAGAGAGTGTAGATGGGTTGTGAGTTTTCGATGTTGCATTTACTTTCATCTCACTTGAAATAGGCTTTATTTTGATAGTACAGTTTTCAGAATGGTACCTAAGAAGGCACTGGGGCTATTGGAAGTGATGGAAACTGCACAGCAGGCAAAATCAAACCAAACCAAACCAAACCAAACCAAACCAAAACAAAACAAAACAAAACAAAACAAAACAAAAGCCAGCAGTTTTACCTATAAAAAAGAAAAGTCATGCTTTGGGAATGAGGAGGTTTAAAGGGGTAACATACTACTCTTCTAAGATTCAGTATGTCAGAAAAACCTATTAACAGAATGTTCAGTTCAGAAAAACAAAATATTTTATGTTTATAATTCCTGTTCCTGTTTGTTCTTGACTTTTCTCTCAGTCCAGCCTGGACTATCAGTTCTCATTGACAACCACTTCTGGCATGTTTCCCCATCAGATGATGACTGTAGCTCCCCTGCTCCTTAGTTTCCTTATGAACCTTCTTTATCACTATCATACAAACCCACTACCCTTCCTGTCACTCAGGTATTAACCTTTTCTGCTCCCTGTGCCTTATCTACTAGGCAATATCAAAATACTGCTACATTTTCTTTAAAATTTTTGGAAGCTTCTTTTCCTTTCTACATAGCTATGTCTTTCCTCTTGTCCTCCATCGATCAATGCAAACTGCTTTTCTTTTACACCTCTGACACTCACATCAGCTTTTCTCCACCTCACTGTTATCACAGCTGCTGCAAAGATCAAATTAATTAATCTTTATTCTCCCTGTCATTTTCCACTCTAAATCTTTCCATTGCAGCCAGTTCACGATGTTCCTCTTTGTCTAAAAGGCCTCTCACAGGTCTCTTGCTTTTTTTCACAGCTGTTCATGTTTCATTCCCCATTGTGCCTTCCAATATTGTGCTCTAGAAATGTCTTTTGCCTTTGTCCATCCACCGTTCCTTAACTCTGGAGGTCTGGTATTTTCTTGTTGAACATTTGTTTGTTTTTTGTTTTTTCCATGGCTTCTCTTTGTGATTGTTTGCAAAGAGCTATCTTTTCATTTGTCTGCATAATGCCTCTGAACTTTCAGTCTTAGTTACATGTTGCCCTTTTATCGTTAGCCAAATAATTAAGGACAGATAAAGGAGCAGTCAACACAGATGAAGGGCATGCATTTTATTAAAAATGATTAAGTATATGATAGTTAATATATGTATAATATATTACAAATACTTAAAGGACATAAATGAATAAATATGATAGACAAATAATGCATCCAAGTGTTGCCACCTAATTAGCATTAGATATGTTATTGCTAATCTTTAATGATAACTGTTCTGGGAAAGCACTGATAAGGGCTGCATATACAATATAGCTTGGGAACTATAACTATACATGTATAACTGTTACTAAGTCAAGTTCTCTAGGCAGATTTTCTTTTGCTGCAAAGTTAATGTGAGAGGTTGATGTGCCTCAATAAGTGTCTTGTTGCTAATAACTTGATCACACATTTTTTTCTTCTTAAAAAAAGCATCTTAAACTGTTGAAACAACACTTTTCAACTCAGTAAGGAAAAAGCCAGAATAACTTATCTGCAGATGAAATAAAATCTTGAAATTTTTATGAAAAACATATTTCACTAAAAAGTAATATATGACCAATATAATGATTATTCTTGATATAAGGAGACACACTAAGGCATACTTCATAGCAATAGCAGCAGTGTTGTGGGCTTTTTCTTGTAGAGAACCATGTGATGAAGCATAAGTGGAGCTCTTTTGGAAGCCATTCTTGGTGTAATTTTGTCTTGTGTCAGGCATTTCTCTGTATGATTTAATCAGAAAATGTACATTAACTTTCTTGCAACCAATGAAAATTTCAGTTTTTGACACTCATCAGTAGTTTTATGTAGTTTAACGTAAGTTTGTGAGAACATCTACCTTTTTATTGTAGGAGTATGTTTTTTTAAAAAAAATCAAAGATACTACAGAACACAAAATGTTATGTACTCAGCCAAACCAAAGGTTTTTAAAATCTCTTTAGATACACACTATATTAAATAGAAAAGCTGTCTTGTTTCTTCTGTCTCATCCCTTCTGAAAGTCAAGCAGTTCACAAAAGATCTAACCTCTTGAGTGAAATTTTAAATATCCATTTATTTTTACTCCTAGCCTCAGTTTTTCTGTGGAAGTTGGCATGGCTTTAGCTTCATTCACCTAACCTTGAAAAGGAAAATATTTTATATTAGGGGTGATATATCAGCTTGTATTTTTTTCAGCAAGTCTGACAGTGTACCATCTGCAACTGTTTCCTTGGCACATGCAGAAAAGTCATAACCACAAAGGCCATTTCCCCAGTGTCTTTTTGAGACAATCATGAGAAAAGATCTTGAAAGCATTTACTGTGTGATTGAGTTTTGGGTTCTTCAAGAGAGCCTGCACTTTTGCTACTAAGAATGTGGAAATCCTGATGGTTTTGGAAATCCTTTGGAAGTCCTCTGTCACTGAAGCCCTGAATGATAAAACCTATGTGGACATGTAAAAGGAAACACTTCAAGAGTGAAAGCAGAAAAACAACCACCAACAACTTTAGCTTTCACTGTATATATTACAAAAGTAAATTTCATTTTCTTAGTGCATTTTTTGTTACTGGATTTTCCTTCCACTCTAACCTATACTCTCATTCCACTTTCCAATAGCAACACAAAGCTAGTGCTTTTTCTTATAGTTTCAATCTGGTCTTCACATGTGATTGAATGTGCCTTAGAAGAGGTCATAGCAAGTAGTTTATTTGTGATTTTTAAATAAATGTGCAGAGTAGTAGCGGAACAAATAGGTAGTATTAGCTCTGTTCTTAAAATTGTGTACAAAATAACTAATCCTTTTCCCATCTCACAAAAACAAGACATTGCAAAGAAATTCTTTATTATTTATTGAAAGCTGACAGCATACTTGCTGTTATGTGAGCAAGGCTTTCTGTTTGTAATCTTTTGTTGAGGGCAAGTACTGACCTCACTGATATGGAGAAGGGCTGTTTGCTCACTTTTTGAGTGCAGGAGCACTTTTTTTCACTGGAAATGAACAATAGAGTTTAACTGCATGTTGTGGCAAAAGCAAGAAATCTTCATGCCCAAAAATATGACCAAAATAATGTGGGTGTGATGGGTTTGCACAGATGTTCACAGCCAAAGCAAGTTTGTGGGTGCTTCCCAGCCCAATTGGGTAGAGTATTTGAAGGATTTCAGTAGCTGCCTTCAAAAATGTAGTAAAGGTTTGAAAGCTCATTTAAATTTGGGTGTTATTTATTCACAGATTTTTTTTTTTTAAATCCTAGTCTGTAATTAACAACATTATTGTGAAGATTGAAGGTTTTATATTGCCTGTGGGAATGTTGTAAGTAGTATCACACTGAATGCAGAACGACATGTTCTTAGGTTATGCATGGGCTTAGTGTATAGCAGATATAATGATATATCCATTGTCTGTGACATATAAGAGAGGAACAAAATGAAAAGGGTGCTTAGCCGCATGGTAAAAGTCTTGGACACATGGGAAGAACTATAGTCAGTGAAATAATGTGACCTCCCACATGTTTGTAGAACTTCATGGACACCAAGGTTATAAAATGCTGGCATTTGTCTTAAAAAAATGCTAACAGTGATTTTTAAATTTGTCTTTTGAATAAATATGTCTTGTGCTATTAAAAGAAGGGGGTTGACAGACAAAAGCACAGAGCAATAAGTGTGAATTGAGTAAGTCAAAGGACAGTATGGAGTATAATCATTAGTTAAGTCATTCATTCAGACCCCATCAGACCCTGTTTTAGTAGCTGCTATTTGTTGTCGTCATGTTATCTCATGTTTTGCAGCAGTCCAGTTGCTATGAGTATCCTCACAATATATAAAATCTTCATTTTTTTAATTTTATGAAGTTAACAAAAGAAAAAGACTTTCTTATTTGTAAGAAAGCACAATTGGTTGCTAAAATGTCTGCAGGATAAATCTTCTACGATTATTCACTCTGAAAGAAACTTGGATGGTGATTCCAAGCTTTACAGATCAATGTAATCACATCTCTGACAGTTACAAGGGACGACTGCTAGAATAGTCACGTGGCTTTTTTTAATTTGCTGGAGATTTATTCCTCCATATTTTTTGGGGGGGGATACAATTATTTTTACAATCATTGGTGCCTTAATCTCTAGCATCTTCACTATTGCAATATCTCTGTCTGACAAAGTGAGAAAGACCTTAGACCTTGAGGAGTTTGGAACAAAATAATACAAATAGAAGTACCATATTCATTCACTCCACTACTCCTTCTGCCAGTGTGAGAAAATTTGAGTCTTACTTTAAAGTATATGTTAGAAGTGGTGACAAAAATAACCGTCTGTAATGTATCTATTTGTGTAATTAGATGTCTGATAATGCAGTTACTCTTGGTCATCTCATCCTATTCAGTTCATGATTCCTGTTTTGACTGTCGTAATCTCCAGCAAACATGCACAGAAGAAGAAAATAGTTACAGTAAAAAGATAGCCATGTTTTTGTTGCTCTTTTTTTAACCTCTTCTGATTTAAGCTAAAGGAATAGGAGATCCTGTTTTCTTCCACTTTACTCTTTCTTCTTTGGTTTTTATTTCTTTGAAATGGTTACTGTGATTGATTTGTAAATAAGTGCTAATGACATTACCGTGGGCAGCACAAGAGAGACAGACTGACATGGATCTCATGTTTTTCCAGATGAGGATAGGCATTCACTCAGGATCAGTGCTGGCTGGCGTTGTTGGTGTACGAATGCCACGTTATTGCCTCTTTGGGAACAATGTCACCCTTGCAAGCAAGTTCGAGTCAGGAAGTCACCCACGTCGCATCAATGTCAGTCCGACCACATACCAGTAAGTCCTCTTAGCCTTTTCCTATTGTTTTTATTTCAGCATGTTTTGAGTTTGATCCTGTAACATACTCTGTCCTCAACACATGAACTTCAACAGAAAGTCAGCAGGGCATCGGGACAACTGGGAAGAGGTGTTGCATGGGACTGTCAGTCTCTCATTTGCCATCTGAGTATAAAAAGAAGTCAAGCAGTCAAGGCAAGCAAGCAGAACAAGAGAGCCACCCATTCCTGCCTAAAATAACATGGAACAGAAGTGGGAGCTGTCTCCCATAATAACACCATAGTTTTATGTACCACTACAGCTCTAGGCTGAGGATTTGGATTCCACTGGCTAGACACAGTTCACAGAGAAACACATTCCCATTGGCTCAGAAGAAAGTCTTTAATTTTGCCAACAAGGCCAAGCTTTCAGAGAGCTTTTATGCTTTATTGAAGACAAACTTTCTTATGTAGCGCTGTAAGGAGACACAAGATAGAAGCATTTTATTAATGTAAAAGAAAACACAATTGAAAATGGCAAAGCATTATCCTTAGCTCTTTGAAGAAATTATGCAAATAGGGAGAAGGGTTGATTAAATCTGGTTAGGAGGAACAGCTCCTGAATAAAAAAGGTGTTCCTTATTGTTCAAATTTGACAGCTTGACTATTGGAATTTCTGCTGCTTGGATTACTACTGATGTACTCACTTTTTTTGGCAGGAGATCTCAATCTTACTCTTTTTCCAACATTCCGTATCTGAAGTAATTTTCTGAAGTACTGTTTTGCTCAGGTTTTGTGATTGTTTCTCTGTGGTAAATCTGTATGCAATTCCTCAAACAATACTGCTTTTCTTTATTTTTTTCTTATACAGAACGGTGAATCTCAATATTTATTTTCCCCCATACCGATCTATGTAAATGAAAGTTTTTAATGGAATTCATTCATCCAAGAATTGAAGCATCTGATATGTTAAAATATAAATCAGTCAGAAACTGAAGTTTTAAAGTAATTAAAACTAGTGAATAAAATGACATTCATCTGAAGAGCCCATTCACTTAAGATCAGATTTACAGAATGGCGTAGGTGTAGCTAATTGAGCAAGAGGCAGAAAAATTGAATGGACTTTTGATCATAAATTGCACAGAAGCAGATTCATACAATTGTCTGGTAACATGCAAGAGAAACACAGACCCAACATGTTATTTGGTATAGAAATCTGTTCATTTAAATAAAAATGAATTCAGTAAATATGTAGGAAATTGCTGTTTGAACTTGATGTTACTTGAAAAGAAATTGTCTTTGGGACCTTCCTGGCACAATGTTCTAGTGGCTTTGGTTACTGGTCTTCCACTGTGGGATAGGAGAAACCCTCTAAGACATTGTTTGAAAAGTGAACACAAGATTGTTCACCAATTGTGTCCTGGTTCTGAAAACTTATGCAGTAGCAGGGCCTAGGGTATTAATTTTATAGAAATGGAGGTAAGAGATTCTGGCAAAACGCGATCAGATGACCACAATCCCTATGACAGGGATCTGAAATTTTCTTGTACAGGAACAGTTCTTATAAAGGGATGTTCTCCAACATGAGAAGTTCTTTGAGATATTCTGAAAGTGCAGTCCGTACTTTTTCAGAAGAGAGGTCTTAGTGCTTCATAAATCTGGTTCAGGGGTGTGATTCCACTCAGGGCTGTGGTGTAGCTCAAGTTTATGTCCTTGACATATTATTTTAAGAAAAATACAGCTGGGAATATAAGTAGTGAATATTTGTGGGGCCAATGATGCAAAAAACTCCTTTCCTAGACCATTCTTGGCATGCTGAAGCCAGAGTCACTTTTACTGTGTCAGTTCTGTTGGGTTTGGTTATAGTTAATGACTTTTGTCGTGATTGTTAATGGCCTCTTTTCTGTGAGACAACAGATCTGTGGTTGGTTTGTGTTTTCTTTTCATCACATTGCTGGTAAAAAGACTGTTCTGAAAGCCAGTTCGAGGCCTTGTATATGGAGTTTGCTAGAAATACGTGCTTTTACACTGCCCTTTATCTGAGGACATTGTAGCACAGAGAAGATGATTCCTGTTTGTCTGTGTCTCACTTCTGCCTGGCTGCCACTGTACCACAACAAGTCAAATGTTTGTAACCTGGGTTGGGAGAGCATTTTTACTAAGACCTAGCTGGCACATCAGTCAGACTTTCCTCCCCTATATATCTTCCAGGTTCTATCAAAAAAGGGGGCTACAATTTTTTTCTCTTCCCTTTCATCTTAGAAATGAATAGTTTTAAACTGAAAGAGGTTATATTTAGATTTGCTGTTAGGAAGAAGTTCTTCACTGTGAGGGTGGTGAGGCACTGGAACAGGATGCCCAGGGAAGCTGTGGATGCCCCCTCCCTGGCAGTGTTCAAGGCCAGGTTGGATGGGGCTTTGGGCACCCTGGTCTAGTGGAGGGTGTCCCTGCCCATGGCAGGGGGGTTGGAACTAGGGGATCTTTGAGGTCCTTCCAACCCAAACCATTCTATGAGTCTATGATTCTATGATTCTATGATAATTCAATGATGCATCTGTATATAACTTTTCTTAAATATATTATGCTTAAGTATATAATTTGCTGTGTACAAATAAAGTGATTCATTGCAAACTGAAATGTCTTTATAGTTGACCTTATATTCCATCAAATGCTTCTATTTGACCATGCTATGGTGTTGAGTACTCAGTTAGTATTTTTATTATCTAAGAAGCAATATTTTCCAAAGTAGATAATTCTGCAATCAGTATGAAAATAACGGAATTTTCAATTAATTAAAACTACTGACACTTATCGTTATGTGTTTGTGTCTACCATACACTCTGATGAAAATTCTGCTTTGTGCTTACAAAGCATGCAGATACTGGAAACATGTCTAATACTTATCAGCTTTCATTTTACAGTACAGATTATGCATTATAAAGCATCATCAGCATTCAAATTACAATGACACTTCAGAATGCCTATTAGTGGTTTTAGATGCTTCCCTACGAGCCCGTAATCTGCCTACGTAAGAATCAGAGTATAAAATGATAAATATAAAACATGGTGTTGCCTAGTAGCAGCAGCGATCGGGGCACCCTTGGTCCTGTTACACCTGCCTGGGCAGACCTCTGCGGTGTAAAACAGCGCCTTTTACAAAGGTGGCCTTTGAATCTTTTGGGGATAAGAGCTCACTTCTGTTCAAAATACCTTGTTCTCTTGACTCAGACAGGTCTTTTGACTGAAGGATTACAGAGCCCCATTTGCTTTGAATCACTGAGCACTGTAAAATGAAAGCACTGGAACAGCACTGGTAAAACTTCCAGTGAGACATGTGGAAACTGGAGAGAGAGTAGAGGATACCAGACTGGTCCCTGTTTAAACATGTGGCCATGAAGGGGTAGGAGAAGAATAACACATTCTCTGCTCCTTTAGTTAACTGGAAAATCCAGCTCTATGTTTATTTAATTCAACTCCATTACCCTGAATTGAATAAAATTACCCTACTTTCCAACTCAGGAAGGAAGCACAATGAGATTTATGAGATTCTTCTTCAGCACAGAAGAGAGATTAAATATTTTTTAATTATTTGTTTCAGCCTTGAATAATGATGTTTATCAGATATTAATATAATATACCCACATTCATCCTGTTTCCCTAATGGTATTACAATGTAATGCCTTGGGATCTCTAAGCAGTTATCAAAAGCAGGTAAACATAATTGTTGCTATTTGTCAAGCAAGTATTTAAAAATGAATTCTCTTTTTCCTCTTCTTTCCACTTCTGGTCTTTTCCAGCACATATTTCCCTTTTGGAGAAGGTGCTTCTGGCATCAAGTGCTGAGTACAGATACTTTCCATTATCACATGCTGGGCAATACATCTGTGACCTGAGTTTAGGCAAAGATGAACAGCCTGTATCCCACATCCTTATCTGATTTAGGAGAGAGAGCAACCAAGGGTATATCCTTATGGAGCTGGGTGAGATTACTGCTGCTTCACCTGCCTAAATTGCCCCTCAGCCTTTAAAATTGATTAAAAACTGCAGAATTTGAATAAGTTTTTAACAATTCTCTCACAGAATATTGTATGTAAGAAGTTTACACTTAGGTAATTAGGAAGAATATATACATTTCTCTTTATCAGGATTTTAAATTAAAACTACGCATTTTAATAAACTTCTTATACATTCTTATTTTAATCAAATTCTTTTTCCTATAGGTTATATCTGTATTTTTCTACCTCATATGGACAAACAAATGGATTTGTTCTCCAAGAGCCTTTTCAGATTATTTTAAACTTTATTTCTAAGCATACATTAAAAACCTGTTTCTTTTTATATTGGTCAATTCACCATGTATGCTTTCATGAGACATATTGATGGATAGGCAGTTTAGTTATGGACAGAAAGGGAACATAGCTTATGCATGGACACAAAAAATTACTGTTAGTCTAATTAAAGTATTAAAAGTCTAGTCAAAATGCATTGGTTTAATCTTGGTTTTCTGTTCCTGGTGTCATCTGCCTCCACGAGGCTGCACCCCTATAGGCACTGTGATTTGTGATAACAGTCCTGGGGCTTCTGCTGTCCGCCTCTGCTTGTGGTCTGTGGACACCACATTTTTATTCAAGGTTCATAGGTAGTTCACTCTACACAGAATAACTCCATGTTAGAACACTGTCAATTAGTTAACAGTATATGTTGCACCACAGTTTCACACAGATAAAGTTAAAACACATTTAGACGATAGTCATCTGACTGCTGGACAACTGCTAAAACTATGAAAAGCTGAAGCCTAGGCAAATCCAGACAGGTCCTGAGGCCAGCGCTGTTAGATCAATGCAAAGCCTGGGACCTTCTGCTAGTGATGGTACAATCCAGTTCTCTGAGCCTAACTCTCTAATGTCCCAAACAGAGATCAGAGACCCAGTATTCCTTCTGTTTAGGTGGGTGAGAAATAAAAGTATTAAAGGTCAGTGACAGACACTCACCATGCTGAGCTGCATGAGATGTACTATATATTGCATTAAAAAGTCATGGCTGGTTCTTTCATAATCGTATTACAATTGATCTGTATGAAGGAAAAACACCAAAACACAAACTTCCAGAGTTTAAAAAATAATAAAGTACAATGTGAAATTAACTAGATCCAGACATAGTAATTTTTTTCAGTCTCACAGTCTTTCTAGCATGTATAGAGGGAGAAATTAAAAGACAGTAAAATTTAGGACCAAGTGCACTGATTTTTGGCATTACAATAGCAAATTCATATCTTTATACAGTGTATTTTATGAGCAGCCTACCAATATTTCTAATAAGTGTCATAATAATTTTTCATCTGAATTCATGCAGAAACAAAGGAGCTGATGTACATTATCAAACCAGATACCCAGCTGGTGAAGTGACCAACCCTTGTTGCCATAGAGGAAGGGCTCCAGCAGGAGACAGTCTTCTCATACTTTGTTTGGGAAGCCATTAGTTAAATTTTCCTAATTATGGATGTGAAAAAGGTTATCTACAGTTTTTACAGTTCTTTAATAGTTAGGGCAGAAAGACCTTTTACTTTTGTTGATAGCTATTCCTGTGAAAGGTAACATTTATGGAGGATTGACCTGGCCACTTTGCTTTTCTTGGTGCATACTATACTTAGGAAGGCAGTGCATATTCTCCTTGCGGTCAGGATAGGGGGCCTTGCAACAAATAATTCTGTAGTAACAAATCTTTGTTAGTTCGTTTTCTGAATATAGGAACTCACAGACAAAGACGTGACTATTTCTTGCCAAAATAGTTTGAAATATAATTACCCTATCAATTCATCCATGTGAAAAAGAGCTACAGCTTTTAAAAGCTTCTTCAAGGTTCCCACTAAGTATGATCCCAATTTTCATTCACACACAGACTTCCTGACCTTGAAATGCTTCTTGTTTCCACTAGAAAATAACCACATTTTCTGTTTCCATACAGATAGCTTTTTCTTTTTTTTTAAGTGAAGGAACTGAAAATAAAAAAAATAAATGCGATAATTCTCAGATACCATCTCTTTTTTTTCTGAAAGCAACAGCATTTCCACCAGGGAAGGGACAGAACAAGAATAAAACAGTTCTGGAAGATTTCAGGTTAGGAAGGGAAGCTGTCAAAGTTAATCAACAACAAATCAGTATTTAAGAAATTCTTCCTCCCCTGAAACATCAAGAAGACAAGTTGAGGGCAGACCTAGTTCCAGGCAATTTATAGGCGTGCTTGAGTAGCTGACCCTCACAATTTAAGCACTGAATTGTGAATTGTATATCCAACCACTTGAGTGGAACCCAGAATTTTGAACCTGTGAATAACATACTATAAAGATATCTTTTGCAATAGTGGTCTTAAGGGAAATACACAGAAGTGACGTCAGAAATACAGCTGAGATAAATGCTCTGGAATATTTTCAAACTAGTTGTTATACGCATATTCGTAGAATCATAGAATCCTAGAGTGGTTTGGGTTGGAAGGGACCTCAAAGATCATCTACTTCCAACCCCCCTGCAATGGGCAGGGACACCCTCCACTAGACCAGGTTGCCCAAAACCCCATCCAACCTGGCCTTGAACCCTCCCAGGGAGGGGGCATCCACAACCTCTCCGGGCAACCTGTTCCACTGCCTCACCACTGCCTCACCACTCTAATAGTAAAGAATTTCTTCCTAATATCTTATGTAAATCTACCCTCTTTCAGCTTAAGGCCATTATTCATCATCCTGTCACTACATGCCCTTGTAAACAGTTCCTCACCATCTATCCTGTAGGCCCCTTTAGGTACTGGAAGGCTGCTATAAGATCTCTCCGGAGCCTTCTCTTCTCCAGGCTGAACAATCCCAACTCTCTCAGCCTGTCTTCACAGGAGAGGTGCTCCAGCCTACTGCTCATCTTCAAGGCCTCCTCTGGACTCTCTCCAACAGCTCTCCCTTTTCCTGAAGGGAAAAGGGGTCCAGGAAGGCTGGGCACTCTTCAAGGAAGAAGTCTTAAAGGCACAGGAGCAGGCTGTCCCCATGTCC
>VXBL01000994.1:107951-188039 GCA_013400195.1 Aramus guarauna | reverse complement strand
GGTTGGACTTGATGATCTTAAAGGTCTTTTCCAATCTAGATGATTCTATGATTCTATGATTCTATGTCTTTCTTGTACTGGGGCCCCCAGAGCTGGACTCCGGGTGGGGTCTCACAAGAGTGGAGTAGAGGGGCAGAATCACCTCCCTCGACCTGCTGCTCATGTTTCTTTTGATGCAGCCCACGGTACAGTTGGCTTTCTGGGCTGCAAGCGCACACTGCCGGCTCATGTTGAGCTTCTCATCAACCAATACCCCGAATTCCTTCTCCTCAGGGCTGCTCTCAATCCATTCTCCACCCAGCCTGTAGTTGTGCTTGGGATTGTACCAACCCACATGCAGAACCTTGCACTTGGCCTTGCTGAACTTCATGAGGTTCCACTTGAACTGTGGAGGTTGTAGAACTTCAACTTAAGCTCTATGACCATGAGACTATCTGGGGACATTTTATGCAGAGTTTACACTGCCATATAATTTCCTGAGGGTGAAAGATAAATTATGCTTTAAGGATAGCTTGTGCTTTCAAAATTTCAGAACAGGCAATCTGACTTGGTCACAAAAAAATGTTCTGAGAATGGTCCACAAGGTGAGACAACCAACCAGAACTGGGTGCCACCACCCAGGAAATCCTCCAGATCAGAAGGTTTTACACTACATCTGCCCCTGAACCAGAGGAAAAATGCAAAAACTGATTGTGTGGCTTGGCCTTGCCCTCACTGAGGATTTGCACTATTCATTTTGCTGCTTGGCAGAAGTGTCTTTTGGGGTTCTTTGTACCCATGAAAAGGAAGACAAAAAACTTAAAAGGGGATATAGATCTGGGCCATGGCCATCAACTGCTGCTGTTTTCTTTTTAACATAACGAATGGTCTAAACATAAGAGGGAAGATTCTTGCAGAAAAATTTCCTCACTGATAAGTACTGAAGATTAGCAGATAAATATTTCTTTAGTGTATACACAAAGCTGTAAGAAATCAGAGGGAATTTCTGAACCATGATCTTGTTCTCAGCCTGGGAAACCAAGTGTCAGGACTAAATATATTTAAGGAATCTGAAGAACCTGTTCTTTAGGAGAATGCTAACAAGATGATTTTTTTGTCCTCAATAAAGTCCTTCTAATAGTATTATTACAAGACCTAGCAAATATTTTTTTTTTCTTAAAAGTATAAACTAAATTAAGTAGGATAGAATATGATCAGAAGTAACTTCCATTAGCATTTGGTAAATAAGGTTCCCTGCCATGCTTGCTTGGGAGCTGAAATTATATCCCAATAAAGGTCAGCTAGACAATTATGGAAGGTGAGAGGCTGATTTTTGAACCTCATATATGGGTGTGGAGGCTATCACAAGCCACAGCAGTGGAGGAATTTCCAAAGGACTAACTGGTTAGTCACCCATCACTCCTGGCATCTTTGATACTTTCGGAGAATTTCATTGCAACCAAGTTACAATTCACAAAACAGGCGAAAATAAATCCTTTAATTATTATCTTGCACTTTTGTTCTATGAGGAAAATAGTGTGAAATAGCAACTCAGCCCTGAACTGAATCAAAGAATATATATATTTTACAGTTTCAAACTTGTATAACTGTAATTAGATAATGTGAGGCTCTGAGAACGAAACCATTGATTTTTAGCTAGATGCTCACTAGATGCTCCACAGTGAGCAGTCATTTTGGGTAAGAATGACTGCAGCGAAAGCTTACAGATTGAGCTCAGAAAGTTCTAAGAGTTAAATTGTTGCTTTCAGAAATATAGTTTGGGAAGCAGGAAAGAGTTATTTCAGTGTATTAAACCTGTAGTTTTAAAATGCAAAATATTTACCTCTAGCCTATCAGAGATTAAAAGAGAGAAGCTTCTCTATAGAAGCCTCTGCAAACTCTCATACAATTTAGAAAAGATTGCAGTATTTTGATCATAAAATT
Source organism: Aramus guarauna (assembly GCA_013400195.1). Taxonomy (NCBI): domain Eukaryota; kingdom Metazoa; phylum Chordata; class Aves; order Gruiformes; family Aramidae; genus Aramus; species Aramus guarauna. Next base: position 186,116 of record VXBL01000994.1, on the reverse strand, counting down.
GACAGTCTGGAAAATAGATTATGACATTCAAACCACATGCTGAACGAAGACCACCACAGAAGTTCAAAGGCAAAAACATTGTTTGATTTATAACCAACTGATTATTTAAAAGCTGGGAAGAAAATGCCTTTATATTTCAGTGAGCTCACACAGATTGGCTCAGCCAAAACCCATGAAAAATACTCAGTAAAGGAAGTGCCATTACATGTGCTGAGAATCCTGGAAAATTCTCCTGACAATAGGATTCGTTCATTCATTTACTTCCCAGAAATCAGCTTTAGAGACATTAAATAAACAACCTATTACAAAATCCACTGAAGCTAATAAAGTTCTTCCCACTGATGTTTTTGAGCTTCACATAAGACTGATTGAGAGAAAGAATAAATATCTTGAGAAGGGAAAAGATAAAGACTACTTTCATATATTCAACTGTGCTCAGAATTTGCCATTACCTCAAAACTGCTCTATTCAATGCTGCAAGGGACTGAGTACCCCTAACTTTATTTACTGGAAACAAAAAGAAAATGTGTGGAGTTGTCTTCTTTATTTTACAAGTCCAATTAGTTTCAGGAAAGATACTTCATAAAGAGGCGCTGAACTTTCAGATGTAGCCGGACAGAGATTTCTCCACTATGGAGGAAGACGACAAATGGCAAAAGGCAGTATAGTCAGGTCTGTGATCTTGTACCACTTGTGTGGGCATGCCTGGAGGATGGCTTCATGGCTCCCATGAACCTGGATCCCTTTTTGACTCCAACCAGGTGGCCCAGATCAAACCCATGGGTACATTTGATGAATAATGTCAGATTTTATTTTGTTTTTTTGTTGAAGCTGAATTTGCTGTATTTGAACTTAATTTATGAAATACAATACTACTCAGCATGAGAAGGGCACAGACTGACCATCCTTCTTGTAGCTGTGTGAGCTCCCAAGCACTGTCACCTTCATACCTACTTTCCAGGAGGTAGTCGTCACTCTTGAAATGTTCATTTCTGCACAACTGGCCAGACTGGAGTGTTTTAAGTGAGACAAACGATACGTTGTAGATAATAATAATTTTGAGTTTGGTTCCCATTCTGGTACATGACTTTCTGAATGCTGACACTGATTTTCAGAGAATGCGTTTATTTGGGCCATCTCCTCAGTTGATCGTAGTCAACAGGGCTCCTTGAAGTTGATGATGCTAAGTTAATATATATCAGCTAAGGATCCTAGCTTAGGATTTTTGTAGATGTTACATAATACTTTTAATTCATTTTTTATTTGGGACCACGTAGGATAGATCTCTTCCAAAAAGATGTTTCTGGACTGTGTTTTACAGTTTTTTATATACCTCTGTTTTGGTTTTTTTTTTCCATAGGCTTTTGAAAAAGGAAGAAAATTTTATTTTTATTCCACGTTCCCGTGAAGAGCTTCCAGAAAACTTTCCAAAGGAAATTCCTGGGATCTGTTACTTCCTCGAGGTCAGAAGTGGTCAGAAGCCACCAAAACCCTCCATCACATCTGCCAGAGTGAGAAAGGTTTCTTACAACATTGGCACCATGTTCCTCCGGGAGACTAGCCTATGAGGCCTGCTGCAGATCAAAGACTCGTCAAAAAAGCACAAGCCCAGAACTGGGTCATGACAAGGGAGTTGGAGGCTCTTTCTATTTCACTGCCTTGTTCTGAACAAGCAGTAAAAGCTCCATGTAATGTCAGGCAATAATCATTTTAAAAGGTGGGTGACTGCTGTCAGTAAACAAAGTGGAGATAGGGAAAAAAATTAAACAATGTACTTCCACTTCCAGAGGAATTTCTTTCATAAACTTCAGTCTGGCCCCTCTATGACAAACAAAACCAAACAAAACAAAAACACTCCCAACTCTCAGATTAGAGGTTGGTTTTGTTTTGTGCAGAAAGGATGATGGTTCTCTGTAGATTTGCACCAGCTAAGCAGAATTGAGAGTCAGTTCTGATTATGCATTCCTACATTTAATGTGTTCTTCAGTAAGGTAATGATGTTTTTTAACTTTACGAACAAACATTTCATACATATACTGTAGACCTGTTGTAACCTTCCTGGCAGGAGGAATTATAATTCAATACAAATATTGTAGGAATTTTACCTATTTTTATACATATTTCACTTTCTGGATAATTACATTCCACATACTGTAAGCTGAGTGAGTTTAGATAGCTTTTCAGAATAAGCTATTGTATATTTCATACGTTCTACCTATCAAACCTTGTTGTTATACAAGTGGGAAGAAGTCATTTTTTGACTTTTTTTGGCAACAAAAAATCAATATTTTACAGTAAAAACCACTTTGGTAAATCTCTTTACCTGATGTTTATGCTAAAGCTTTAGGTGAGCATTGCCTTGCTTATATAAAATAATGTTCAGTATTTGTCCTAAAGTGCTATTTGTCCAGTCTTTCCAGGACAAAGCAAACAAAGTGTAGAAGATCAATATGTTGACAAATATAAAAGTTCTGTTCAGTGTGGTTTGTTTCCAACCAAATTATCAGCCAAACTGATTTTTGGTAGAAGTCCTGGACTTTTAAGAAAAATTTTATCTTGTGAAAACTTATTCTGAGGAATTCCAGCAGACACTGGAAGCTTTCTGGATAATGGTTTTCCACAATTTTTTAATAGGACTTGTGCTCCTACTCCAGTTGAATTATTGAAATTTCTATCTTTTATTAATGATGCTCATCTGGAAATTTCCCCTATTGTTGGATTGGCTGAAAGGTCCCCTGCTTTATCTAATGTAGACCAAAAAAAGACTGAAAAGGGGAAGGCAATACTTTCCCAGGTTTAATGCAAATGGCAGTTCAAGATTTACATGAGTCCATGTCAATTTTTTTAAAAAAGGCCAATTCTTTGCTGTTGAAAATTAATATCGCTTTATTGTCTTCAATGAATCCAATTGAAACAAGATGTGGATCTGTCCCCTAATAGGCATATTTTCAGGCATTGTTTATTTTTCAGGTTTTCCTTTACAAAAATAATAGCAGTCAATTTTGCTCTGCAGGTGTGCTTCCTTTAGGGTTGTACTGAAGTGGGCCAATATTAGATCTTGCAGATTGTTGGTCAACACTTGTGCAGTGATTCCGAAGTGGCTTAACTTTAGGTGGGACTGATCGAAGCTCACTGAAATCAAAGATCAGACTCTCAACAGCACGAGGATGTGTGAGAAGCTCTGCATTTCTATATTCCAGATCAGAAATTAGAGTTTACTTATGGATTTTGTAGTCATAACTTGAGGCACCTTTTGAAAATAAGTAAATAAATTTCACCACTTGTCCAAATTATCCAGTTAGATCTTTCTGTGGAGGGAATGACAGTGCTGTATTTCTCCCCTTTGACCAGTTGCCCATGTTTGAGTGGGAACAAGTTAGTGTGGCACTGCTACCCTGTGCTGAACACGTTTCAGGCTTCCTTTCCACCAAGCCTTCCTCGATGAAAAAGCATTATCTTGAACATTTACAGACTTCAGCATGTAGAATACATCATTATGCAGGTATGGTTTTTTTCTTGCCTGAAGAGGGTAGAGAGAATCATAGAATCATAGAATGGTTTTGATTGGAAAAGACCTTTAAGATCATCAAGTCCAACTGTTCAAGATCATCAAAACCAAACTGTTAACCTAGCACTGCCAAGTCCAACCACTAAACTGTGTCCCTAAGCATCACATCTACACGTCTTTTAAATCCCTCCGGGGATGGTGACTCAGCCACTTCCCTGGGCAGCCTGTTCTGGTAATTGACAGTCCTCTTGGTGAAGAAATTTTTCCTAACATACAGGAATTAGCCCAGAAACTTATGTAAATGGACATTCCCTTGCTTTCTAGAGGAACACTGACGTTAAAGACTTCCTCTCTTGATATTAGAGCATCCTTGGGACTGGAGGAGTTAATCTTTTATCTACCTTGATAAACAGCTTCTGCAGCTCTACTCCCTATCTGAAAAAATGACTTAATTATATAGTCATACAATCATAGAATGGTTTGGGTTGGAAGGGACCTCAAAGATCATCTAGTTCCAACCCCCCTGCTACAGGCAGGAGCATCCTCCACTAGACCACATTGCCCAAAGCCTCATCAACAAAAACTGAGCTCGAGGTTGCAGAATTTCCATCTAAACTAAAGATCTGAGAAGTTTCTGCGTAAGTTGACAAGTTTTAGCCTATAGCCATTGGTTAGCACATAAACAGGATGTAGCGTGCATTTTTTTTCCCTGGGAACACCAGTGAGACATGCACAAATCATAAATGGAACAAAGTTCATGTTTCACCACTGGAAGAGGAACACCACTTCCTACCCAATAAAGCTGTGGTTTTGATGTCAGTACCTAGTTCCCTAGAGTGAAAATTTTGAAAATAACCATTGATAGATGGAGATTTCATTCTGACTCACTGGCACATCCTCACTGTTCAGTAGGTGCTGATGTCAGAGTCCCAATCTCTTTGGCCAAATGCTTTTTCTCTTCTCACCACCTGTAGTCCACTGTGAAGAGAAGAAACATGGAGGTTCAGACCAAAAGCTTGTAGCTCAATAACCTGTATCTCACAGTTGCCAATAGGATATGTCTAGGTTAATTCTGTGGCTGATGTTGGTAGATGTATGGAAACATTTTCATGAGAAGTGATGGATAAACGCTAATCCTACTAGCAAATTGGAGAAGCAATCTGAAAAGTTTTGTGTTGCCATCCTCATCCTCTCAAGTGACTGTTTATTCTATAAGGAAATTCATAATCGCAGAGATCAGTGCAAAAACTGAAAATTGGTGTCAGCATCACCACGGAGACAATTACAGTGTTTGCAAATAAATCATCTAGCTCCCCAAATTAGAGCAGATTTACTGTATAAGAATATACAGTCTCTGCTTTTTATAAGCTTGTGTAAAGGTAATGTATCCAGAACTTCAGCACTGATGCTAAGTATTGTGTTATTTGTTTCTGTGTTATGACAAAGGAAGTTCATAAAAATGTGTGGGCTCTCTAGGGACATTTTTCTACCTTAGTGTGAGAAAACTGTAAAACAAATTCTCAGCACTCTTTAACTTAGTAGTTGTATCTTCTGCCTTTAATAGTAGGTTACAAGTTTATTTTGTTGGACACCTTTATGAATGTGAAATGAAATTTATTATCAAGGTTGATGCTGTGAAGTCAATTAGATGGTAGTCAGATTCAACATTTCTTCAAAAAGACTTCCTTTTAGTGCCAGGGAAAACTTTTTCATTTGCCAGCATTGTCTTCATAAATAAAAAGGTTCTCAGAGCTTTTACACCTTGGGATGATGAAGTGGAGAGGTTAGAGGTGCTGGGAGGGATGCAGAAATCATGTACTATAGTTGGAATTTTCTTCCAATATTTTTCTTCCCATAAAACAGATGATCTTTTGTTCCTCTAACTAAGAATTTATATGCCTGTGTTTCTTCACATAGCTGCAAGTAGCAACATCTGCTGTCTTGAGTTCCTGTACAAAAGCAATGCTCTCTGAAGACAGAGAGGCGATCTACGGTATATTGCCTGTACAGGGCACAGGAAGGATGATGTGAGGACCCTATCTGGGGTCATCAGTCTCTTTGCTGCAAACTTGCTCTGTGCAGTTTCCCTCTGCTCCAGGCTCAGAGATACCAGAGACCATGGACTGACCACAGAGGCAGACCCAGTGGCCAACTTCTTGTACAAAATCATCAGGCCTAAGTAAACAGAGGCAGCAGTGATTCCCTCAGAGCACTTTTTACAGATCTTGTGTGAGATTATTCCATCTGCTTGAAGCTCCCCGTCACACAGTCTCTTCTGTGATGCAGTGCATAGAGTTCAGGAATTCAGAGTAAGAAGGAAATAGTGATGGTAGAATGGTGGATAAATTTTGTTCTACATCACTCTGGTAATATCTGCCATTCAAAGACAAGAGCCACTGCATGGAGGAATTGCTGCTAAGCCAGGACTCTCAAACTGTGGTTTTCTTGCAGGATCCCACAGCATATTTCTTTTTTAATTCCAAAGAGCCAATAGTCATTAACTGTGGTTGTGGTTTTGGCTTCACTGCTCATTCCCACATCCAGTTTCAGATCTGAGTCTGTTTTGAAAGGCATTTTGGAGCCTGGAAACATGCCTCTGCAAACAGAAAAACAAAGCTTTTAAAACCTTGGAAATCTTCTATGGGAATTACCTATTCTGAAGAAGAAATACTTGCAGCTGAGTCATTAGCAGTTCCTACTGAGGTTCATGTGTGTGCATATGCCGTTTTACAATGCTATCTCCTCCTATGCTTACAGTGTTCCCTACTAAGCTCAGCAGAGGTATCAGATGTATAACCACCTTTTTTCTGTTTTCCATTAACATCCCTCTTCCATTTTTTTCTGTATAAATCAAGCAGTGCAGAACCATGACACATTGCATGCATTTAGAAGTATCATAGCACTGCACTGAGACTTAAACTCTGCTAACTGATTTCACATTGTATATTTCTTCCTCTGCATAGATCCTTCTCCCAGATGATTAAAAATGAAGGAAAAAACATACCACTCAAAACTGCTGTGTTGAATTGCAAATGAGTATGAAAGCTGCATCAGTTGTTGGGGCAAGTGTAACTGCTGGACAGCTTTCAGATTCTTCAGATGCTAATTACCTGTCCTAATGCAGTCTCAGAGCTTCTGGCTTCGTTTTTGAGTTCTGGTGATCTTTTGCAAAATTATACATGTGAAATATTGGAAATAGCAGTGTGCTTAAATTAGCAGCAAAACAAGAAGCATAAAAAAGCTTGTCAAACTCAGTAACAGTTGGTTCCCTTCCTTCAAGGTAATACATTATTCATAGCACTTTACTGAGACTGAGGGTGCCAGTGACAGTAGAGACTGTAGATGAATTGAAGATGCTGAGTGTGCACGAGACTTGACAGGCAGGAGTTGATGGGCTCCTGCTACAGTTCGTAATTCCATCATCTTCATGCTGTTTCCTGCTCTTGGCCAGGCATCTGCTCTTCAAATGACCTTCACTTTCCTTACTTTAGTACCCTCTCTGTGACATAGATAGTGAGGAATTCCCGTTATTGTTCTTATTAGCATCTGTTGTTGACATGGCTGCTTATATCTAAGGAATAATTTAGATTGAAGGGCTGCCTTTACTCTTCTTTGAAGCAAAGACAAAAGTGCTACAGTGACATGGCAGGCACTCACATCCTTAGAGAAGACCACAGTGCAAGTTGTCACTGACGGATTTGGGTGGAGAAGTCAGTACCTTAAAAGTTCATGGCATGTTTTTAGCTTTCCCAAGCACTAAATTTATCCCTGCTGCTAGGAGTTACCCCTTAACAATGTTATTAATTTGCAATGCATGAGCAGCCTTACAACAAAAATCTGTGAACTGTTTAACCTCATATACATGATTGATCTTTTGTGGCTTGGCTATTAATCATGCATGAAAGCAAGCAAACCAGTGAAACCGGGGAATGTAGCGATTCAATCAGAGGTGACGGATCATTCACTTCTGCAGATGCTTACTTGTTCCTGTGGCTTAGAAAAGCTGACCTCCAGTTATCTGCTGTCCAGGTGAGTATCACTGTGTCACTATAGCAACAAATGGCCTCTGAAAAACAGCATGAGGCATCTCAGTCTCCTTCCTCGTGGGCTGGGGTTCACATTAGAGAGGCCAATACAGTAAGTGATGCAAAGTGGCAACTTTGCTGGCAGCCTTAACAAAAGGATCAGTGGAGGCAGATGTTAAACCGGCTGTTTGCTCCTGGGATTTTAGTTTCCAAAGGCAGGGTGAGGCTGAACATGTTTTATTTTGGACTAAAAGAGAAGACACGGAATTTCAGAGAATCAAGTGTCTTCCGTGCTTTATGTGTAGCAGTGAAAGGGCATCAAGAGAGACACGTTGGCTGCCTCGACTACAGCAGTGCTCACTTCTGCATTCAGCTCTCTGGACCACTTCAGCTTTAGCATTGCGAGAATTGAGTTTCCTCTGAAGGCTGGGGGACAAGTAAGTGCTTCAGGCACTTGTCCCCTCTGCTCTAGACACAGCGTGAGGCTGCCTAAATTCCCGAGTGTGCTTACCTGTCTCAGTGACCACAGATGGCAACCTTAGACTAGACATCTATTCTTTAAGATGGCCAAGGTAATTGAGATTGATCCCACTGAATTAAGCTCTTTCCAGCCCAAGTGCTGTGTCTTAAATCGTTTAGTTTGTGCTGCTTTTCAGAGTTTTGCATTGGCCAAAATAAATTGAATCAAACTATGTGGCAGAGGGATAGATAAGCATATTCCAGAATAAATAAAGGTTTGCTACTGTAGCCATGATGACTGTCAAGAATGGGCACTACTGCGGTTCTGGAAATCTCTTCCTTCTGATGTCTGAACCTTTTACATATGGTATCAGCACTGCCAGTCACAGCTCCTGGATGCCATTAGGACTGTGATTTAGAAAAGCTTTTGAGTTTTTTGCTCCTATCTCAATTATGCAAAACCTCTGTGCCATCTTCACCTGAACTATATGCCAGAATGCCCACATCAACCTTGTTAATTATCCTGTAGTAAGAATGGTAATAAAATATATAAATTCTAAACAGCAGAGAGATAGTTGCCAGGTTATCATTAACATATATTTATTGCGCTTTTGTGAATTTGTAGGCCCAAAATTAACTTTCCATTAGCAGAAAGTTTCACATTAAGCTACTTGTTTTCTAGATAATTATTCCCTAGCAATACTGTCTAATGACAACACTTGAAGCAATAAGTAAAGCCATGCTAATATATTCTGTGTAGATTCTTGTACAACACCTATCATGTTAACAAACAGCCTTTTAGAAGAACATTAAATGATAGAATAACACCCTGTCATACATGTCCTTCCATCCTCTTCCCCAGGGGAGAAGAGTATGTAGTGGAATCATGTGATTTTGTGAGGTGTTGTCTTTTTGATAGTTTTCTAAAAATATTTGTTGCTACTTAGATAAGGAAGAGCAAAATCAGAACTGTAGATCAGGATTAGAAAAGAGTTTTAGTTGTAAACAGATTATCTTAAAGACTGCCCACTGAGTAAGACTGGTCTTCCATCCTCGAAAAAACAGTGCCAGTAATATATGTAAGATATACCCAGGAATGATAAATATGAGCAATAAAACAGGCAGGTATATATAAAATAGATAACTTCTGCTTTATACACAACTGTAAATAGATGCTAAAACTGATTAATACCCAGAGAGGAGGAATGCTGTTTAATCCATTTTGGCATTTGTTTATTACCAGTATACCTCTAAGGTACTATTTTTTTCCTTCCCTAATGAGACTGGAAGATACTGTTAAATCAACATCAGAGTTTCTGAGCTTATTGTGGGAGAACATGGTTAGGAATAAATGACTATCAAGAAGTTTTGTGTTTTTTTTTTTTAAAAAGTGAGCCATTGCTTGAGAGAACAGATCATATGGAAAAGAGAAAAGAGATATGGACATGCATATTTATTTTTAAAGTTTCTATGGCATTTCTGATTTGTTAAAATAATTCTGAAATTGTACACATAAAGCACAGCTGCTTGGTTCAGGTTATTTGCATTTACCAAGAAGGAGAAGGTAAAATTTTCAGTCACATAAGGAACATCTCAATCTCATTTTTCTCTGTTTAAACACAACCTCTTTCTGAAGGTTAAACCTAACTTTGTTGAGAGATCCTGAGGTTCTGAATGCCTAAATAAGTTTTGGAAACGTGGCTTGAAAATCCATATCGTTTTTGTTCCTTTGAAATGTTGTTTAGAATAATGTATGAAAGCAAATTCTAAATATCCAACTGGCAGCAAAGGTGCCTTTTCCTAGTGCTAACCTGTGCTGGATGATGAAATACGGAATTGTTTCTAATGTATGCAGTTTTTTACACCTTTTTTCAAGGTGATGCTCCCAGATGTGTTGCTGTGAGCGTATGAATGCTCTGGTCTTTAGTGGGGCTGAGCTCATTACCCACCTTTATAATGTACTGCACAGCCAACTCCATCCAATTTAGCTCTTCTACTGAGGAAATGTCAAGCTGAGTCTAAGATTCACTTTCTCATTACATCTCTAAGTCAAATCCCACATGCTTGCCAGTATTTAATTGTGCATTCCTCTTCGGAAACTTCTCACAGGTCCTGCAAAGTGTATAGGTAAGAAGCCAACAGAGAGAAAGCATCTGAAGAAAGTAAAGTTTGTGTGTGGGAGAGAGCTGCTGTGCATAGATGTGCTGCTGATTCTCAGCTTTCCTGTACTTGGAGGTTGGATGACCAGGGAGTGTTCTGGTTATTGATGCAAAATGCAAGAAAGTGCTGTACATAATGTAATGAACTCTCAAGGCATTAGGATGAGTTTTAGAGTCCATCATGCTTAAAGTTTTAGTGGAATTGCATGAGAAGTGCACTACTTTTGGAGAAGGGAAGGTTGTTCTGTATTTTAAGTAAGAGTTGAATCTCTAGTTGCAGAGAAAAATTGTAGGGGAAGAAAGAAAGTCTAAAAATACTAAATGCAAAATGCGAAGAAGAATGTCCCTGTATCATTTGACTTTTCTGGAGGTAGACCTCAGAATTCCTCTATGACTTTTGATACTGAATGCAAAACTAGATGTGAAACATTAGAAGTGGGGTACTTTGACAACTGTTAGAAATTTGGAGGTGTTAGGAAGAATGCCTTTTAAAAAGTATGTAAGGATACGGTACTTAAACGTTTACACTTAAAAAAAGTGGAAGATCTGCTTTGTAAGTGAATACTGTTTAGAAATGCCTAAACTGAAAGAAAGCTTGGAAAACTGTTGTATCATAACAAGATACAAAGTCTATGACAGAACCTACAGTTCACACCATTCCTTCAGAAACACTCCTATACATGGAGTTTTCAAGAGCACACTCAACCAGCAGTTGTTTATAGTTCATTTCAAAAGTAACAGCATTTCACCAAAAACCTTCTGCAAAAATGCCAAGCAGATGATGTTAGAAAAGGCCTAGATTTAACTTACTTGGTTTAGAGCATCTTAAGAGATACATTGCACCCTAAAGAAAGGCTTCAAATGTGCTTCCTAGGATGTCAGCATTGTGCCTTCTACTGAAGTCTAAAGAAAGCCCAGTCTAGACAAAATTCGCATCCCAATACATGGCATTTACATTGCCTTGCTACAAAATTAGTGGTTCACTAAGTTGCAGCCATCAATGTCTTTGATGCTGGAATATTGCTTATTATTCTTATGTCTCACTCTGCCCAAGTTGCACTGGGACCCATTATGCTCTAGAGCACCGAGGGGTTTGGCAGTTGCTGTAACAGTGAAATTCGGCTACCCAAAATTTAGGTATTTACAAATTGTGACTGGTCTGAACTAGTGAAGTCAGCTCCCTCTATAGTCAGTGTGGACATCCTGGCATCTCAAAGAATGATCATTCCTGGTTAAAGTGTTTAGGATGAGATAAATCACTGCCTCTCTCCCCAGTGACTACGGTGTGGAGGTGGAGGACTAGTTCAGGTTAGCTGCCATACTGTAGGTGAGATGAATTCCACTGCTGATAAGAATGGGAGGATGTCATAGGGTAGAACAACAAATATACATGGAGATAAACACATCAGGGGCAGGGGCCAGGCTGCAACCAGAGATTTGAAGGGTTGTGGTAGGAAAATTATTAATATTTAAGATTTGAGAGGTCTGGCAAAGAGGCTTACCCTAACTAAGAGAACATTCCTTTTGACTAAAAGCTGACAGACTGTGATTGTTTCCAACTCCCCACTTCTGAGTTAAGATAATACTTGTTGTGCCACTCATGTAGGCTCCACCAAGAGCCATTTCTCCATATTGTCATGTTATTTACTGCCTGATTCCTTCCTAGAATAGTGACAGTTAGCACCCTCCTACTTAGGGAGTTCCTCCCTCCCAGAGGTGGATACCTAGTTTTGTTAACATTGAAATGATTGTTTTTCCTCACCTCTTTCTTTTTTCTGAAACGGTGTATGTGTTCGTCTCTGCAGTCACTTGGGAGAGAACAGGGGAGCAGAGGGGAGATGCTGGCCAAATGTACCCTCACTACTATCAGATTTACTAAAGCTTCTGTCTGACCTGGCCTAAATCGTACTTGTGTTATTACTCACTTGGAGTCTCCAGGTTCTCTGACAGGGTCTTGGGTCAGACTGTGAACCAGAGGCAAGTAGGAAGGACCAGAGCTGCCACTGTGCTGTACTGCTCCCATACTTCTCTCTTCTGTTTGCTCTTACCATTCTGATCCTTAGACATCTGTGGCCATTTCCACCACAGTTCTGGTTAGGGAGGCCGTGGGAAAGTTCTTCCTGGGAAGAAGCAATATTATGCAGCCCTCCACACTGTGAACTGTCACTCTCTCCAGAGAAAAGGAATTAGAAATAGTATTGTCTCCAAGAGCTGAGAAAACTTGCAGATTTTCCATGTACAGTAAACAGTTTCTATAATTACCAGGAAAACAAAGCAGAGAGACAAAGTTCTGCAGCAGGGGCATTCCGTCTCATACACACTGCTGTGATAATGAAATCCAAACTCCACGGAATTGCAGGCACATTATTCTCACTTGCTTTAAAGGTCAGCTAAGAAGCTAATTTATCAAATGGGCTCATAGCTCTGAGACAATGTAACACTAGTCTTTTCTTCCAACAAATTGCAGTTGTCAGAGAAACTGGATTAGTAGCTCATGGAGCTAAAAATAGACATTATGCGCTTGCCAGAGAAGGATGAATTCAGTAACAGAGGTGAAAGTATATCAAAATATCATAATATCTGGAGAAAAAGCAACAAAAGAATGCTCAACTCAAACCAAGTTATCCATAAAAATACATTAAAAATAATCTGAATCACCACCTGGAAGAATGACAGGGTTTAGTCCTGCTTCTGTTTTATTCACCTTCACATCCAACTTATGGCTGCTGCTTTATCAGCTGAATCAGTTTGGCCACAGACCTTTCAAAGTCACATACCTCAAGTTAGGCAGTGAAAGTCGTTATGTTAAAGCCGTTATTTTAATATTCCAGAAGAAGAGTNGTGTGGGGGGGGGGGGGAGGAGGGAGGTGTAAGAGATAATTTATCACTAAACTTATTCAACTGAAAAATAAAAATTAAACTCCCAAAGCCCAAATCTAATAAGAGAGCAACAGTGAAAGTAACTTTCCAACCCTCAGCATATCTTTAATAAAAAATGGATAATTATTTTTCATTACATCAAACATTTGCATTTTAAAGAATTCTCTTTTATGCTGTGATTTTGCAAATTTGTATCACTACTTGCTTGGACTTAAAAAAACCCAAACCACTTCTTCATTCTTCTTCAATTATATGTTTTCCATAGCAGAGAAATTCTACCATACTGTGTATGAACTTGAAGGAGCAGCAGTCTACTCCAGATAGGGACCCTCAGCCTGTCTGGTCAAGGTAAAAAGTCTTACAAGGTACAGGTTGGCTCTCAGCTGAAGACAGGGCTGGCAGTAGCTGCGAGCAGTTTGACTATGACTTAAATAATTCTTTTACTTTTAGATTCAGAAACAGACCTATGTATAGCTCAGGAATAATCTTTACCACTTTAGAAATTCTTTCTGTAGTATGTGTCTTTTCTGCACACCTTTTATAAAATCTCTGCATTTCAGAACTGAGGTATTGACAAGTGTAGGGTATAAATGATAACTCCTGTCAGAGAATCAAATCACTGTGAAAAATACTTGTAAAATATTTAGATAGAAGCTACAGTCCTTTTTGCAAACTCTGTTCTTGCAGAAGCCTTTGGTCATCATTGTAAGACAGGTCAAGAGTAATCTTGATTTTGGGATTTAATTAGCATCAATACCATTTATCTGGCATTCACCGTGTACCATTATTACTGCAGTGTTAAGGTTCAGTTGTGAAATAGAAATGTCAGGATAAGCAGCACCAGCAGTTATCTGCATTGCACATCCTACACATTATGCACACATTTCATGGCATACTTTGCATTTTATAGAACATAATATGACTGGTTAAATATGTAGAAAATTAGGAATAAAAAATACAAAATATGTGAACACTGCTATCTTGAGATATTATAGATATATTATCACCTTACTCTTGGGATTGCTCTGAACCAAATCATACATCTTTGGCATCTATCCTTGCTTTGGTGAGAGGCGTAGTCATCATCATCCCTGTAGCTAAAACTCAGTTATATTACAGCCCAGAGATTAATAACACAGGAATTTTTTCAGCCAAGTATTGTAAGAGAACTAATGCTGTTTTTTTCTGAATATAGTGGGGTCCACTCTAGGACTGACTTTACATCCCTTCTTGATTTGTTTTTCACCTTTCCCAGTTCACTAAAATTCTGCAGTTCCTCTTTGCAGGATTCCATAGAGTTTTGAAGACGCTGTGTATAGTCTGGTTGTGCAATCCACTGGTGCAACACACAAATGTTAAGCTGTTTCAGACCACTGTCCTGGAGAGTCCAAATGACGTTTCACAGCTACAAATAATCCTCTTACTCTCTTTGCCATTTTGCTCTGCCGCTACGGCCAACTTGAGGGAAGGAACTGAATGCTACTAAAAATCTTCCGGTGGTTTATATTTGTTTCAGTGGGATAAATTCGTGATTAGGAGAAACTTTCGCAAAACAAGCTAGTGTTATTGGCATGAACTTCACAGCCTGAGCCCGTCAAGTCATAGTTCAGTCTCTTCCCAAAGCCTTTGAGAACAAATTGAACTTTGCATGCAATATCTTGCCTAGAATAACTGATAAGAATTTTCCAGTTGTCTGTCACCATGATCCTGACTTTCCCATCTAATGGAAAACTCATGAAATTCATGAAACCGTGAATGGAAAATCTCATACTCCTGATAGTTGTTTAAACCTTTCTTCCAGGAGCCTGCTGCAATTCTGAAGTTGGTGATTTAACTGGCAATTTATTCAGGCTCATCTTCATTTCCTCTGCAGGTAACTAGAGGATGATTAGTCTCTGATGCCTTAGAGTTGTATCTTTCAACTTTTCCCTTTCATTTCAGTGTTGACAAAGTAAAATCTGAGGGCTAATTCCTGTCTAAGATGGTCACAAACAGGTCCAATAACAGGGCCAAACATATGTGAAAGTGAGATGTAGGTATGAGTAAAAAGCTTGGATTGTTGTAGGAAGATGGGTGTTTGCCTGAGTTCATGATGCTCAGTTTTAGGAGTGGGAAATTTTTGTAAGAGTTATGAGCTACATATCGGTGGTTGGTCATTTACTGAGAGCAGAACAAAGGGAAGGAGCAGGTCAGTGCAGGGCAGTTTGATGAATGCTGAGAATTGCTGTTTGTCTTGTTTCAAATTTCTGTTTTGCAAGCTGGATAAAAATATTTGGTAGTCCTAAAATGCAAAGATTGACCACCTCAAAGCCTGCACTCCTGTGGAAATGGACCAATCTCCCCTGGATGCAAATGCTTTTTGTGTAATTTACTAATACTGCTTTAGTGTGTCCTACAAAGCTTCTCTGAAGAGACTTGGACTTCAATTGTACAAGCATTCTGCACTAAGTAACAGGATTACAACCTTGCACTATCAACAAAGGATGCTTAGCATTAAAATAACATTAAATGTCATTAAGTAATACTAGAGCTCTATCAGGGTTTAGAGCAGTGTGATGTTTGTGAACTAAAGCAGTTTGTATAAGATTTCTTACTGTTACAAGGATAATCTAACTAATGACAGTATTTGCATTTTAGTAATGTGCAGAGGAGGTAAGGTGGTGTCCCTCGACATTTCTGTCAACTTAATGGTTAAGAGATTAATTTTAGTACTATGTAAATCTGAACATTATTTTAAAACATCAGCCTGCAATCTACTGGGAAGGGAGGTGGCAGGTTAGAGTGTTACTGTGAACTAGCATGGACAGAAAAGCTCAGCAAAGCATATAAGCCAAGATCTTCCCACACTGAAACTAAAGGAGTAATTGCACAATTGAGTCTGGTTACTTCTCCTAGCTGTTCAGCAAAAGAATCCACCTGCCAACAGAAGCAGAGTCCATACAAACTATCATATGCTGCATTTCAGTTTTTTGATTGGGATTCATTTGGCAGTCTTAGTGGTCTGGAAGTTACAGTAAGTACCTCTGGTTGAAAATTACTATTTCAGTTACGATTGCTTCCCCAAACCAACTGGTTTTATTACTAACCAAAGACTTATCTACTTGAAAACAGAACAGTAAAGTTTGGTTCTGTCATTTATGTCTTTGACTGCAAGCAGTTGAAGTGCATAATGTATGTACTAACCAGGCCTGTGTTGTGTCATTGAGCAAGAGTTATTCAAGGCCGCAGCACCAGTATAACACAGCAGAATTCCGTATTAATCCCTCTACAGGAACATGAGTCGATGTAATAAATTGATGTGCCATATGTGTAGGCCATGGGAAAATTGTGTGTGCAGTGAACTACATACGGTCTTAAAAGCTTTAACATTTGTATTGCTCTTCCTATAACAGAATGTATATCTTGATAGCTGTGACCCTATGAGCTTCTGAAAAAAAAAAGTAATCTAAAGTTTATTCTTCTTGTTTTAAAATCACTGTTTTGTGAGTTACTGTTTACACAGGCCTCCATACAGCAAGGGGTCTTTCTCCATGTGTTGCTGGGAAATGGAGAAGCAGATGCTATCTGTAAATCTTGCAGGCTAGAGAGATCAGTGAATGCCTTTCCTGAATCTCCTCCTGATAAGCTGCTGCTTTTTTTCTAGCAAATGCAAACAGTGCCAATAGCCTAGGCCTTCTTTAGAAGAAGCAAATTATTTGTTAAACAGCCTTGTTCTGTTCAGTTTCTATTGATACTTCTTAATTTTCTCTTTCTGCGTCCTTTTGAGTAGGCTTTGCTGATATGAATCTTGCGAAGTGTAACTGAGGGCAGTTTGCCTTCTTTACCCTTCCTTTTTCCAAAGCCACTGAAGGCCTCAAACAAGAAGAAGAAACTTTACAAAACTCCTGCAGGCATGTTGTTAACAGATAGCAGAAGGGTAAACAGCCTTCTAAGATTATTCCAAATTACCTTTTAATGGCATGCCTGCACTGTGTTGTGATTTCACATCTTGCTTTCATAGTGTGACCTGCTATAATGGTGTTTGTTACAATGAGGTCCTTTTAGTTTGTCCTAAAAAAATTTACTTGTTTGTCACCATATTAGAAACATAAGGTACACTCTATAAGAAAAGCAATATACAATATACTATACATCTTCTATTCCAATGCCTCTAGTTTTAGGCTGGTATTCATATAAATGTTTATGATCAAAATACAGGTTTTATTGTTCTTCACAGGACCAAGCAAAGAAGTTTTGCCTTGTCTAAATACTAACAGTTGTCTAAATACTAATAGTAACATTTCTATTCAACAAACACTCTTTTCTCATGCTTCTAGTTAGCTTGTGGTGGGCTCCATCCTGCTCTGACTCCCCATTAATGCATTTGAAAGGGAAAAGTAATGAGCTATTTTAGTGCATGACCTTTACGCAGTACCTGATTCATAAAGATAAATAAAGCCAAAATATCATTTATGAGTTATTAGTGATCAGCAAAACAACAAAAACCCTTAAAAGTTCAGCTGAGTAAGTTCTGAAGATCTTGCAGTGCTTACTCAGTTTCTCAGTTTCTTGAGTCATTACAACAGACAGATTTGATGAAGCCTTCCCATGGACACCAGCCTTCATCATAGATTGTTCTAATTTCTGCTTCCCATTTTATCTGGAAGTTTACTGTAATGGAGAAATTATCTGGATTAAAAAAATTAAAAATCATACAGGTTTCCTTCAAGTCAGTTCTCACCTTATTTGACCTAGTCCTTTGGTAGGTAGCTCATGTTAATTAGTTTTTGTCATATTAGTAATACAATATCCAGAAAAATTGTTTCCCCAGAGAAACCCAACTGAAGAACATTTTGTTCCTAATTGTGACCAGGATATTTCAGAACTAAGTCACTGAAGAGGTGATCAAAGAAGACAGAATATTAAGACAAATCCAGAAATTTTGCACACAAGAAATGTATGTACTTAGTTAAAAAAAATGGTATAAGGAAGTTAGTTCTTTTTTTTTTTCTCTCATTAAACTGCTGATAAACATAACAGTTGTTCATAAAATACTTGTTTCTTCCCCCACATACTGTCGTTTGAAGTCAATAGAACTTCAAATCAAAAAAAGTTGCATTGTCACAAATGTAGCTAATTCACTGGGTTTCATTGACAGTGCTTGGTTTCCTAAGCACTGCAATGAGATGATCAGAAAAGTACCAGTTCAGTTTCACTGCCAGGTGCTCAAGATACTATCCAGATTGTATTAATTATTATTCTCTCATCCTTTAAAATAAAAAAAAAAAAATTAGGTTAAGTCTGTGTCTTTGCATTATTTGAGATCTCGTATGTTGAGATTGCATCTGGTAGTATGTTGTGAACTTGCTTTCCCATGCTACCACATGAAAGAGTAGCTCTGTCATCACTTTTGTTATACCTTTTTCTGTCTGTTTGGAATTTTTTGACATCTCTTCAACCATGTCTGTAGCTCCAATTGGGCTGGCCGATGTCTGGAGATGTTGGGTCAGACTAAGCATGTGCAGAACAATTCTGTATCTCAAGTGAGGAGAGTTTTGTATGGATATGTTGGGTTTACTGCTACGGGCAGGCCAACTTTGCAAGCCCACTGGACTCACCTCACGCTGTAGAGTTAGTTGATGTGTGTAGTCACAACACATGTTGACATGTTGGCCAGCTAGTGCAGACACACGGTCTTGCATTTGTGTGGCCAGTACTGAGGAAAACCATGGAAATTGCAGCATTTGGAATTTCAGATGTTGGCAGGAGTACGTGATTGGTACCACCTACTCTCTGTTGTTTCATGAAAACTATGTGGAACAATAAGAAAAGAAGAAAAAAAAAAAAAAGAAGTGAGGGGGATTGTGAGGTAGACTTCATTTGTTAACTTCATGTTCTCTTTAAAACTCCTTCTTTGCCATTGCCACATGTGGAGCTAACCCCATTCAAATACAGTGGTCAACACTGATCATTCTTCTCATAGGAGTCGCATCTGAGTTTCCATAGGTAAATTTAATACTGAGTAGCTAGAATACTGCCACGGGGCAGGAAGTGACTGTCCTTTTTAATAACCATTGTTAAAAGATTCGTTGCTGAAATGGTCAGTACTCAAATACCCTGTTGGGACTTGGCAAGTAGGGTTCACTTTCCAGCAAGGTTTTCTGGTAGGAACTTTGAATGTTACTGTGAATCAGGACTGATCTGTGGCAGTTCTAAGCCTTCACAAATAAAGCAGATTATTACAGCACAGTCAAAACCTTGGTCAGTAATGCCACGCCAGAAACATGGTGTTCTGAACAATTGTAGACTTCCTACCTCCTGATAATTCTTGCAAAAGCCAAACCTTATGACTCCTATTATGGCTAATAGGACTCTTTGTTTGGGCTACAAGTCTGCAAGGAGCATTGAAACCATATCCCACACTCCTTGTTGTACAAAACCATCAGCAGTCTGATTCTGCAAGTGTTATATTTGCTGGGTAACCCTCAGTCTGTAAACAGAATCGTAGTCGGGCATGTCGATGTGTAACGCGTTCCATGTAGGAAGATGACAACACTGTCCCCTGACCTGCGTTTGGATTTAAAGCTTAGTTACATGACATGGGCCATTTAGGCCGCAGTCCTGCGTGTGATCGAGTGAACCGGTGATGTAAAGGACGTGGGGGCCTCATGCAAAGTGTGCTTTGGCCAGGCCTCCCACAAACGTTGTGAGCAAGGGTGGTGGGACTGTGGCCATACCTCATCGGGTGGTCGTAGATGGGAGTCGCACACCCAGTATCTAATGCAGCATTTCAGATATCTAAGGACTTATTTTTTCCATACATTCTACACACATTCCTACATATTTTATGAATCAGGTCTGTGATCAATGTTTTGAACAATTTGTTTGCTGCAGTTTCATGGGGTTACTATCTCTTTGGTTTGCAATGTAAATAATATTGTACATCTGCTATTTTATGATACAAATGCCATGTGAATTGCTTATTTTTAAAATGTTATAGCTCTGTTACTGTTTATTTACAATGCCATCTTACAGTATTGGTTTAATATACAATGTATCTATATGGCATGAATTAAATTGCTTATATTTTACAATGTCAAATATTTTATTTTTGTTTTCTAAAATGACTACATTTCATCCTATGCAGTTTCATAAATGTGTCTTAAGTGGCTCATTATGTCTGGAAATATTGCTTCCTCGCCAGTAGTGCAGGCATAAGAACCAGTATTCCTGATCAAAATCATCAGATATATCATCTAGCAATTTCCGATTAGAAATATATGTACAAATATGTAAGCATTTATAGTTAATCAGAACATCTAGTGTATCTTCCTTGATTTTCATGTAATGATACATTTTAATCATTTTGTATACTTTTTATTTGTATTTATTTGTGAGTCATACACAGTGTAAATAACATGTTTCATTATGCAAGATTTCTCGATATTCAAGATTAAAAAAAAGGTGAATTTGTATATGAAAAGAAGTTGACAGTAGATTGGAATGACATAAAATAAAGTGGTGATGACTATGTTCTATTTATACTGTTCATTTCCAAATTGTCTGCTAAAGAAAAGACATTTCATTTGCCCTTTAATGTCCAACCAGTTATTTACAGTATATTTACATCAATAAATCATGCAAAAGTCATTAAAAGTCATGATGAATCATTGAAATTTTCTCTTTTTCTGTTGACAGCTTACATATGGATAGTAGAATTAAAATATACTAAACCTCAATTCAGTAGAAACAGTCCAAAAAGTCAATGAAGATATTTGTGGAAAAGAACCTCTTTTCTCTCCTAGCTCTGAAATCTCATCTTATACCTCAAATCCGAGTGTATTGTTAAACAATAAACTAGTAAAATATGTTATAACAAAATACCAGGTTCTTAAAAACACATTGTGTATATCCCTTGATGTGTAAGGTTTGGTTTTCGTGGACATTGCCATGTAAAGACCTTACTAAAGCCCTTGCTCTTGACTGAACTTTTGGAGTTTTGAGACATAGCTGCTTAAGAAACATAACAGATAGTTGGAAAGAAAATGCCTGTTTCGGGTGATACTGTAACCGCTAATTTCCTCCAGTGATTGTTCAGTTCTCGGTTCTGTTGAACAACAGAGCAGAACCAGATTTCAGTCCTGGAGAACACAGTTTGAAAACGGGTGACATTACAATGAAATACTGAGCTAGCTCATTGCTACCAACGCAAGAACAAAGGAAGCTGGCATGCTGTACATCATCAGCCTTACATATGCTGCTCATGTTGCCCATTTTTTCATTCCTTCTTCATCTTTTCTATATCCCCAACTGAGAACATGACTCATTCTGCTCTGCTATTTTTTACAGAAGACCATTAACTAGAATCGGTTGCAATATTTTTCTGCGGAATGTGTTACTGGGAGAAAATGGAATTTCAATTAATTCAAAATGTTGGCAGGGGAGTTTGATTCTGACATTTCAGTACCGAATGTGCTCAGCTTTTATGTGGCTAAAGTTAACACTAAGGAAGGTCTAACCTATCCTAAAATGTCAGGGATTTTTGCCCTTGCCACAGCTGGCTTTAAGCCTGGTGAATATTTCCCAACAAAGAGACTGATTATTTGCTTATTCCTGTCTTCAAAATTATTCCAGAAAATTGTTCCAGAATGTTTAGATGGGAATTTGAATAAGTCTGGTATATGGGAGTCAGTTCTGATCACAGTAGATTTGGGAATACTGTATGTCAACCAGGAAATTATGATAAAGACAATTCTGAGTTTCTTTAGCTGGGAGAGTTACTCTTCTATTAACGTAACATTAACTGCATTTTGAGATCTCACTTTGTCCAGTGAAGCTCATTTATGTGACGGTATGAATGTAAGGAATGCCTTCAGTTTAATGTCCGTATGCACTCCAGATAATTCCAGCACAGAAGGGCACAATAGGAATTAAAAAAAGGCACAGACAAGGACAAGAATGGTTATGAAAGCTGTTGCATATCTTCCAGAAA
The DNA here is from genome assembly GCA_013400195.1 of Aramus guarauna. Classification (NCBI taxonomy): domain Eukaryota; kingdom Metazoa; phylum Chordata; class Aves; order Gruiformes; family Aramidae; genus Aramus; species Aramus guarauna. Next base: position 164,114 of record VXBL01000994.1, on the reverse strand, counting down.
TTAAATAGGCAAAAATTGCCCAGGTTTGAAAAGACAAGACTATGATAAAGATCTCTGGATACTATGGTGAAAAGGGATAGAAAATGATTATTCTGTGTTTCTTACAATGCCATAATTAGAGAGCATTTAATGAGGTTACAGGCAGCAGATTAAAAACAAGTAATGCAAGAGAAAGTACGTTTTTTCATAGAGTGTGTAATCAAATTGTGGGTCTCAGTGCCAACAGAACATTTCAGAGACTAAAATAGAAGCAATTAGAAAAGTTGATGGAGGGTAGATTCATCAGCTGATTTTAAACATGTTGACCTGCGTGCTTTTGTCAGCTCGCAAAGCCACTAATCCTTTGTTGCAGGAGTCTGGGAGAGTGTGCCAGCCAGAGGTCTCGTAATCCTTTTTTATGCTCTCCCTGTGTAGCATTCCCTATGGATATTGTTGCAGACAAGTTGTTGGGTAGATGGACCTTTCAAGAAAAAGTCTGATTTTCTATTCTTATATGGGAGGCACTGTAAGAAGAGAGGCCAGGATGATCTGCAGGCTGAAGGAAGGACTTTGAAAGTCATACCAGCACCAGGAGGAGACAGTATAAGGTACTGGAAACTTACTGTTAAAAACAATACATGGACAGGACACCAGAGCTGGTCTGGGGGAAAAGAGGTGGGCTGTCTTCTGGGAGCAGGCATACAAGGTAAGGATTTTAGACTGAAAAGGATATTGGCTGGAGCAGGAAAGGCCGTCTGGTCATTCTTCATTGGGGCACAAATCAAAAAAGGAAGATTGCTGAAATGTCTCACCACAAACGAGTTTCATGTGAGCTTTCACAGAATTTTTCCAATTTCTAGGAAAAAAACAACATGTGGACCAAGGAAATAAATGAAGACCCCATGATGGGCCAAGATTAGTGTTGCAAGAAAGATCTGGGCGTTGTTCTTCATCTTCATGGGGAAAACACTCTGTTGTGTGTTGACTCTACCTGAGTACCTGGAGCACAGGCATTGCGGGATTAAGTCTGAGACGTTTTTAATAACAGCTTTAATCAGAAAGGATTGTTTAGGTTTCTTACATGCAACACCCCTCCCTGATTTCTGTACAGAGGCAGAGAAAATTAGATAATAGTACTGAATAAAAGAGCTATTCCTGTAGGTCTAAACAGACAAATTATTTTCACCGCTCTGTATATATGAGCATATCACATACTTTAATTCTGTTTCACTAGCCTTCTAAGATGTAGGCATGTATGAGATGCACAGGCTAAGTGGAACAGAAACTGAAGTCGAGGACCACTTTGATTCAATATTTTCATTAAAGACCTTAGTACAGAGGAGAAGAAATGATATCTGTTGATGACACAAAACTGGGAGTTGTTATCAACACAGCAAGAGCCAAGTGAAATAAGGGAAGAATGGAGTGGCCTTCAGACTACATAAAATAGAAACGGGATGAAAGGATAAGAAATGTGTGCCAGGATTAATTGCAGGTATTCCTGTAATAACAGGAATGAAGTGGAATGCTCATAATTTAGCGGAATGCTCATAATGAGTGTAAGCTCATAATTTAGAAATGACAGAAGAAAAAGAGATAGAAGGGTAATGACTGAGAAGTATAAGATTATAGCCACTAATGTCACGTGAGAAAATTGAATGTAACCACAGCAGAGGTGTTTCTGATAGATACAGGCAAATATCAATGTCATTACACAAGGTACTCATGTGCGATCATATCTGGAATACTGTGTGTAATTCTGACTATTTGCATTTGGGAAATCAGTGTGTTCCTGTGACTGACAGCAAGGTAAAGCCTAATGGAAATATAATTATTTAATTAACCTGTTTCTTTTCCAGTGGGTCATGCATCTTTTAAAGAGGACGTATTTAAAACATTTTAAGTGTGCCTGATGCAATAGTATGTCTTTGAGTAGAGAACATAGCACCATCAAAAATGTTCAAAGCGCTCACACCGCTTGCTGCTCTGTTAGGCGAAGGAGGCAGAAATCGACACAGCTGAAGAATACGCCAAGAGATAGAAAAGGCTGAGTTGCCATCTAGTGTATCTCTCGACAGACCCAGGTTGTGATTCTCTCTGCCTTTTCCTGTTACACGCGGTGCTAGAATCAACCTTCAGCCATCGCCTGCACTCCTGACTTTTCTTAACAATGTGAGAAAGAAAGTTAAATATCAATATTTGTGCAAGAGATCTTGGTCAGCTTCCTAAACACAGACCTCTTCTGCATTTGAGATGCCCTAGTTCACTTTCCTTGGCCTCCAGCTCCTAAGTGGCCAAAGGACTTCTGTAGATCCTGGATCATATTTATCAATGCCACATTGCTCTCTTAGATGCCATAAAATGACACTGTATTCAGGCAACTGAATTAATTACATCATGCTGAGGTTATAATTGATTTCCCAGACAAAAACATCACACTGTTTGAAGGGAAAACTAGCTAACCAGACTAAAATCACAAGTCTCTTTTATGATAAAATAAAGCTTTACATATAGGTCAGAGAAATATTAAAAGAGATTTTAAAAATATACCTAATATGGTAATATAATTATTTGAGTACTTGTACTAGCAAGTAAAACAGAACTGTGATTTGATTTATTTCATTTGACCTGCAAAATGTCTCTTCTGAGTCTGTGGAAATAGGCATAATATTAGATAATTTGCATTTTTTCCTCCCATTTGAGTTATTTCTGCTAATAGTAGTCCCTTGCTCTGACTGTTATTTCTGGTATAACATGCTTTATTGCAATTACTTTCAGAAAATCAATATAATCCTACAGTGCACAGATCCAGACAGACTGCTTGTCCTGTGGTGACGGTGAAAGAACAAATACTGCTTTCATTTCAGTTGCCTCTCTGGAGCTGTCAGAGAAAACAATGGTGTTCAGAAACCGTGTGTCAGGTAAGAAGTAGATCTGTCGTCACACACTGGAGTCATTACAGGGCCCAGGTCATACAGGCTGTCACTGATATTATTTATTTGTTCCAGTACACCTGTAAATAGTTCTTCCCAGGTTTAGGATGGAATATTACATATTTATGTATTTATTTTCCTTTTCTTTCCTTTCAGATATCTGCCTTGGGGAATGCTAATCTGGATAACAAGTTACGACAAATTGCTTAGATTCATTTCTCACCTCTTTTTCTTGAGTGCTGGATGCTTTTACAGTTTCTGACCCATCCAGTTCTTTCAAGTCTGAAGACACCAGAGTGTTAGAAAAGTTGATTTGATTTTCCATTTACATTACTAAGCACTGTATTATCAGAATACCAACAAGACATCTGGTGCTAGATATCCCACACTCTAATAAAATCTTCCTCCAAATGGACTCAGAGCTCCGGCTCTCTCACTAACACAGTAGCATTCAAAAATGGTCAATGCATTTGGAAAATGCTTTGAAATTTCACACTGCTTCTTCTCCAACAATAGAAACGTCACCATCTGGGGTGGGAGGGCCCAGTTTGGAGTCAGAACCACATCTTCCTCTCATATTAACACCTTTACAGATTGCAGGCTTATCCTCCCTTCAATGTTCTGAGTTGCCTCCTTCATTAGAAACTTGTGGTCATCTGGCAGTATTTGTAGAAGGATGTTTCATAAGCACTTTGCATATTACACCTGGCTTCTAAGATGAACAAGAGACTTCCTATTAAGATCTTTGAATATGTGTTCAAAACTGCAGCTGTCATGTTTTGGATGACATGGACACTTGTATTTTTACAGGTTATGCTAAGCCTTTGGTTTTGTAAGCATATTATCAAACTGACCTGTATTTTGCTCTTATTCTGTATTGTTTCAACAGCATTATTTCCAAATAAGATATTCTAACAAGTGATACATATGCAGTAAGTTCTCCATGGAAGAGTTTTAGGTCTTCATTTATAAAACCTTTAGTATACTGAAGCCATAGGCAGTACAAATACTAAATATCTCCATTTCAAAGGAATTTAGAAAACACTGGGATGACTGAAGTCTTTGAGAAGCCTACACAGTAAATCCTGACTATGCAATGCAAACATGCAAATATGTCAAATTTAAATTTGTGTATGTGTGTAGTATTACATACAAGGCTTGCTTTATTGCTGATGATGTCTATGAACAAAGCAGCACACAGCTGAGAAATAATGTTGTCCAAGAATTATGCATGAAATCAGGCTTAAGCTAGAATCAAGAACTGAGCTCAATCTGAAATGAGCACAAATCCACCTGAAATAGGAGTCTAGAAAAAAATGGAAGATGGAAAAAGATGGAGTATGAGCTAGGCTAGGTAGGACTTCCTAAAGAAAGAAGAGAGATACTGCTGTTACTTGTAGAAAACTGTTCAGAAATCTATTATCAGGAGGTGCTGAGCTTCTGTTTAAATCATGAAAGAATAATATTGCAGCCCATTATATAAATCTGCTGCTGAAAACCCATCAATAGCAGTAATAATAATCTTGAATTCCAGGATAAGCGGGGGTTTAAAATTAGCTTGAGCATTGGAGACTGTCGTTTATAAGGAGAAAAGAATTATCTCTTGATGATGTCTGTGCTGGCATAAAAGGGAGGAAGACAATTTTTTCTGCCAGTATAAAGAGATTATTGGTAGAAAAAGAAAGGATTGTTCTTCACTTTAGGCTCAGATTTATTTTATATTGGAACCAAGCAAAATTCTTCTCTATCTCAGAAAAAGCTATGAATTTCTCAGATACTCTGGAAAATCAAGACCTAATCAATTTTAATTGTATATAGCAGATCACTACCTCCAGGAAGTGTAATATAGATTAAGTGTGAAACTTGCTGAGTATTTGCTGTGTGCTCCAGGTCAAAAGGAGCTTGTGTAAATGTCAGTGGTATAACTAATCTGTGACACTAGAAGTGTGTGGTAAATCAATATTGTCTTAATTACAGTTTCTTGAGGCAAATACATAGTAGTCAGAGAAAGATGGCATATTTAGTATTAGCATAATTTATAAAAGCTTAACTAGTTCATTAATTCATTGTCTGCAAATCGTTAAAAAAAAACCCGCTTGCGGTTTTCCCATACTACTAATCTGGCTAGGACGTTCCTGGTGGAGACTGCATAATGGGCTTGGTCAGACCCACGAGTCGCCATGTTTAAGTGTTAATATTGCAGAGACTCGGAGAGATCATGGCATTAAGGTTCACCATCCCTGAACAGCGTCCAGCAGCCACAAGTAGATGAGGGACACAGGGGTAAGTGCTGCTGGTTTGCAAAGGGCTGTGTGCCCTCCTCTGGGCCATAGGAATATGTCTGTGGCAACCGCCGTTCATAACCACACATCCCATCAAAGCAGTGAATGAACTGCAATGGTTTCACAACGTGATATGGAAGTAGAGAAAGAAACTCTTTTTGCACCACCTGAAGCATTTTCCTGACCACGAGGAACATGTTGATGGTGCTCCTCCAGCAGCTGTAGTGCCCATAGCCAGCCGGCTGCTGAGGCAGCACCACCACAGGAAGGGTGATGAGCCCACAAGCCCCTCACACAAGAGTGACTGAAGAAATACAGCAGATGCAGTGTGATGTCAGGAAGGTTTCTGCATTGTTCCTTATGCCGAGGGTGACACGAGGACAGACAGTTGCAAAGCAATACAAGTGGCTGCCCTCAGCCAAGTCTTCACAACACATTCAACAACATGAACTGTGTCATGTTGCCTTTTCTCAAACAAGTTATGCCAAGTCTCTTCTAGCTTTGTAGAACCTGGTAGCAGTGTTTGATCAATATTCCCATCCCTGAGGACATCACGATTTCCTTGCAGAACAAAGAGCAAATGCTTTTTGAATCCTAAAAATGACCAGCTAATTGCCAACGGGAGCCTTCTTTAATGACCACACATGGTCTTCACCTGTTGATGGGTGGCTTCACTGCACATGGCAAGGACAGGCTGCTCTGTGCTTCACAGGGAACGAGGAGGTGGTCACTAGTATGCAAGGGTGAAAGAGAGATGGGTGTCAAGGAAGACAAATCCCCTACAGACTGTCACAGCCAACAGTGTGGGTATAACCTCGCCCCAGAGAGGGGGTGGGCAGTGGACTGCGGTGGTCCCCGCTCCTGCACTTGTTGCCCTGCAGCAGCCATGGGCTGCTCCTAGTGCTTCTTTCTCCATGGGGGGAGCTGCAGTTGGATTTTTATCTTTTATTTTTTTTAATTTATCTGGTTTAGGGCTCTTTACAATTTTTGTTGAGGTGTGGAGCAGCCCCAAAAGAGAGAATTTATAATACTTAAACCAGGAGAGTAGTAACACCCAATTCACTTTAAAAACAAATTTTGTACTTCCATTAAGAGAGTTTTCATTACCACTGCTGCTGTTGTTTCCTACGCATTTCTAAATGCTACATGAAGGGTGCTGAGGCTCATCAGTGCTTCATCTCATCTTTACATTTTGATGCCTCTTCCTGGGCATCTCCGGACAGGGAACAGGCTGCACGAACCCTCAGGCTGACCCAGCAAAGCTGTTCATAGCTGTGTGCCCAGAGAGCCCAGCAGAGCCCCGAGCCCCACAGACCCCAGAGCCTTTGGAAGGACCCCGGCAGCATTGCAGCACATCCCCGCAGGACAGGCGAGCAACGCAGGAGGAGCAGAGCAACGCGATTGCTTGCTGCTCCCGGGCAGTGCTCTGCCGTGCTGCTCCTCACAGGTACAAAAAAAGTCATTTGAAATAAACACTGAGCTAAAGCTGAACCTTCTTTTTTTTACTTTTCTTCCAAAGGACACTTCTCACACCACTGTCCCTCCTGTCTAATAAATGTTGAACGCTACAGTGTTTGTTTGATTAAGAGGATTCAAGGAGCTACTAAATGTCCCTGCAAAATATAAGGGTGGATTTCACTACTATTCACACACGAATAGTACAAGATATTTTTTACAACCTCTCTTGCTAGTGAGTGCAGGCAGCTCATTGCCCATCTCACCACCCAGTGAGATCTCCTCTGTCTGCAGCAGTACTATCACTCATTTTCTTCACTTATGTAAATAATTAATGCCATGAAAATGCCTTCCTTCTTTAAGCTGTGTGCTGCAATTTTCAATGTCACTCCATACAGTTAGTATCTTAATTCCTTAATTAGGCTCCAACACAGTCAATTTTGGAAAATGTGGGATCTCGCTCAGAAGTGAATAGATGAGCGAAATGACTCACTGACTGCAACTCAGGCATGCTTGTGAATTCCTCCTCCCTCCCCACACCCCTCAGTAGATGGTGTGGTGGAAATGGAGAAATGGACCTAGAAGAAAATGGTCTTAAAAGGAGAAATGTGGGGGAGAAATGCAGTAAGAAGTAAATATTCATGTAAAGGTTAGGAAAACAAAATAGCTGTGAAAAAAAGAGGAGAGAAGGATCCAATTAACCAAGGCTAGAGTATACAGAGCTATTCAGAACTATTTTAATAGCCTCTGCTGCAGAGGTTAGGAAAGCAAACAGGTGACAAGGAGAAGTACAGGCAGCAAGTGAGGAACAGCCTGTTCCACAGCGAGACTATTCCACAGTCACATCAGGCTGAGGAAACGTAATGGGGAGGATGACATAAAGACAGGGAAGGCTGCCCTCCTGGTGAAAGGAAACTGGTGCTTTCATCATTTGTGCAGATTCATTAATTTTTAATGCAGCTTCATTTGCCATTCCACACAGAAAAATGCTGTTCATAATGTTGTTTGTTTTTTTTTTTTTTTTTTTTTTCTGTGCATGTCCTGATTGGGTTGAGCTGAATTTTTTTCAAATTTCTCTGTAGCAACTTCCATCAAATATATACATTATTTTTATTATTATTTAAACGTTGACTACTTGATTATTTACTGAACAATCAGGCCAAGACAATTTTTGATTTTTATCTTCATTTTTTTAATGGCTCATGACTGTAGAATTTTTCAGTTTGACACATTTGGTGACCATTTCTTCTACAAGGAAAAGTTGCCTTTTAATTAAAGTTGCCTTTGCACAGATAATTCATTTTTACAGTGGTGAAAACATAAAGATTATTTTCTTGACATACTCAGAGAAAAAAAAAAAAAGATGCAGGGGAAGTACTTGGGTGAAATGAAAAATGAACTACAGAATGAGGTCCAAACAGACGTGGCTTCAGCCAGTGAAAAATATAAGAGTAATATACCACAAGCCCCAGGGGATAATAGAGCAATGAGGAGCAAACCACATCAGTATGTGAAAACAAGGACAACAGAATTCCCAACACAACTGGCTGCTTTCAAAACAGTATTGCAAGTTAGGAGATGCCAAAGAAGCAATCGGTTTAAAGGCTTTGTGTGTGATCTGGGGAGTCTGATGCAGCACTTGATGAAATCTTGACCCAAGAGCTTGCATAATGGCAGAATATCTTAAGCAAATAAGGGCCAGAATACAAATTCACTTGCTAATGTCTAGTAAGAAGTGTCAGAAGTTTTGGTGCCTTGGGAACAGACTCATTTTTCCCTCTGGCTTTGCCAGCAGAGCAGCAGGGAAGTTACCTGCTGCGGGCACTGGATCTGGGCCCTTTGTAATTCCTTACCCTGCCTGCTCCCTGCCTGCTCCCTGCCTGCTCCCTGCCTGCTCCCTGCCTGGGGGCTGCAGCAGCAGGTGATGTGAACACAGCCCAAAGACATCACATGCTTTGACATCCTCATTGATTCTTGCACTGGGAGAATCCATATCACACAGTCTGGTTTTCATAACTCTGCACAAAATTCCTTATCTAACAGTTTTTCATCACGACCATATGTCTCTTCTCGGTTGAAAACACCTTACAGAAAGAAAGCCAGGCTTGGTTTAAAGCTATTGGCATGCAGCTCTGCAGGTTCACTTTCACTTTTTCTAGAAAGCACCCTCAAAAAAGTGCTAATCCAAAACCTGTAGTCCAGCTGGATAATTTCTGCATTAGCTTGACTGCAAGATGGCACTGGATCTTTGAAAATAAAATAAAATAAAATAATAAAATGCAGCCAGGCTGTGGTCTCAACATGGGGAACAGTACTCAGATCTGTCACGTGTTAAACCAGAACATTTAATTGTCCTTCACTGCAGGACTGGAGTAAGCACAGGCACAGCCTGAAGCCCTGGTAGGGAAATGATGTTTCAGGAATTTTATTGCAAAAAAACTAAAATAATAAATAATGGAATATTAAAACCATGTACCAGGCACTATTACATTAGCAGGTTTAATAACTTTCCTCAGATATTACTTTGGTGTAATTCATGAAATGACCATGACCACATCAGCAGTGTGGGTGACTACTGGGTTGGTGAGATACAGCCATTGCAGAGCACATTTGCTGTCGCCACGGGCTCACAGATAATAAACATAATTACCTCCATGGTACCAGACAGTGCTTCTCCTCACATAAATTATTTTGCAATAGCGTGACATATCCCCATGCGGTGAGCTGTGCTGCTATTGTATGTAGTGATCCTATTTCATCGCAGTATTAGCTGCACTGTACCAAAGCCATGGAACTGTTGAATGCAGCTCCTAGAAGATTTCAGCCATTGTTGAATTCTGAGGAAGGAAAGATTAATTTCCTACAGGAGCTTCAAGAGCGTTCTTGGGGTTTTGTCCTGGTAACGTTGCAGAATTTTTCCCTATACCACGTTGCATAGGCACACTTATAGAATCTGATTTACACTTGTAGATTTACACATATATCTGATTTACACTTCCACCCCCTCTCCTGGGGCAGTCTAGACAGCTTTACAGGACTGGTAGACAGGAGAGAATCTCAAAGGCTGCGCTTTTCTGTCCAAAGCTGCTCAGATGTTTAACACCCTTTGGCAATAGCCCTGAATCTGGGGGAGTAAGCTCAGTTCTTTGAGATGGCAAGAGTCCTTGGAGAAACAGCACTGCATCAAACATGCTCAGCTGTAAGCTGCAGAGCATGCTCTTGCATACAGTGCATAATATCAGCAAGCTGTTAGCCAAATGTCAGGTTAGCTGATCTCTGGCAGCACAGCTGCTTTTTGGAGCGTCCTTTCTTCCCTGCTTCTCAGTATTACTTCCCAGCTTCAGGCCCTCCTCCCCTAGCACCACAGCAATATCATTTTCCAGAGCTGAGACGGACAGGTGCACCCCTCTATTTAGTCCGGGGCAAAGCCTGTTTCTAGCAACTTAATCCTTATTTCTGATAAAGGGAAGTTAACAGCATGTATCTGACTCTTTATATAATATTAAATCTTTGGAGAGACTGCAGAGCTGCCTTGTTCATTCTGTGTGAGGGATCCCTCTCCTTTCCATCTCCAGTCTGACAGCCACCTATTTCCTATCAGCATCGCTGGGTGTGCACCAGGACTAAGTTGCCAGTGGCAAGAGACATGGGGAAAGTTTGTCTTCCATGTCTGGATGCTGACTGCTTTCCCGAAGAACTGCCAGGTGTCTTGGTAGGATCTGATGGGGAAGGTTTGCATGTAACCCGTGCTGTGCCTCACTGGGCACCAACTCGGTGCAGTACACAGCCTTGAGCAGAGGAAACAGACATCACACCTACCTTGAAGGACTTCTAAGAAGAGCTCTTCGCTTCAAACTGTCTGGTATTCATCACAGGACACGCTCATAGTTTGTTCTTCTCTAGTGAATTAAATTCTTTGTACTCTTCCTCTTATCTCTTGTGGACTTTTATACACTTGATTTTTGCTTTGTGAATCTTTTAACATTATTATTAAGAGTACAAGGCTTCTCAGCAGGCTGCAAAAAGGAAATCTGCTGGCATAAACAGCCCAGGCCCCTTCAGTTCAGCCTGTGAAATGGCTGTCTATGTGTTTCTTTGAGTGGTCCATCTTTATTGTCTAAACTGATAAGAAAAATCCTAGTTCTTCAGAAATTATGCAGGTGTGAAATTATGCATGAGCTATCAAACAAAAGGAACAAGGCAAATAAAAGTGGAGGGGGAAGAAGTAATGTTTTACTATACAGGGAAATAAATGGCATTTTAAATTGTTGTGGAAACTGCGAGATATTTATTTGATTTTCCTTTACATCAGCATAAGCAAAAACATATTGCCTGACCACTAGCTATGGGCTCATGATGGAGTCACATCTTCTTTGCATTTCATCATGACAGGAAAATTAAAAAATAAACCTGAAGTGAACCTGAGACATCAAAGCATACTGAGGGGGACTGAACACCACTGTAAGGCTGAAATGTGAAATTTGTGCTGCAACTGGAGTAATTTAGTAGATGGTGTCTGACAAAAGACTCAGATATTGATCTCAGTCCTTCCTTTGAAGTTCTGGCTACCAAATATATCTACTGTGGCAAGAGCTACAGGAGTTAACTTGCAAGTCTGATATAAAAGTGAAATTGGAGTTTGCCCTGCAGTTACAACTGTGATAGCAGGGATTTGCCTGTGTGCACTCCCAGTGTACTCGTTCCCTGGGGGGCCAGGAACTCCCCAGCCTGTGTCTGCGTCAACGAGACGTGGGGCTGGTTTGGTTCAGTGGGCTGATGCGCGACAAAGTGCTCGGCTGATCTCCTACTGGCTTCACTGTGAAGCGTTTGACCAATTTCGACAGCTGGTCTCCAGGGGCGGACTTTGAACAGCCCTGCAGATTCCCCCCGGGCAGCCGCTGCTGCACATAGACCAACTGACAAACATGGCTGCTTTGCCTCGGCATGCTGACTAATATCTGGGCTGGCGACTCTGGCCTTCCCAAAGGCGTCCTGAGGCCATTCCCACAGCAGAATTGACCAAACTGTACATAAACAGGACACTCGTGTGGTCAGTAGAAACTGTTTCTGCAGAAGCAGGAATGGTCATGCAGGAAAGTTCTTTGTACATACTTAAGATAGGAAAAGCTTTTAAGTAGTTGAAGAAAATCAGTAGCAATAGATCTTCTTTGTGTAGGAGTGATCATGTAGGGCCATGGCCCAGCTGGATATAAAACATTTCCATGACTTATGGTTTGGGGTGTCTCACCTGATCAAGCTGAAGGTGCTTCTGCAATGACCCTTGCAGACCCCCATCACCAACCAGACAGCAGTTGATCATTCTGTCTGAGAGATTCAATTTCCCTTGTGAGTATTATCCCACGCAGAGATCTCAATAAATCAGTTCACCTAACAAATATTCTCTGTGAGTGTCTGCACCACTATGTCAGAAGCCTTATCTTCACATGTAGAAAACTAATAAAGTCTTTATGGTGGAGCCCTAAAAATAACCAGTATCTTTCAGAGGTGCAATAATCATCTTAAAGTAATTCATTTTAAAAGCCTTAGTAAACAACAGTGGACGCTTTTCTTCCTCACAGGTTATTAAGCAATCCTGTGGAGTTTTACAGCACAGATGTACTTCCCTAGTAAGTCTAACAATGATACATTCTCCATAATTCCTTCTCACATTAAACTTCACAGTATCTTCCCATGCAGTTGGGATGAAATTCATATGCTACCGTTCTTTCAGGTCTCAGGAAATTGCTACTACTTTAAAGTTTATCATCCCTCTAGCTGAAGAAAGGCTAGAGGCTTGACCATAAAATGAGTTTGTATAAAAATAATACAGTAAATATTAGCAGTCGTGACACAGATATATAATGTTTTAGATCATTTCTGTATCAGTAGCCATAAACATTGGCATACTGCACTAATGTCTTAGATTCTCACCAGCTGGAACAATGCTAAAAGAAGAGGTATATTGAATTTAAAAATATACTGTCATATGGGTTTTGATTTAGAAGAAGAGGGAAATAAAAGAGAGACAACTGGCATGGAATCGAGTGTGAAATTTTTCATATAGGATACATTTACACAATTTTAATGTATAGCCTGTCTTAATAGATGTGAGGAGGCTTTACAGGCTTTTCTGGTGAAAAAGGGCTCACAAAAGCCCATAGTGCTGTGCTGACATTTCCTCTCCTGAGCAGGAGAACTGGAGACACATCTCTGTGTTAGTCCAGGTTAGTCCAGCTGCTGAGGAGTGTCTGAGGAATTTCAATGAACTTTGATATCTTAGGAAAGAAGACATTCAAAGCTTTTTTTAAGATTTTCTCTAAAGTGATGAGTTTGCTCTCAATTTTCTGTGATTTCTGTCACAGCTTCTTGTGGCTTGATGAGAAATATGAGATTTATTACCAACTCAGCCGTGTATTTACAGGGTCACCATTGCATTTCAGCTGCATTAGAGGCCTTCTCAACCAAAGAGCCAGTTCCTGTAATACCATGTTAAGACAAAATGTTATTTATCCAAGTATCATACACTACTTCCCCCCACCTCCCTTCCTAACTTAATCCGCTGAGCTCAAACACTGTGTGTGATCAGGGTGTCCTGCAAGTGGAATTTTTACAGCAGCCTGAGGAAGAGCATTCCAGAAATGCAGAACCTTCCTGGCATGACTGGGCACCAAACATATGATTGTTCTCAAATAGCCCAAGGCAAACCTATGAGTAAGTCTGAATCAATGGTGCTGGTCTTTGGCAAGTCAAATCAGTGCAGGACCAGCTGCGAGAAGGGCTTTGTGCAAAGCTGGATGAAGCAATGGTTTTACTCTTGGTTTAGGTTGCTGGGGGCTGTGCAACAGTCTTACTGACATTTCACAGAGTCACGGAATCACAGACTGGTNTGAGGGTCTTATGGGACACAGTGTCAAAGGCCTTACTGAAGTCCAGGTAGATAATATCCACTGCTCTTCCTTTATGTACCAAGTCAATCATTTCATCACAGAAGTTGATCAAGGTGGTCAAGCATGAATTCCCCTTGATGAAGCCACGCTGAGTCCTGGCAGCAAAGACAGCCAACAAGAGCATGGGCTGTGTGAACAGGAGCAGAACAAGAGATTTAGGGAAGTGGTTATCTCCCTCTGCTCAGTACTTGTTAGATGACATCTGGATCACTGTATCCAGCACTGGGTGTCCCAATACAAGGCAGACAGGAAGGTCGGGGGGGGGGTGGTGTGTGTGTGCACTGAAATGGTGGACTGGAGCACTCGCCCTGTAAGAAAAGTCTGGGGGAGCTGGGTTTGTTCAGTCTGGAGCAGAGATGGCTTTGGAGGACCTAACAGCAGCCCCCAGTGCGTATGGGGAGGTCACTGAGGAGTCAGAGCTAGTGGTGCACAGTGGTGCAGGGTGGGAGGCTGACAGACAATGGGCATAAAGTGAAACAGGAGATCGTCAGTCTGGATCTAAGGAGACATTTCTTCTCTGTGAGGACAGTCAGGCAGTGGCATGGACTGCCCAGAGAGGTGTTGCAATCTCCATCCTCAGAGGTTTGTAATCCCCAGCTGGATGAAGCCCTGAGCAGCCTGGTCTGACCTCAGAGCTGACCTGCTGTGAGCAGGAGGTTGGAGCAGAGAGGTTCCTCCCAGTGTAAATCATCTTGTAATCCTGTGGCCCTCTAAGAACTGTGGTTAACCTCTGCACAGCTGCTGTCTGCCTCCAAGGAACCCTTTTCTCATTCCTTCACTTACCAACCTTTTCTTCTTGACCATAATCCAGTGTTGCACTGTTGTACCCATGTGGGTACCCTGAGTTACATCTGCTTGACAGAGCACTTGCTAAGTTGGAGAGTGGTTAAGGGTGGGCTGAAACCTGAGTTTTATCAATACAGAGAAGGACTCTGCTGTATATTTTTTTTCACTGTGAGGACAGACATAGAAGTTTGTAGAGCTTGATGTTCATACAAATACATTTACCTGTGGGAGGGGAATGACTCATCTCTGAATTGTGAAAGTGGAAGTGATGAATGGATAGTTTTTTGGAGATAGGCTTTTACACCATCTGTAATGCTGTCACGTTACTGTGAACAGACCCAAAATGCAGTTGGAACAACACTGTAAAATGGACTGATGTGAGAAATTCCATTGGCCATACCGTGGGAATTTTGCTAATAGCAGTGAGAAATGCACTTCATATGAAAAATAAAGAAGCCTGGTACTGAGAGCCTTCTACCTGTTGCTTGAAATTAGAGACTGGGTTTAGCCCTGAAAACCGAGGCTTTATTTTCTTTCTGACATTCTTGCTGGCATTAATGCATGTAATCATTCAAATTTCATTCAACCTTGCAGAATCCTTGACCTCAATTGCATTTCTGTCAATGTATTTGCTCCACAGTCTAATTATCTGCTCTAGGGAATGGATTTTATCAGTTTTCATTCTGCCAGCTTTCGGTTTTGTTAGTGTAACTCCTTGTTCTTACATTACAAGAGAGAGGAAACAGAAGTTTCCCATCTACCTTTTCTATCACATTCCTTTATTTAGCATAGTTATTTCACATCTCCTCTTATTAATTTCTTTTCTAAAGGAAACAATTCCACTCTTTTCAATCTCTCTTAAAATGTTTTTCTGTGTTCTTAATAATTATGCCCTTGTCTTGAGCTCTTTATAATTCCATGCAATTTTTCTCAAAAAATGGTGACTGGTATTGTAGAACTAGCAACATAATTGCATTACTTTTGCAGCATTCTTCCCCAGTCCATTTTTTTATGCAGTCTGACATACCATTTGCTTTCTTCCATCACTGTGATGCATTAAGTAGAGGTTCCAGTGATCTATCTACAATGATACGCAGCTTCTTTTCCTTAGGTGATAAAGCCAACAGACTTCTAATTTGACTGTTGAAGAAAAAGTGGTTTTGTGGTGTTATTTTACTTACCAACTTTACATTTCATTTGTCCGTATACTGTCTGCTCTGCATTCTAAAGTTCTTTCTCCTATTTTCATGTTCTGAATAGCCTACATAACTTTATCAAATTTCAGATTTTGTGGACAGATTCTGTAGGCAGAATTCTGCCAGTTCTTTTGAATCATTCTTGTTCTGTGATAATGCTTTTTTCTTATGCATAGTGAGATTTCAATTTTAGTTTTCTTTTGCTGGGAATCTTAAATTCCTCCTAAGGCAAGCAGACCTACCAACTTTCTTGAGTTGCTGTTTTCCCCAGATTCACCCACGAATAATACAACTCACAGATGGAGAAAGGAACAAAGGAAAGGAGCTAAATGGATTTCCAGCTCATTCCCCTGCAATTTCAGATTACTGTGTAGAAGACATTAATTCGGCAGTTGTCTATAAAAGCATTTGTTCTCCATTCCTTGTCCCATACCACCACACAGAAGACCAGCAAATAAAATTTAAGCTTGTAAAGGTTTTTAAAGTTTGGAATTTTACCTGTAATGTAAATAAAAATTCTGAAAAAGATTTGGATACTGAGCAGCCCTGTTCAAAGGCATTCTAGCACACTGTGACATTAATAATTTCAAAGTACAACTTACAAAGTGATTTTTAGGTTTTTTTTGTTTTGTTTTGTTTTGTTTTGTTTTTGATAGCTGTAGTTCTCCAGAAAAAAGAAACAATAACTCACCTGCTAGTTGTGGAGGGTTCCTGCTCCATGTAATAATATGGGAAAAGATTTACTGAGAAACTTCCTTTTCTTCCTTCTCTCCATGCTCAAAATACCCATGGGAGCAAAAATGTATAGCAATGTGGCAGCATATTGTTTTAATAATGGAACTAGATCATTGCTGAAAGCAGAGCAATGGCATTAATGCAGCCTTCCTCTCAGACTGAAAGTAGGAACTAATAACAAAACTTCATGCTGCCATGGCTCTACCATTTCTAAGTTTGTCTGTATAGGGATTACTCCTAAAAGATACTGTGTGGCACTATGCAGACATCACTGCACATCACCACAAAACTTGAGTCCAGAAACTCCAGCCTTTATCTAGTAGTCAGTACTCAATTTGTGAAGACTGATTAACATATTTTGTAAAAGTAAAACAATAGGGTGTATTCCTGGAAGAAGTCAAAGTTCTTCAGTGTGTTTGTCTTGCTTTGTTGTAGCATTGGGCTTATATAATTTACAAAACACTCAGTTTTTAACTATACTAGCCAACTAAGCTCATCATTTTTCCTCCTTTCTACCCCTTGCTTCTTGTAGCTCCTTCCTGAAATGGGTATAACTGTGCCAGTTATGCCAATATTGCTTATTCTGATTCTGGAACCAAAGGAGACGCTGCCAGTACAAAGCTACCCTACAACTGTCCTCAGATCCTCATCCCACTGATTTAACAGTGAAAATCAATCCCAAGCTATAACTCAAGTGAAGAGCTCACACAGAGACCCTTAGAGAACTATGATGCTATTTTGGCTTCAAACTGGCTGCCTGAATGATCAGTGCTGGCAAATTGTACGGACAACACTACCTATTGCTACTAGGAGAACGTGCAGTATGGGCATGGGTTTAGACAAGCAAAGTGCCCTTGACCTTCATTGTCCTCCCACACTTGCCCTTAACGAGTAAACATGTTTTACCAGGATTTATTAGACAAAAATTTTTACAGTGCTTGAGCATACTGTTTCTCCAAGAAGCACGAGATTGCCCATACAATCTCAGTGTTGCTCTTGGTCAAGGACTGTGATAGGGGTGTACTAATTCAAAAGAATTAGTTCAAATACAGATCATAAATTTATTCTAGGGTAAAGAAACATTGTGAAACAGCCAGAAGGCACAACCCTAACAAGCTACCAACATTTCTAGGTGCTCACCAAGCCTGTCCGGCATTTCTTGGAATGAGGTTGTGTAACACTTGCCATCCCCACCCACCTTTCTATTGCTCATTTAAAAACCTGTATTGGGTTTCTGTGGCAAGGTCTTGGTAGTGGGGAGACTGCAGGGGTGGCCTCTGTGAGAAGACACCAAGACTGCCCCCATGGTGGACAGAGCCAGTTCCAGATGGCTTCAAGACAGACTCACTGCTGAGCCCATCAGCAACACTGTTGGCATCTCTGTGGTAACACATTTAAGAAAGTGCGAAAAATGCTGCTCAGGAGCTATAAGAGACACAAGTGAGGAAAATGTGAGAGAAATAGCTCTGCAGACACCAAGGTCAGTGAAGAAGGAGGGGGAGGAGGTGCTGCAGGCACTGCAGCAAAGATTCCCCTGCAACCTGTAGAGAAGACCATGGTGAAGTAGATTGTCCTCCTGTAGCCCATGAGGGACCACGGTGGAGCAGATATCCACCCTGCAACCTGTGGAGGACCCCATGACAGAGCAGGTGGACTTGCCCCGAAGGAAGGTGCAGCCCATGGAAAGCCCATGCTGGAGCAGTGGGCTCCTGAAAGACTGCATCCCTTGGAGAAGACCCATGCTGGAGTAGTTCTTGAAGAACTGCAGCACGTGGGAAGGACCATGGTGGAGAAATTCATGAAGGACTACACCCCATGAGAGGGACCCCACAGTGGAGCAGGGGAACAGCAGGAGGGTGAAGGAGCAGCAGAAATGAAGTGTTGTGAACTGACCTCACCCCCCATTCCCCATCCCCCTGTGCCACTCAGAAGGAGGAGGTAGAAGAGGCAGGAGTGAAGTTGAGCCTGGGAGGAAAACAGGGCTGGAGGGAAGGTGGTTTTGTTTATGTTTTTATTTCTCACTATCCTACTCTGTTATTAACTGGCAATAAATTAAATTATTTTCCCTAAGTTCAGTCTGTTTTGCCCATGACAGAAAGGGATCTCCCTGTCTTTATATCTCAACCCACAACCTTTTTTCATCTATTTTCTCCTGTTGCGGAGGGGGAGTGATAAAGCGACAGGGTGGGGGTCTGGCAGGCAGCCGAGGTCAAACCCACCACAGAGCCCCTCTCTGTAACCTCAGCAAACCTGATATCTACAAACATATACTTGCCAATAAGAAAATATTTTTCACAATATACATGGTCTCCAGTTAACTCAGTGATTATATTCAAGTGCAAAATCACTGTCCATAACCTCTTCCACAAATAAAGACATAATCTTCCATATACTGTGCACATGAGTACCCAATGCCTGGTGTTAGGAATCACAGCTTCTAGTCATGGATATACTGCAGGAGGTAAGAGGGCTTTATCTTTTCATATGACTGGAGTGTCACGTGCAGCTGTGCAACCATTTCTGTTTCAAATTTGTGTCTGTCCCAGAAGTTGCCAACCCACAGAAATGGCAGAAGTGGTGGGACTGGATAACTGGGCCCATTAGTCAGTCTGAAAGAAACTGAACTTTCAAGGCTTCTGGACGTGACTCTTTTAATACAAAAATGGCAGAAAGACTTTTCTTTAATTGTTCAGGCAGATGAATTCCTGCTGAAGTTGGCTGCTACTAGATTGACCTGACAATGCTCAGTTTAGGATTTTTAACACCTTCTGGAAGTACCTTTAATTTTTTTTAACTAATTAATTTATTATTTTTTTACCATGATCAGACTATTTAGAAGCTGAAGAGGTCAGAAAACTGGGAGTGCTAACTGAAGAAGACAGGAAAGTGGCTTTGCTTTGCCCTCATTTATGTAGACAAGCTGACAGAGTTGAAAACCTACTTTAAATAACAGATAAACCTGAGCATGGAGAGTTCATCGTCCTGTATATAGCAGAATCTCCATCTCTTCTGCCTTAAAATGGTATGAACCAGCAAGTTGGTATCCAAATGTTTGGAAGCCCTGACTTCCTCCACTGCCCTTTTTGCTCATACTCATTTCTTCAAAGCCTCTTGAAAGCCACAAAGCAGCCTGGCAGAATCAATTTTCCACCAAGAGAACCTGACATTAGATTAGACCGGTTACAAAGACGAGTGGTAAATCACAGAGATTCATCTGAGAAAGAGGCAATGTGTGGTGTGAAGTGTAGACAGCTAGCAGAACAAAAAGGGCATTCGGACTGAAAACAAAACCTGTAAGGCATGTAGAACCTGTGACTGCTGCTGAAACAGCTATGTTGTACTGGTGTTGAAATGAGGAGATAAAAAAAAAGGAAGGAAACAGCAAAGGCTGATGGCAGTAAGCAGTGAACAGGAAAATCACTTTCTGTGCTGTAAGCTGCTGAGGAACAACTGAAAGCAAGGCCAGAGAAAGAAGGAAAGAGTTTAGATTAGTTTCCTAGAAAATATTTCTTTCCAAGTGAAATGTTAACAGTGTAGATGATATATGCACTGCACTGCAATGGCTGTTTGTATTGAAAAAAACCTGGTGTGTAGATTTTATTGGGTTGTCACTGGAAAATAACATTTCTTTTCTTTCGCATGCATTGCATAAATTAGATTCCAGCTTCTGAGCCATGGAGAGCAAAACCCTGTTTAATATCATACTTGCTCTGAGAGGAACGAGCCTCGTGCCATGTTGTATAGTAAGCAGGAGACCAGTGGAATGTATCCAGGGGTAAAATCTTGAGATAACTGAAAGTTTTCCACATCTGACTGAATTTGCCTCTTTGTCCACTCTACATATACTTATCCTCTGGAGAAACTTTAAAACAATAGAAAAGTTCATTTTCCACTTACCACTATGTGTTTTATAGAGATCTATTTGTTGCATAGAGATCTATTTGTTGCATAGAGACATCCCTCATAATCTCTTTCCTCACCCTCAGGAATAATTTATCTTTCTATACTAGAGCCCAAAAGTCACTCTGACTGTGCTGGAAAGTATTTGGGGATATTTAAAGCAGAGATGACTTTAGCTAACGAAGAATGTAGAAGCTCTACAAAATTTTCCTATTTGGAGGAGACATCTGGCTTTAGATCTGTACATACTAGGTTTACAGCATGCCTACCCTTATGACCATCTGTTGGGTGGCACTGTGCCCATTCTCAGATACATAATACAACTTTCATGGAGGAACAGGCACCAGCCAAAGTGGAGCTGACAAGGATAGCCTTCACATCAGAAGACAGCCCTTACAAGAACCTGCGTTGATTAGCACTACACACCTTTGCAAGATAGTACTTCTATGATCTATCAAGACTCTTTTCCATGGGTCAGAGGTAGGGGCTGACCAAAGTTACTGGGGGCACTAATGGGCACCTCCCTCCAATGCCTTCTGGTGATGGCTTCTGAACTAGTTCCTCTCTGGTGCTCCACTATGCCCTATTTTCTCTTGGACACCTTGTAAACAGCAGGGGTAAACAATGAAAACCTATTTGGTTGGAAATAAGATAGTTGCAACTCACTTTGTTGTAACTTTTTTCTCTTGAGATACTTCATAGTATCATAGAATCATAGAATCACAGAATGGTTTGGGTTGGAGGGGACCTCAAAGATCATCTTGTTCCAATCCTCCTGATATGGGCAGGGACACCCTCCACTAGACCAGGTTGACCAAAGCCCCATCCAACCTGGCCTTGAACACTTCCAGGGATGGAGCATCCACAGCTTCTCTGGGCAACCTGTTCCAGTGCCTCACCACCCTCACAGTAAAGAATTTCTTTCTAACATCTAATCTAAATCTACCCTCCTTCAGTTTAAGGTCATTACCTCTTGTCCTATCACCACATGCCCTTGTAAAAAGTCCCTCTGCAGCTTTTACTTCTGAGTTCCTCCTAAGACTCCCTACCAAAAAAAGTAACCTATGGAAATGCTTGCAGCATGGCTAAGAAGGTACTGTTTTGTACATATGGAAAGGCAACCTGATTCCCTAAATCTTGGAAAAAAGAATTAATGAGTCATGCTTTATGAATCTTTTGAGTTGGCCGCCAGAGACAGAGCTGCCTCCTGTGTACCTCGCACACAGGAGACATGAGTTGCACACTTGGGAGACTGCCAGGCTGAGGCTTTACTGGGAAGGAAATGCCAGATGACTGGACCCTGAGGTTACTCCAGAATAATGTATGTGCATTGTTTTGAAAAGGGAAACTCCATGTTGTTGAAAGGACATTGGAAGACGGAGGTGCAGCTACATTAGCTGAGAAATCAGCTTTTATTTAAAAATTAAGCATAATTGATTGTTTACTTAATTTTTGCTCTAAAAAGGGTTACTTTACCTTAAGTTGGGTGATGACATTGACCTTACCTACACTGGAAAAGATGTGGGGAAATAAATTTAAAAACAAGAGTAAACTTTTTTACGGCTGCATGGATTTTTTATGACAAGGAGGCTATGGACTCAGTAGAAAAATGGAAATGACAACACTAAAAGGTTTGTCCTTCTGAAGATAAAGTGTGCCAATAGCTCACTAATATGAATCTCAGGCACTTTACCTGTTTGGGTTTGGATGTTAATGTCTTCTGAGTGTTTACCCTGGTGGTTTGAAACTTATGGATCTACTGAGCTGCGAGGACTTTTTTCCTTTGACTCCCAGGATTTTCTGGTTCTGTCTTGTTTGAAAATTGTGTGAAAACAGTTTCCTGAATTATACGAGTTCTTCCATTATCGGGAGGAACACAGAAGACAGACATATAGAATAAGACACAGTAAAATACCCTTTGAATTGAGTTTTAATGATAACATTGTTGCTCTCAATGTAGTTGTGCTTGATGGGGATTTTTTTCCAAAGTATTTTCTTTGAATTTCAAAATAGGTTATCTTTAAATCCAGAACAAGCAGTCAGAAGGTCCAAATATTTCTGTGATTCTCTTTGATTCTGATTTGCTGCATGAACCCAGGAAAGAACTACTTGCAGGAAGTAATTTCTCAAGTCCTATGTGGCAAGGCATAGACTCCAATAGCCTGATTTATTTCCGAGCAGAGGGACTTCTGCCATCATATAGCCTTTCAAGCCTTTGGTATGCAAATCAGACCTTGATCTAACTGTCCTCTTATTAAAAACAAAAACCTTAAATAAATCATTTGCTGCTTCACTCCAGAGTTATTGCAATGCCGACTTGAAAAAACTTATTCAAAGTGTAAAGGTATCATACTTTTTTTTTTACTGTCAATGAAATCTTGCTTTCCAGGTGAGTGGCTGCCTCATCTACCTACCTTTCTCTTGATGTCAAAATATGGTAGAAATAATCTTCTGAAACTTCTTAAGATACCTGTTTGAACAAGAAAGAAAACAGTATTCTGGGTAGTGAAAACAACTTGACAAAATTCAACTTGATACGCCAGGACATCCTTTCACTCAAATAAAAACTCCTCTTTTAGTACTCAGTTTGACATGATTACAGTTATGTCACAGCTGTGATGCACCATGTTCACTACCATGTGGTATTGCATTATCTGGTTTTATTCACATACCTGGTTAGGTATCTCTCAATGATAAAAGCCTGATGACCAGCACGTCACTTGATGAAGCTGGGCCTGACTCAAATAGCAGCCAGCTTGTGATGGGCCAGGGAGAAGACTGACACTTACAGCCTCATGTTTTCACACCATTCATAAATACTTAGAGCCCACCACAATTATATATTCTACTTTTTGACAAATTAATATTCTCAGTTGCTCACACCTGATTAACATGCGGTACCTAGTGGAGCACTAAGCACTTTCAGGGAGAAAGGAGGAAAAAAAAATCATGAGTTGCCAGATGGAACAATGCACTTATGAATTTATAATTGAAATTATGAAAGGCATAAAAAAAGAATTTTCAGTTATTTACTAATTTTTTCAGCTAGAAAAATAATTATAGCAATTTATTGAAGGTTGCTTTAAAGCCGAGATTGCTTTAAAAAAGTTTTCCAGTTGACTCAGAGTAACTCGAAAGAAATTCACAGCAGTCTTTGCATTGCAATTAAGGAAGGCGACACTGCACATCATAGCAAAAATGGACTGTTCTGAATTGCTTTAGTAGCTTTTCTGAAGTCTGAAGCTGGACTGGCATTGAGTGTGGTTTTTGTATCTGGTTTACATGTATGCTTTTGCTGAGTTCTAATCAAACTATGCTGTCAGTCAAACCTATGTTAATCAGCAAAATTATGCCAGTTACTAGCATCTTGTGGTATTGACAGCTTCATATCAGATCCTGGTTAGGAGAAACATACAAAAATGAATAAAATTGGAGAATTAAAAACAAAACAAAACAAAACAAAACAAAAACAAAACAACAAACCAACACAAAGAAAGATGATTTTGCCTTACTAAATGTGACAATAGCTTTGGATCTAGAAAGGTCTTTCTTCTTCATAGTCTGCTTTCCTCTTTTCCCCTTTGTTGTGGTTTAATCCAGCCAGTAACTAAGCACCATGCAGCTCACTACCCCCACAGTGAGATGGGGGAGACAATCAGAAGAGTACAAGTGAGAAAACTCATGGGTTGAGATAAAGACAGTTTCACTGGTAAAGGAACAGCTGTATGCACAAGCAAACTAAAACAAGGAATTCATTCACCACTTCCCATGGGCAGGCAGGTGTTCAGCCATCCCCAGGAAAGCAGGGCTCCATCACGCGTAACGGTAACTTGGGAAGACAAACGTCATCATTCTGAACGTCCCCCTTTTCCTTCTTCTTCCCCCAGCTTTATATGCTGAGCATGACACCATATGATTTGGAATATTCTTTTGGTCAGTTGGGGTCAGCTGTCCCAGCTGTGTCCCTTCCCAACTTCTTGTGCACCCCCAGCGCACTCGCTGGTGGGGTGGGGTGAGAAGCAGCAAAGGCCTTGGCTCTGTGTAAGCACTGCTCAGCAGTAATGAAAACATCCCTGTGTTACCAATGCTGATTTTGGCAAAGATGCAAAACATAGCTACGTACTAGCTACTATGAAGAAAATTAACTCTACTCCAGCCAAAATCAGCACATTTTTTCACCCCTTATTCCATACCATTTATATCATGCTCAGGTACCACACTACCCAACACAACCTCGATAACCACCACCCTCCTTCCCATCTTTTGATATAATACACAGATATCATACATTTGGTCTATGGATCCTACTTGTAAAAGGCACATATAATGTCCACAAAATGTCCACTGAGTTCATTTAGTCCATGACTTTGGGGTTCATCTGTTATGGTGATCACTCAGGACAGGAGAGGTGGTGTGTTGTGTGGAGTTACTGGGCACCAAAGCCACCTCAGGTCAGATCACTGCTACTCTTGCACTGCTTGTTGTAAGGCTTGTTAAGGTGGTTCCTGCTAGAGTAATTCCTAGAACATGCAACTCAAATCATGGTTTACAACAATTTAAAAGTATTTCCATTACCATGGCCAGATCACCAGCTTTACCAGTGCAATAAACTCCTCTCCTTCCTCCCAGCCTGGCTAACTCAGTCAACAGAGTATGGGACTCTTAATCTTCAGGCTTCTGGGTTTGAGCCCCATGTTTGGTGCCTTTTCCTTCTGCCACAAGTCCTTACTGTTACTCATGACTGTAAAGAATTGGAGATGTATTTTTTAATTTTATTTTGAAATTCTTGGATTATTTTTTTTTTTTAAATGAGGAATTGAGGAAGAGTCTCATTTAGTTCTTGGTTTAAGGGTAGGATTCAGATAAAGGTTCAGACATCTACAGATACATGACACAATGCCAGTCCAGCTGGGGACCATTTTAGAAAAGTCATTAAAGCAACTTAGAATATTCTAGTTTTGCCATGTACAAGGGCTGCTTTATCTCTAATTATAATGCGAAGTCTGGTATTAACACCTTTAACCTCTGAGCCAGGAATCTAACCTCATATTAAAATCAAGGGAGATCTAATCAAGTGAGCTAATGGAGTATAGAGAGCAATTAACTGACTACAGGTAGGTGTTTGCTTTTAGAGGAGACAAATAGCTCTCCAGAGTCCATATCTGTACTGTCCAGATCTCCATTGGCTTTCATCAAAGGTTAAACTTCTGGCTTGCGTGCAGATACCTAAATTTAGGTGCCTAAATCTTCAGATAAATTTTCTTCTCTGAGTTTGGTAACCAGCAACATGTCCAAAATTGATTTATGCAAGAGACATGCTGACATAAAATAGTCTAAAAATCAATTTTCCCTTCAGCATACACCATTTTTTCTGAGGTTTTTTTGGTAACATCAGAGAGTCCAAGGCAGAGAAAGGAAGCTGTTGCACTCAGCAATGTTTGTAGACATTACAGAAGAGTCTCAGTCTCAGACAGCTATCATTTATATTAACCAGTGCTACAAGTAGATCTGTATACATACAAAACTGCAGAGTCAACCAAAAAAAAGAGGAACAAATCTTAAATGTGTCTTTCATACTTGCCAAATTTTATTGATTCTTTGCACTTGTATTATCTAAACAGTCTGCTGCCTTGTGACTTTTTAAACGTGGCATGATGTACATTTGTAGCAATGTCCTGTTTTATCTCCGTTCTCCCCCTGGGCCTCTCCTTTCTCAAGTGAATAAATGATGTCCTTACTTGTCCATTTCTTATTTTCATCCTTTCTGTCTTCCAACTGTAGAGCATTTAGTCCCTTCTTTTTCTTTTTAGCTTGATTCTTACTAGTCTGTTCATTTGTCACTTTTTTCCTCATCTAAACACAGGGCTCACTTTGGCTCTCCCAAAAGCAGAAGTGTTATCAGTTTCAATGCCAACAGCTATTCCCTAAAGGTGGACTTTGCTTACAGATTTGAGTTCCCTCCCAGATCTGTGATGCATCTACTTTTTTTTTTTTTTAAGAAATCAAGAAATTTCCAGTATTTACAAAAAACAATGTATGCAGAAAAGCAATACATTTTTTTTCTAGGCTGTCACCTTGTGTTTTGAACTCCCTGTTGTAGCCGTTCTTTTTCATTGGATTGCAGTGTAATTGTTCCTCACTGGCACAGTGAAATGTGAAAGTATAATCATTCTGGTGACATTTCTTTTTTGGCTGTTTATTAAATACTAATGTGAAATGTTGGTAATATGATGCAACATGTCTATTACAGTTAAGGACACTTAAATACATGACAACAAAAAGAAAAAAAAGAATAAGTGCAACCTCATAAAACTCTGAAGAACACAGTAATGGATATTATTGCTCAAATGCCTGAAAAAGTGCATTCTATTATACATCTGCAGAAATAACATTGTCAAATATGCTATTGGAGTTACACTGAAACACTGGAACATTTTCCTAGGCATTACATGAGTACATGATCAGATTTATCTATTTATTTTCCACAGAGCTCAGTAAACTTGATCAGACATGACTGGCTTGCTAAGTCCTTAGGAAATTATGACTCCTTGAGTTCAGTTTTTTGCTTAGCTGCATGTAAGTACTGGGAAGAATGGCTGCAGCCCTGTGCCTTTCTCTAGCAGGAGGGGCTGCAGGGGATGATATTATGCTGGCCATCAGGCTATGCAAGTCTAGCTCCTCTGTAGGTAGCTTGGCTGCAATGTCTCCAAGGTGAAAGTAAGCTGTAGATCCAAATGAAACAAATTTAGAAATTAAAAGAAACAAAGGGGAAAGCATAGTTTAGGTAGCAAAATTGTCCAATTTGTCAAACATCATAAATGTATAGAATCATAGCATAACAGAATGGTTTGGGTTGGAAGGGACCTCAAAGCCCATCTCGTTCCAACCCCTGACGCAGGGACACCCTCCACTAGACCAGGTTGCCCAAAGCCCCATCCAACCTGGCCTTGAACACTTCCAGGGAGGGGGCATCCACAGCTTCTCTGGGCAACCTGTTCCCGTGCCTCACCACCCTCACAGTGAAGAATTTCTTCCTTCTATCTAATCTAAATTTACCCTCTTTTAGTTTAAATGTACAGAATACTTTTCTGAAAGCAGAGATATACTCCGCATTTTGAAGGGAAAATCTGCTTTCTGAACCTTTGTTCATACAGGCAACCTTCTTCATTTGAGTATTCCCACTGGAATCAGTGCAGCTTTTATCAACAGTGAGCAGATCTGGTTTTAGATTTGACAGCTGCAAGCAGAGCTGGCAGTTAAGAAAAAGGAAGATGGAAACTTTATTGTGGTCTCAGTCTGGCAGTGGTCTTCATAGTGTGATGAATTTAATATTTATGCACACACCTGAGACAAGTTTTATGCCTCACTATGTCCTTATAGCCAAGGATGTTATTGTATCCTTAGCTAACATGTTCTTAGTTAACACCGCCTTAGCTATCTTGGTGACTGGTTCAGCTTTAACTCAGCTAAATTCTTTCTCACAAAATATTTCAGATTCAACCTTTGCTGATTATGACACCATCATCTCTTTCAGAAAATGATAGGAAAATCGGTAGCCCTTTTCATGGGGAAATGAGACAAATGACCAATAGGTCATATTTTATAAGATGTCTTTGAAGCTTTTATTATCTAAGCTGTTTGCAAGTCTGCAGGGCATTTGTAGTCTGCTTGCTGTAAGTGCAGGAGGCTGAATTTCATTCTGCAAGATGTTATCTGTGAGTTAATATTTTAGATATCAAGCTAGAGGGAGACCATATCGCTCCTTGGACATGGTACTGTAATATCAGTTGAATTAAGTATCAGTAAGAACTTGATATAAAGGAGCTGTTAGGTTTGTCCCCTCCAAAGTGAATATGAACTTAAAACAGCACCCTAATCTGCCACCTTGCTGCCTTTCTATAGCAAGTATGTGCACATCAGTCATACTGTAAGGTAGATGTTGCTCTTCTGTATGGCTTTTCTCTCTCTCTCTCCCATCCACATAGTAGCTACGTCTGATTCTGTCACAGAAAACAAATTTGAATTTTAGCTGGAATAATCCATTTATTTTATAAGTACTTCTCATGCATCAGCACTAGAAGAATGGACATGGACTGGGACAGCAGCTGCACTAACTTCTCAGTCAGGTTTAGAGGGCAGAGTAACATTGGTGATAGCGTTGTGGAAATCCACTACAGACTGCCTGAACAAGAAGAAGTAGATGGGGCCCCATGTTCTTAGGGTGTGGTCTTCGTGGGGGACTTTAAACATCCTAATATCTGCTGGAGAGAGAACACAGCAGGGCACAAGCAATCCAGGAAGTTGCTGGACAGTGTTGATGACAACTTCCTGACACAGGTGGTCACAGATCCAATGAGAGGAGAAGGGCCTCATGCTTACAAACAAGACAGGACTGGTCAGGAATGTTGGAGGCAGCCTTGGCTGCAGTGACTGTGAGTGGTGGAGTTCACGATTCCGAGAGGAAGAAACAAAAGTGAATAGCAGGTCCCAAACCATTCTACAGTTCTATGATTCTACAATTCCATGATTCTATCATTCTACGATTCTATCATTCTATGATTCTATGAACACAGCCCTGGATTCAGTAGAGTAGACTTTGGCCTGTTTGGGGATCTGTTTGGAAGAATCCCATGGGATAAGACTCTGGGGAGAAGACGGTCCTGAACAGCTGGTTGATTTTCAAAGATTGTTTTCTCCAATCTCAAGTTTGGTCCATCCCAATGTGTACAAAGTCAAACAAAGGCAGTAGCAGGTCTGCATGCATGAACAAGGATCTCTTGACAAAACTCAAACAAAAAAAGAAAGCACATAAGATATGTAAGCAGGAAGAGGTGACCGAGAAGGGGTATAGAGACACTGTTAAGAGTGCACAGACAAAGTCAGGAAAGCCCAAGCCCACCTGGAGTTGAAACTGGAAGGGACATGAAGGTCAACAAGAAAAGTTTCTACAGGTACCTCAGGAGCAAAAGGAAGATGAGGGAAAATGTGAGCCTGCTGCTGAATGGGGCAGAAGACCTGATGCCAAAGGATGTGGAAAATGCCAGGGCACTCAATGCCTTGTTTACTTTGGCCTTTACTGCTAAGATTTGTCTTCAGGAATTCCAGAACCCTGAAATCAATGGGGAAGTCTGAAGCAAGAGATCAAGTTGGGGAACATTTAAACAAAACTGGACATATGTGAGTCACTGGGACCTGGCTGATGTCATTGTGAGTATGCCCTCAATTATCTTTGAAAGGTTGTGGTGGTAAGGGGAGGGTTTTGGGGATAGGCAGAAAGCAAATGCCACTCCCACCTTCAAGAAAGGCAAGAAGGAGAATTCAGGGAAGTACAGATTGGCCAGCCTTACCTCAGTCCTGGAATAATCCTGGAAACTGTTTCCAAACATATGAAAGGCAGGAAGGTGACTGGGAGTAGTCAGCATGGACACACAGGAGAAATCAGGCCTTAGCAACATGATCACAACCTGTGGTGAAATGACTGGCTTGGTAGACGAGGGTAAGACAGTAGATGTTGTTTGTCTGACACTAGCAAGGCTTCTGACTCTTTCCGGTAACATCCTCCCAGACCAACTGATTCTGTGATATGTATGGAATAGACAGATTTTGACCTTTCGTGAATGGAGTTTAGTTTATGTGCTTCTTCCTGGATGTGTTCCCACTTAATGGTTCTCAGGCTAGGAAAAGATGTAACACTTTTCTGTCTCATCTGATGAGGAGCAAAGGGATTACACCGGGGTTCCAAATCCCAAATCAGATTGCTTTCCTTGCATTAAATTTGCAGTGTGAGGTCTGGAGCAGTCTGGACTTGCCTGCTTTGAAAATCAGTCTTCTGAAAACCGATTAATTTAAGAAAATTATTAGTTACAGATTTCAGAACCTAACTGTAGGAACCCATCTTTTTAAAGTCTTGGCCATGGATTAGGCTTCTACTTATGCTTAATTCTCCTTTCTCTCTTATAGTATTTTAAAGCATATGGCTGAAGTTATTCTGCGTCTTGCTAAATGTGTCAGCCAAGCAACTCTGACACTTACAATGTTAGTCAGATGGTAGTCTTCTATTTGACAAGTAGGAATATGAAATTGTGAAACTCTTGGGTTTTTAGATGCTGCTAAGTATATGCAAAGTATTGTGATTTGATGGGAATTTCGATTTGCCATAACCATGCATTGCATGAGAAAATATAAACAGATGTGTCACCTTGTGATAACTAGGAATAAAATATCAAATGGAGAAGTTATTTTACTTTTATAGCACTATAACTGAGAGCAGAAACTGACTATTAGGGCATTTGCTGTCAGGCTGAAGCCTGGCCAATTGCATTTCCATTCCTTGACCGTATGAGGTATTGCATGGATCAGTATGTGGAGCTACTGAAACTCACTTCTCCTCGGTTATGTCTTATTTTCATCTCCACCTGCTCCCTCTGCAGTATCCCCAAGTTCTCTGTGTTCCCTGAATTCCCATGATACCATCTAGTTTATCAAATGCCCAATATCTCTCTTACTCCCCTCATCCCGATATCATTCCCTTACTACTGTACTCCCTGTTTGTTTTCTGTTTTCAAGGCAAGAAACAATCATGTTCAGTAGCTAGGTTGGAATTATGAGTGCACTGACTGGCCATAGGGTACTTGTGGCAGGTTGATCAGTTGTCCTTCTCCACACTGCTGCTTCCCGGTAGGTCAGCCCTTAACCTGTACTGGTGCTTGGGGTTATTCCTCCCTAGTGCAGGACCCTACACATGCCCTTGTTGAACTTCATTAGGTTCCTCTCCATCCAACTCTCCAGCCTGTCCAGGTCTCACTGAACAGCAGTGCAGCCTTCTGGTGTGTCGGCCACCTCTCCCAGTTTTGTATCATCAGCAAACTTGCTGAGAGTACACTCTGTCCCCTCATCCAAGGTCATTGATGACTATGTTGAATAAGACTAGACCCAGTGCTGGCCCCTGGGGCACACCACTAGCTACAGGCCTCCAACTAGACTCTGCACTGCTTGTCACAACCCTCTGGGCTCTGCCATTCAGCCAGTTCTCAATCCACCTCACTGTCCACTCATCTAACCCACACTTCCTAAGCTTGCGTATGAGGATGTTACAAGAGTTGGTGTCAAAAGCCTTGCTGAAGTCAAGGTAAAGATATCCTAAGTGTTCTCACCACTAACAGGAATGTGTAGCGGAGCATACAACAACCTTGTAGTAGACTTTTAAACAACTTTTTAAAGTTGAAGTGCTCAATGTTTTCTTTGCCTCAGCTTCTACAAGGCCTCCTGTGACGAGGTTCAGGGAGGAGAATGACCAGCAGCATATGAAGACTGAGTCAGAGAATGCTTGCAAGAACTTGACCCGCATGGGTTCATTGGACTCAATAGGGTGCATCCAAGGGTGCTGAGAGAGCTGATAAAGCCCTTGAAAGGCTGCTCTCTGTGATCTCTGAAAGGTCATGGAGATGGGAGAAGATTCCCCAATGACCAGAAAAAGGCAGATGTCTCGTACTCATACTCAGAACAGGTCGGCAGATCACCCTCAGGAACAACAGGTTGGTCTGCCTCACTTCAGTCCGTGGGAAAACCATAGAGTAAGCCCTCCTCAAGGACATTGCTGTGCACATGGAGAACAAGAAGATAGCTGGGAACAGTCTGCATGGATTTACTAACGATAAATCATGCCTTACTAATCTGATTGCCCTCTACAATGAAATGATTCTATGATCAGTGGATCGCCATGTAAACACAAGACCACAGCCTACTCTGGCAGTGGTAATAAAATTGAGGTTCTGATTATTTATTTGGACAAATGTCAACTCAAATAAGGATGAGGCTGCTGAACAGCTTCATGTCTATTAGGAGACACTTTTTGGAGCACATCCATATTTCATTATGGAATCTAAATATTCACATAACTATGACCTCAGGCAGTCTGGTAAAGATATACTACTTTTTTTTTTTTTTCTTTCTTTTTTTTTTTTTTTTTTTTTTTTTTTTTTTTTTTTTTTTTTTTTTTTTTTTTTTTTTAATAGGATATTTATGCTGATATAGCTTGAATACCAGAATTTTTATTGCAGGTAGTAGAAAGCACTGAACCCTGAGGTGATTATCAGTCAATGCTAGAACAGCATATGAGGAGCAAATTGCCATAAGCTAAACCCAGCATATTTACTTCTTTTCTATCTCCTCCTGACATGTTCACAAAGAGTGGGCTCTCACCCCTCCAGATCAAAGGCTTGGAAGCAAAGACAAAACTTCTCCGCTACTCATCCTCTGTCCTCTTCCTCCTCATATAAATAAGCATGCCTAACCACCTAAACCCAGATAAATTGTGTACATTTCCATTCTCTGTTTAAGTCTTGTGATTGAGATGTACATATACGCTAAACACTTTCAAGATCCATTCCTTCAGGGAAACAGACAGAATGGGATAACATTAATTTTTTTTTTTCATAAGCATGTTGGATTGACTTGCATGCAATGTAGCTTGAAGCTTTTCTCTAGCTCTCAAATGAGAGCACTGAATTAAGCCTCTGATCTTTGCTCATCACATTAAGTCCATGTGTTCATCAAAACTGGACTAATTTGTCCTTAATTCAATTTGATTTCCCCCCTAGATATTTCAACAAGATCCATTACTCCATTTTCATTTTAATATTATTTCTAGTGGGACTTAATGTGAAAGAAATTCTTCTGAAATTAAAACCTCTGCAGCAAAATTCTTTCCCAGTGTAACTCTTTTATTGGCAATGGATTCATTTGGTCCTACTTTAAAAACTCTTTCATTACTCAGGTATTCATTTTAAATCTATACATATATATATATATACATATATATATAAAATGTCTGCATACATATATAAAAAATGCCATGAAAATAAAAAAAACCAATTAGATCAGTGGAAAAAAAAACAGTCAAATAATTAACAGCTGAAGTAGGGAACAGTGCAATTATCTGAAATGCCAAATGAATAGAAGCTCAGAGACCCACCATGAAGTCACATCATGATTGTCTCATCTGTAGCCCTGTAGCCTAGTAATACTATACTGCCTTTGCTAGTAACAGACCACAGGGTTTGTACTGAGTTGGTAAGGATTTGTCTGAAATTTTCTAGACCTGCCTAGAGCTTTGTTTTCATTTAATTACAACAGCCGTTTTTCTAATGACCAAATGGTCATGTCTAACTTGGTTTACTGTGGCTTATCTGTATATAGTACAACCATAATTTATATATAGGTGGTAGTAGCAAGTAGGCCTTCTGTGTTGAATGACATATTTATCATTGTGACTTATCAATGTGGTGTGGAGAAATTCCAGTCTGTAAGATAGCAGAGACCTGGAAAAATGGTTTTGCAGGATGCAGTGGAGAGGATTGCAAGCATGAGATGATAAGAGATGGGTACAGGCTTTGCATTAGAGACTCCATGGCTCTAGTGCAATGAGATCTGTCACCAACGGTTGTTTAAATAAATGTAGATATAGAGCTGGACAAAACTGGGTTTAGGACTAACAAAGAACAAGTACCTAACATATGTAAAATAAACTATATACAGTAAGTACACATGTAACACGGCGTTATATACCAATGATGAAAAAGAAAGTGTATAGGTGAGCTAAAAAATCATATGAAAATGCCCCAAGTAGATCCTAGAATGAAGAAAGAAAAACCATCATGAGTCCTCTTGGTGAAGGACTCAAGATGCTGACAACTTGCTGAACCCCCTCCACCCCCACGAGACTGAAGCCATCAGCCTATCAGTCAGAGGGGCAGTGGTGACACGACCATAGCACCAGGAAAAGGGATGCTGTATACACACATGGAAATATGTGGATAACAATTGCAACTGTATTATTACTGTTACTGAGATTTTTTCTTGTATAATAATATTCCTTTTTCTCTTTTAAATTTCTAAAAGTTATCTTTTTAGTTGGAACTTGCAACCTATCACTTCACTAGTTTATACGAAGACAGAACAGCTCATCTAAACTCTCATCTGCAAAAATAGCAGACTAGATTCAGTGGTCCCCAAAGTCTAAACTAGTTCATTGTTCTCCTTCATTTAATTTAATATAATGTTATGAAAGGAGCTTCTAGGTGATGATGATTCATATCACTCAAAGTCTTTTGTGTAGAAAGTGAGCTTTAGTCAAACTCATTTGACAAAATCTCAGTATGGTGGTGCTGTGGGCTCTGAGGCAAACTGCAAGAAACATAAAAGGTGGCCTCCCTCAGCCTTCATATGTGCATTTGAGTGGAAAATGTTTAATTATTGCTTTAACACAGTTTTTAACCATTGCAGTTCCAGGAAAATTGTGTAAATCTAAACAAACTAGTTTGAATTAGGAACTAACTTCAGTGCTACCACTGCACTGCCTTTGGGAACATGGTCCAGACAGAACTTTATCCAAATCTTAGCATGCTCCCAAATACAGATCCATGAATCCTTCTTGGCATCTGCACCACCAATCACTACCTTACCACAGTGTATAAAGGCAGCTCTGAGTCAAGCTGTCTACAAATCCCTGGTAGCTCAGTGGCATGCAGCTCTAGGGCCATGTGGGAAGGGACCCTGGATTGCCTTGCGTGCCTGGCAGCCATGTGATAGTGCGATGGAGGCAGGTGGGATATCCTGTGGGTGGACTGAGCACAGTAGTCCTAGAAAAACTTCAGGAGAGTGCTTGCTTCTGCCCACATTAATGGGTAGTGCAGACACAAGGTTTCTCTTCTAGTGTTTCTCAAAGGAGATCTGGGTGCCTGGGCAAAGTTTCTGTCCCCACTGCAGCTGAACAGCGTCTCTGGACTTCAGTGTAGGCCGTGACTGAGAGTGTATTTGTGCCTGAGTCACTGAGTTTTCCTGTAGCTGGATACTTAATTCAGGCCATGACATCTGCTGTGAGTTGTCAATAATAGCCTTCACCTCCACCAAAGCTTCTTTGCTTTTATGTCAGGAAAGAAGATCAGAAGTCTTGGGGGACACTTGTACATACACTTGCTCATTTGCATTTCTTTCTTGCTTATGTCAGTTTTGCAGCAAAAACGACCTTGGGAAAATGCTTGCATCTTTGCTTGGATGAAGTCAACTTTGCACTTTTAAGCTGCGGAAATGAGAATCATTTTGTGTGTGAGAGTGGGGTAGAAGGAGGAATGAAAGCCAGCATGTTTCTAATGAATGAAGATGCATCAGAACTAAACTCCCTGTGAAATAACTCTGAAGTTGCATCTACCATTTCTTTACGTCTGCAGGCATAATCTGTGCCACTGAAAGATAGGACTCAGCAATGTAAAGGAGCAAGATTTCCTAGAGGGAATGAACTACTGTAGAACATGACATCTGTACTCTCTGTTGCAACTGATTTATGCAAATCTTCCCACATTCTGTCCAATCTATTTATTCATCTGTCTGACATTATCACCTGCCAGCACTCTAGATGGCATGACTGTCAGTGGCTTTTTCCTCTGGTGTCTAACACAGTAACTCTTGTTTGTCTAGTACAGTAGTCCTTGTTTAACATTCCTGGATACCACTAAAAATAGAAATAGTCACAAATTGTTAATGGTAGGAGTTGTTAGGAATCTTGAATAGTAGTAGGATTTAATTTTGGCCAGCCACTGAACTAAACACTTTATGCCCGGACAGTTACAACATGGTGGTACAGAGATTCAAGTGGGAGAAAAAAGGGTACAGAGGCTGTGAATATCTGTTAGACCAGTATATAAACAACAAAGGCTAAGGCTGTTTTTTGGGGGTTTTCCACTGCTATTGAACACCAGTTGAGAGGTAGAGTTACGTTTTTCAGGGGACAAATTCATCATATGAATCATTATTCCCTCCTGGATCACACTGTAATGAGCATGCCAGGCAGGTCTGCTGCAAGAAATAAATTACTATTTCCTTATGCTGATCAGTACGACTAGGGCTGAGGGATCAGCGTGTAATATCCAGGAGATGGTATGTGATAGCTAGGAAGTGGGTGCTGCTGGACGTATGTTTCCGTGAAGGTGCAGCCCTAGAGCTCTGCTCAGAGGCATGCCTGTAACTGTGCCTGTCTCATTCCAGGTCAAATGTTCTCCTGTCATTTGAGCATCATTATATTATTTCACACATTCATTGGTATCAGGGTCAGACTTACAGAGGAAGTCTTTTTTTAACAGCCTGCAAACTCTTGGCTTTGCAAGTTCTTTTACTCCCATCTGAAAACAAATCTGAGTTTTCCAGTCCTCAACTTTTCTGGTCAATTCCTAAAAGCCAACTTTCTTCTGCCTGGTGTAGATGCTTCCAAAAGGATCCAGCTCTTCAGCTAGAATAAGCTTGTAGCTTATTAAAAGAGCTTGAGATGACTCTTAAATTCTCCTTTTCCATGTGCTCCTCTTGGAGAGAAACTGAAGAGCCTCTGGAAGCTAATCCATTATCTCCAGTTGCCAAAATTCATGCAGAAGTTTCAAGAGGTGGAACTCCGAAGCAATGAACACTTACTGTGTTTTGAAACAGAAAGCTCCTTGCTAGCCAAGAGAGAAGAAAAAGAAAAAAAGATCTTCCAGGCTTCCCTCTCACAATTATTTTTGGGTGAGGTGGAGCTAAAAGCATGAGTCAAACAATAGGCTAATGCTAGGGTAGAGCCCTGTGATTCATACCACAAATTGGACTTTGAACTCATCCAGAAACAATTATCATTTATATGCTGGTGGAAAGTAAACCTTTTCTTCTTTTCTTCAGTAGAAGTTGTTTCTGACCAGAATTTTGTGTTTGGTCATCTACTTCCTGGAAGTCAAACGGAATTTAAAGGCAGCAGAAATTTAATCACCTTCTGTCCATATGTCATGGTTAAAGCATTAAAGTAAGCTTATCTAATAGCATTTCAGTAAAGATGTGAAGTCAAGTGAGATGATCAAACCCTTATCTGCAACCTTTACAGGTAAGATGAAAGAATCATTTGGACTTCAAGGAGCTTTTAATGAAGCCTGGGATTCCAAAATTGTCTGTACAGCCTGGATATCAAATATGCTGTCTTTGTTTGTTTGTTTGTGGGAAAATTTTGGAAGCATAGCCACTACGGGAGTTTTATATTAATGTGTCTGCAGGCATATTAGCAAACTCACCTTCTCAGACATGAATTAGTACAATAGCAGAAAATGATGCTTGTCATGATGCTTGATAAGGTCAATAAATGCTGTATACATAAAAGGCGTGAGGTATGCTTGCCAATATAAATGAGATCAAGAAGGAAATCTTCCTGTTGAAATTCCCTGCACAATGTTGCATTTAGTATTGATAAAATGACTTCTGAAGCCAGGAAATCCTTAGGAAAGAGACTTGTAAAGTACTAACAACTTTCCTTCTTGAAAGTGTACAGCTAAACATGATCATGGACATCCGTTTTAGTTAAAAATTTTAATTAACAAGAATTAAGTATGTATAATATAATTTATGCAACAAATATAATAATACTCAAACAAGATTTATTCCTTCCATATTTACTTGATTAAAAAGTGTAAACCTGTGTAGCGTCAAGCTCTCCTATTTATGTTCAAGAGAGAAATAGTCCATATGATCTAGCATGGGAAATGAAGCCCATAGATAAAGTCCCACCCTGTGCATAAAGTAACCTAGTAATGAGTACTCACTGCTGAAAAACTGTTTATAAATTTTGTAAAATATTCATTCAGACTTTTTCTTCAGGATTTCACTCTGTTAATCGGAATTTGACAGAATTGCATTGGAGAAAAATATCCAGTGCTGCCAGAGCTAAGCTAAACACGTGTTGTGAGGTGCTAAGACAGGATTAATTTTTTCCCTTTTGAAGCACAAACAAACATCACTGGAAACCCTGGGTGCCACATGCCAACAGCTGGGTATCTAAGTGTCCTGGTTTTCGACTGGGAGAGAGTTAATGTTCACAAGAAGCCGGGAGAGGACACAGCCAGGACAGGTGACCCAAGGGGATATTCCATACCATACGACGTCATGCTCAGGATACAACGGGGGCCAGTTGGGGAGCAGCACAGCTTGGGGAGAGGCTGGGTGTCTGGTTGGTGAGCAAATTGCATTGTGCATCACCCGCTTTGTATATTCTATTCTAAGTACTGTTGTTCTTTTCCACTTCCTTTGCTATATCAGTAAACTCCTCCCAGCCCACAAGTTTTACCTTTTTCTTCCAATTCTTCTCCCCGTGCCAGGGGAGGAGTGAGCGAGAGGCCGCGTGGTGCTCAGCTGCTGGCTGGGGCTGAACCACAACACTAGGTGGCATCTCCAAATGTGCACACAGGTGGCTCTGAAATTTTAATTAATCTGCTCCAAAGAACACTCTGACTTGGAAGATTCAGAGAACAAAAGGCAAAGCTGTGGTGCAGGTTTGAATTTGACTATTGAGTCTAATGTGACATCCAGAGCTCCCTCTGCTTTGCTTGCCTACACATTTTGATTATTCTACACAGTGAGAAAGGTATGTACAAATAGCTCTCACAGTCTTGGTTACCCTGATGCTACTGAGGAAGTGGGATGAAAAATAGCGCTGGTACAAAGTCTTCAGAGGAAACCTACCTAT
Source organism: Aramus guarauna (assembly GCA_013400195.1). Taxonomy (NCBI): domain Eukaryota; kingdom Metazoa; phylum Chordata; class Aves; order Gruiformes; family Aramidae; genus Aramus; species Aramus guarauna. The sequence goes on along the minus strand of VXBL01000994.1, from coordinate 125,375 downwards.
ACTAGCTTCTTTTGTTTTGATATATTTTAGAGAAAATTTTATTATTCTTTTTTGTATGGGAAAATACTATATTAGAATGCAGATATGAGCCAGCAGGTATTTTTTTTAAGAACATTACAAAGTTACTATTTAATACAGAGGGGTCAGCAGTGGAGGTGAAGAAGGAAATTATTAATAAGGACTTTACTAGGTAGTTAAAAGTTTGTCCTTGAAAGACACTATGAAGAGAAGTAGGACATGAAAAAGGTCCAGCTTGATAATGACCACCTATTTCTCTATTACTAATCAAGTGATTGCACATGAGAAATAGAATTCACTGGCTATATTCAAGTCTATATTCAAGGATTTATACTCTAGTCTTCTCCGGGATAATAGCCCCCTTATCTTACTTTGCTCGATTCCTTTTCTTCAGTCCTGCCATTTTGCTTCTCTAATGTGCAATTTCTATCAAAACACATCTGACACTCACTTGGACTGATTTACAGCCGTATAATTTACACCACTTCTGAATGTTGACCTTACAGTTGACATTATAACAACTGCTATTTTTGTTGCCATAAAAGACTGAAACAGGACTGTCCAGAGAAGAACAGAAGCCTCTGCGGAGGAGAGGATAATTCCCCGGGCTAGGTCTGCAGCAGGTCAGTGCTGTCTGTGCAAGAGTCACACATCCCACAGTGGCGGTTAGATTGCACTGGGCTAAAAAATGCAGTTGCGCTATGAAAAACCTCAAGCATTACTTGGAGATATTATTTATTTAAGGGGGAGTTCCCTGTTCTGAGTGACATGGGAGTGGCACCAGTAACATTAGCAGTGTTTGAAACCCTTCAGTAGACTGACGTGGAGCTGCTGGTGTTTAACAACATGCCGAAGACCTACGTGCGAAACATGGTTAATCGCTACTGACAGCACATTCACACTTGGGTACCCCATCAAGCTAACTGTGGTGAAATGTTAATATGCTGGTGTCAGTGGGAAATGTATACATGTCCTTAAAGGCTGTCTTTTTAGACACCATGTCTAAAGGCTGTCTGTGTCCTGCAGTGCTGGTGTCCCCAGGCAAGCAAACAGGGTGGCACGTATGAGTGCACCAAAGACTCTCTTCTGCCTGGTAGGGCGTATCTGATTCTCACAGTGACATGAATGCCTGGATGTCATCAAAGCACACAGTCATAGCTGGGACCTGGGAAGTGCTCCAGGTCCTCTCAGATTAGAGTTATCCATTGGAGAGCCATACCTGAAGGCACTTAATAGGCAAAATTAGGATAAGTTTTCAGGACCAAGCTTGTCCTCTTGGTTTTAAATTTTTCTTCCCATCCACACCAAAAGGAGTATTCCTTCAAGCTCTTAAAGATTTTGGAAGTTGTCAAAAGCCAAGCTGAGGCTAGGAAGCCATGTGACATAATGAGAACCATTTGGAGAGGCAAACAGATCTGAGGACCCAAAGTCTGCACTGTCTGCGTATTTCCAAGGGAGTTTCACCTGGACTAACTAGCTCTGATCTGGCCCACCAACGGCCTGAGCACAGAGGTGCACTTCTCTTCTGGTTTAGCCTCAGATGGAAGAACACACTCGTGTGCTGTGAGATCACTCCACGGTACAAACCAAAGTGGGAACAAAAGGCTAATTTGCCTCCAGAGCACAGTCCTGGCCCAAACTGAAATACTACTGTAGATGTATTTGAAGTTAGATTGTATTTCAGAGCAGCTCTCTCGAGGTAACCTAGAGGAGATTAATTTTCAGCAGGTGAATTAAATTGCATCCTGACACGATCAGACCACTTTAAAGAATTTCCGGTGAGACAATTAAATGTGGATCATTTCTAAAATCATCAGTCACCTATTACAGCCATGACTGAAAGCTAAGAGAAATGTAGATGTAGGTGAGAAATAATCATTCCTCTTTTGTTCTTCTTTTCCAGGGAAATATTGCTCACCAGCAATAGTTCATGCAGCTTTCTAGTCATAGTAATATTCTTCAGGACAACAGAGAGTGTATTTTCAATTTTGTAAGCCAGTGCAAACTTGAGACATAAAGGAGTCTTGAGAATAAAGTCAAAAGCTATAATAAGCCAGATGCAAGAAAGCTGAATGTTAATGACTGCCTGAGCTGTATACTGTCTGTCTACTTTAGTAAGCATTGGGAAAAAACTGCAACTGCCTATAGTGAGGAAGAATTAATAAAATGATCAGTCCCTGCAGGGAAATATTCGCTAGGTAAAAGAAAGTAGTGCACATTTCAGCTGGTTAGTAGGCTGCTCCTGATTCAGGGACCATCAGAAGTTCCTAAGAGGAATGTCCCTTTTATTCTTATGGTTACCGAGGTGCCATAACTACTGCCACTTCTGGGAATATATCTGTTGTGCTTTCGAATGCTTGCCTTAGAAGAGGTGGTGTTTTGGTGGTGCCGAAGAAAGGGAACCAAGAACAGGCAGGGAAAACATAGGAAGAAGATTTTCCCCTATTCTGCTTTATTGATCTTTTTGCTGTATATAGGTAAAGCAAGATTGATCAGTATCTAACTTTTCTGAGATTAGCATCTATGATATACTTTGGTTTTGTTTCCAGTACTTTCATCCACACTCGATTTTTGCATGTCGTTCATGTAAAATTACTATTTCAGATAGATTCTAGTTCCCTATAGTCTAATTTATAGCTAAGAGTTTAATAGATTTGGTTGACTTGACACCATCCTTGCTGTGTACTTCATTTTTATACGAGAACTCCTGATACTGCTTCAGTTGAAGCTGAGCCATCAGCTATGGGAAAAATTAAATCTATCATATTTAAGCCATTGCAGTCATCTGACGTCGGCAATGCTATTTCTTCCACATCTACAGTCACATGTCTGAAATGCACTCTGATTCTTCTGCTAGCTGGAACTACTGCCAAAGTAATGGAAGTAATGAAAAAATCTGACAAGCTTTTCAATAAACTACACCTTTTGTATGGGGAATACAAGGCATGTCAGCAAGCATGGATTTACAGGAAGTAAGTCTTACTGAGTGAACTGTTTACCCATTTTTTTGGTGCAGTTTCAGATTTAGTCTGTAAAAACTGAGCAAATATGGTAAACTTACTGGAGTTTGAGTTGACATAATGCAAGTCTTTAAAAAAAGCTTAGTATCAAGAACCAGGTATTAAATGTTCAGAAATGTTAATGAGAAGGTGCCAAAAGATAGAAGTTTATGAAAAATGAATTTTTTTTAATTGAATGGAGGTTTTTTTTCCTAATGAGGGTGTGCAAAGCTAAAGTCTCATGATACTCAGCGTTTTTACCAGTCATTAGGAAGTAAATATGCACGATGCATAAAATCTCAGATGGCAAAAAGTGATGAGAAGAGTCCAGTCAGGGGGTGAATGATGGAAAGCAATGGATCTGAAAGGGCTAACACATCATAGTGGAAAAGCATTTGGAAGTGAGTCCCTAGTACACTGGTATAGCAAGGGTGGAGGCAAGCCCTGTGTGCAGAACTGGTTACAGAGAGAATTTTCTGTTGGTATGCTGGAAGGAAAACAGAGTGGTGCATAACCAGTTCAGGAGATTTCTGGCATGAAATGGTGGCAACTGGAAGCTGTTTCCAAACATATGGGCAAGAAGTTTATTGGGAATAGTACGTTATTGATATTCATAAACACAAGTGGCAATATGAATGCTTTCGTGTCTATATAAGGCTGGTTACACGTGAATTCAGATGGAACAATGCCAACTTCTTTATCATAAGGCACACTTTAAACTACTGTGAAATCAGTGGTACAAAGTTATAGATGCACACATTGCATCTGAATACCGAAATTGTCAATCTTGATTCAGTGTATTATACAAAGCTGATGTAGTCTCAGCCAAGAAGATACAGATGTGTGTATCCAAGACCTGAATTCCAGCCCCTGTGGTGCAGAGGAAAGAGCCCTACTCTCCTGATATGAGAGAGGTCTCCAAATTAGCAGTCTTACCAGAGAGGACTAAGATAGTAGACTTGGTGAGCGTGGGGGTGAACTGAGTAGATCTCACTGAGCTGCTAGATCAGGGTGGGATATTTGTGATCAGTACATCACCAGCATGGTGACTCTTTTCACTGCTTGTGCACAGCATAAAAATAGACTATAGCTCTTGCAGTTATCCATGCAGTTGTTCATTAGCAGGTGAGTGCCCTCACTGTCCAATTTCTGATACCCAATCTTAGAGACTGGTCTCTTTCCCATTATACAGCGTTCATAGAGAATTAATCTGGTACAGAAAGGTCAAAAGTTTTCTACAACCTCTTGTAGATTCCTGAATACACTGGCAACATAGGTTATAGATGATTTTCCTGAATAATTGTTCTAAAATTATTAACTTAAATTTTAACCTACATCTTATTTTGATGCTTGAAGAAACTATTACACACCAGTCCACAAGAAAAAGGATATCCTCAGAAGGAGCAGCTTCTCTCCAAGAAGTTGGGACACAAATAACTACCTACAGCACTGTTTGTGGGGAAATGAAGAAAAAGATCTGTGGATATCTCTGACCTGTAAAACTGCTAAGAATTTTTTTTAAAGGGTCTTAAGTAACTTTTGCCTTATTAAGAATTCTCTTGAAAGTTCTTAAATTTTTTTTTTCAGTGATTAAGCCAGCTCCAGACATGACATAATGCCCTTGTTAGTTTTGACAAACCATTTCTTAATTTTGTTGTAAAGGAGTGTAATTTGGTGCACACTGCTTCAGAAGCTTAAATTACATTCCTGATCATTTTAAAATAAATTTTAAATCGGTTTACCAAGTATTGCACAATAGAGAACAGTGATGTCAAAAAAAGCTTTCTCTGCTTGAGATATGATTTGCCTCTTGACGGTTACATTTTACTATATCGGAAACACTTTGGAAAATAATTTCTTCACTGCTAAGATGTAAGAAAACACAGAAAACCTCCTGTACCTGGATCACAATCTTCCTGTTGAAAATAAGAGTTAGTCCCTGACAATCCAAGAGTCACTAAAAGGATGGAGATGTCTTCATATCTTTCTGAAGAGCACATGGCTTTCAGTTTGAGAGATGTGTTTTCCTGTATCTCTCTGGACAGGGACAGATGACATTTTTTGCAGAAGTTCAGCCCTTCACCAGGTCACCATATAGAAAGCAGCACAGATGCTTTTATAAAGCAGAAAGATGAGTCTAATCATGGCTTTTGTAAGGACTGGAACAGTCCATTGGACAGCTGGGACCTGAAAAGGTGTGAGGTCTCTGACTTCCTCCAGCAATATATGAAATCAATTGCTGGACTGACAAAATGTACCGTTCCTGTCCTGATTCTATCATTACTTACACAGACTTGCATTTTACTATTGACATCCTCCACGGGGTCAGTGCAGGGAAAGTTTCTACTCATTGTAAGTGCTGGGAGCTGTATCTAGTATCTAAATAATAAATTTATGTCCTCTATAGGGTGCTTCCACAGAGAAAGTAAAATGTCTGTGTCTTTCTCTTTAAGAGTGGAATAAGAACACAAAATCGGATCCCACACATAGACCTTTTTTTCATATATAATTAACGGTTCTTTAGCGTTTTTGCGTTTAGCGTCCAGTCTGAAATTGCATTAAAGACAAGGATGGAAAGCTCTTAGATCTTTTTGGGATGGAGACAAGTCACAATGACTTCTAGAAGATAAGCTAGTCCAAGAGACTACTCAGCCAATTTATTCTGCCAGAAGTCTGGAGTAGACCGCTGAAAGTTGTTAAAGCTCACGCTTTATTTGAACACAGAAAAGAGAAAGATCAAATGCCCTGAAAGACACTGTTAAGGAAATTGAATAGTCATGGGGTAGTAGAGTGCAGTCACAAATTGTACTGTCTCTACAGAGACAGACAAAAATAGAAATAGGTGGCTAATTGCCAAGATTGGAGACTGACAGCATGATAGCAGACAAAATTCAGCCTTGGCAAAGGACACATCATTGGACTGTGCAAACTGAAAAGTTCATGCACATTGCATGGTTCTGGGTGAACTAATTAATTGTAACTATAAATAAGTATATAGTTATGTGCATATACATGCATACACACACTTTGATATTTTAACTTCCTATCCATCACAGTACTCTGTAGCTTTCATGATGCTATTGCCCTATCCAAAGATCAGTCATAACTCTGAATGGTGTTATATTTTTTCTGTTTCTTATTCCAATAAAGTTCTTTACCCTCCTAGTGGGGAGAAGTCTCAGATCCATCTATAATTATTTTTACCCCTCACGCCAAGGCATTAGGGGAATATGACAGTCATCCAAAGCTGAACATATCTTTTCTGCAGGTTTATTAAATAAATATCATAGAAATAGTGTGCAATATTTTTTCACAGTTCTCCATTTCCATTAGCTGTAGATACAGAGCTTTTTATTAATTTGGCTTTGTCCTTCATAGGATTTTAATGTCCATTAACATGAAAACAAAATTCACTGGATATTATCCATCTTGCTTGCTGTAACTCTCATGAACACACTGGAGCTACATGAAGAATCATTTTGTTGTCTTCTATCTTCTTAGAGATATGTCAACACTTCTACTCTATTCTATTCTGTTCTGTTCTGTTCTGTTCTATTCTATTTCATAAATCTCAGCACAAAACTAACTTTCTGTTGTATTCAGACAACTACAGTTTGTACTATTCAGGGAAATCTCAGCGTGATTGTGTCAGATATTTGAGATCAGATGATATCAAGAAGATGCTGAAGGACCATTTTTCTCTGACCTAAATAACAGATTAGGAGGAAAAGTGTTAAGTGAATGGTATAACACAAGTACTTCAGAATTGCCCTTTGGAAAGCAGATGCCATAGCCCTAATATTGAGACAATATCAGTAATCCATTCGCTTTTCTTTTCCTGTTTGCTGAGGTCACTCACCATCTGCTTCAACTACTTGGCTGTGTGGCTTTACAAGTCAGCTTTCTTCTGAGTTCAAGAGGAAAAAGTATCTTTTAAAGTTACCAGAGCAACCAGTTCTGAAATGCAGAACATTGTCTAGGTAAGACAGATGATAGACTTTATTTATATTCTTTCTATTTTTTATAAAACAATGTGTCTTCCAAAATGTGGAGCTATTTTCTCTCATTCATTATGTGTAATTTTAAATTCATTTTAACTAGCATAAAAAAGAAGACAAAAGAGGCTGTTGGCACAACCAAAAGCAGGGTCCAGAATATGCAAACATACACTCTGTGGAAGAGGTAGGACTGTAATTTGCATTAATTAAACATGCATTTATGACTGCTTTGTCAACTTGTCTTGATCACCCCTCTCCTGGCTCACACTGTGTGAATACTGCTCCTTTCAGCCCCGTGCCTCTTCCCAGCTCATCACTTTTGCTGCACAGCCCCTCCACCAACGCACGCCTGCCCTTTCCCCTCTGTCCCACTTGTTTCCTGGTCCCTCCGTCATCTTTGGGTTCTTATTCAAGTCCTGGGTTCTTGTCCCATCCCTTCGCTCAGCCAGCTCTGCATGATTCCCCCCACCCCCAACGTTAACTCTTCCCCTTAGTCTTTTTCTTTTCCTTCTTCCCACAGTTGAAAAACTCACTTTTACCCTTTTCCTACCTCACTCATTCACCTGAGCTGCACTTGCCCCACAGCATCTTTGGATCTGAGCTGACAATTAAAATCCATCTTCAAGCTGATTTTTACCTCCATGTCTTGCTAATCTGTCTTTCTTCATGATCCCAGACCCACTTGTCCTCTGCTTCTCTTTCCCTTTCCATTCTGTCTAGTCTCCGTGTGACAATATACTCTCTTTCTTACTCCCAGCCTAGCGTTTATTTGTTCTGCTAGCTTCTGGCCTAAAAAATGAGACAACCTTCCCCTGAAATCTTCCCAGATAATTTCAGTGAGAAGGGGAACCTGAAGATGTGTATTCCATTAAAATCTAGTGGAGAGAAGATGAGCTAAAGGAAACAAGCCAACAAGCATGCTGAAAATATGTTCAATTTGCATATATTTTATAATCAATTTTGAATTATATTTCTGTTGAAATGGAAAATGTGTCATAAAATGGAGTAAAGTTTATAACTTAAGGATTTGGAAAAGTCTGACACCAATTAACCATGTCTAAGTCTGTCTAGGATGAATGGTCATTTTCACCTAAAGCAACAATTTGCAGTCTTGTGATACAAAAGTCATCGGCAGTAAATGGAAGAAGACAGTTTATCTAAGGACTGGTTGTTTTTTCTTGAATATGTATGAAGCTTTATATTTTCCTTCATGGAACACGTTCTTTCCTTTTCAGAGCATAAGTATGAAAAACCGAAGCAAATTCATGGTATGATGCTAGAGCAGCACGGAGCGGTGGTGTAACGGCAACAGCAGGAAGCTCCAGCAGCCAGTGCTGCTTGGGTGGAGCAGAAGGAGAGGGCAGAAGAAGAACTAGTGCACCAAGGTCTCCTGGGTGCCTTAAGAACTCAGCCTTTCCTCTAAAAACACCTCACTTTATTTGGATGACAAATGTGGGTACACCACTATTTCAGGTCACACATCAGACAAGCCCTACTCAGCCATTCCTCCTCACAGTGCTGAAGCATTGCCAGGACTGTAGCCTGTCTCCTGATACACTCCAGAGCACAAGGAAACAAGATACCAAACCAAAAGTCTTGATTTCTTCACTGACTGCCAGGGGGTTTGAATCTGGCCCTGGGGCAGCATTTTGATGAAGTGATGAACTGAAAAGGTGAGGAACAGATTTCATTGAGTTCTCTTTCTTTATCACCTGGGACTCACACATGCCATGGGGTTGGGGCATAGAAGATGTTTCTCTTTGTCAAACACACAGAATCTCCAATTAGGGGCAGCTATCAAAACCAGAAGCAGGTGTGGCTCAGCATAGAGGATTTATTAGCAAATAAGTGTGGTTAGAATAATTAGGCTGGAAAGGACCTCAGAAGGCCTCTGGTCCAACCTCCTGCTCACAGCGGAGTCAGCTTCAGGTTAAACCAGGCTGCTCAGCGCTTCATACAGCCAGGGCTTGAGCATGGAGATTGCACAACCTCCTTGAGCAATCTGCTCCATGGCTTCACTTATTACACATACAGGTCCCTTTACTGGAGTACCTTGAGAAGAAACCTTTGTTATCTATGCAGTAGGGAGATCAGCCCCCAGACGCTGCTACTCTCACATGAGAACATATAAAATCAGAATGATGATTCTTGGTTTGGATGTGATCGGCACATTTGCCATCTGGCACCATGCTGAACACCAGCACTTTTCGTGCATCTAAGTACTTTCCCACTCTGGGCAGCAAGCATATATCTCCAGCTAATCTAAAGAAGAATAGTATTAAATATTATAAAGTGCAAACTCAAACAGAAAATATTCTCAGTTTCAGTGCTTTCCACATTCTTCTGCCATATTTTGGGTTTGAGCTTTTAAATCATAGGTGACTTCTGAACTTTTCCCTTCTGCCCCATCCAGGCACAAGAAAAAGTAATGAAGGCCAATATATTACATATGTTTTTGAGAAGTCTCATGAAAGTTCTTGGAGAAGAACTCGTGAAGTTCAGAGACTGAAATAACAGAGCAATAAGCATGAGAATGAGGTTGAGGGCTGCTAGGAAAATTATTCTTAATAGGATCCTGGAAAAGTCTCGGTTGGAAGGGACCTTTGGCTGTTGTCTGGTCCAGCCAGAGTTAGATAAGGTTGTTCAGGGCAACCTCATAAGGACATTGAAATTCTTGGAGTTTTCAGAAGGGTTTTGACAGGGGTGATATTTTCCAATGCTTCAAGTAGTGAGGGACAGCTGTTACTGTCGTTGATTTCGGTGGTGCTGTGGAACATCAAGAATAAATGGGGATGGGAGGTAGGAATCAAGAGATACAGCCTCAGTGTCTGCACACAGGGAGAAGCCCAAAGTCAAAGGCTTCTTATCTGTGTGAGGGCATGTACAGATGCAGAGTTAGGACACGCTAGAAAAAGTCAGGGGATCAAAGGACTGTTACATGATGAAGCAAACAACTGTGGTTCCTAACAGACTGTGCTTCCTCTGGACATCCATATTGTCTTGAAAGTGCTCAGACTCAATGTTTAAGGAACAGGAATGATTGCTGTGTCTGTGCAGAACTCAGTTTCACCTCTTTACCATGGAAGACATAGTAAATGAGAACCACGAGTAAATGAGAACTTGTTTAATCCAAAGTTTGGCAACCTGCACATGGCCCAGTTTGACTGCAAAAAGTAGAGGTGAGGAAAAGCCTTGATGTCAGACTCCTCAGAGGGAGACAGTTTGTCCTCTGTCCTTGCCCAAGAAGCATTTTGCTCTGGAAGCCAGTGCTGAGCATCCTCTGGATCTCTGAATCCCCATGAAAAACACCACGTGCTGTGAATGAGCTTTCTATGGCTCTGGGGAGCCCATGGATCTGTGGTGAGGAGACAGCCTGGTCCATGGCAACAGCACAATACATGGCACGGCTACGTGAAATCAAAGGGCTGTTTAGGCAACACACTACGGACAAGAGCTTGTCACAACAGCATCTGCTATAAACCTCAGCTGTTATTTTCATAGAGACCCAAAGAAACATAACTGACCTAGGCATCGTCTGATGTGGTATGATGTACCATGACATGGGGATGTGCTAGGATGTGTGGGACAATTCCTACAGCAGTCAGCCCTGACGTCCCAGCAGAGCCACTGCTGTGGCTGGGTTTGCACACCAGCGCTTTCTGCATTGGAATCTGATTTTACCCCCTCCTCCCTCAGAACAATTTTCTCTGAGGAAAGATTGGGTCATTCTTGAACATTTAATTTTATTCACATACCTGTTTCCTTTAATTTCTTGCTTTTTTTCTCTTCTATAATTCCTGTCTTCACATAATTTTGATCTAATTAAGCTAAATTATGCCCATAGTCAATGGTTATTTCTTCAAGCTGATCCTTTCTGGCTCCACTTCAGATCTTACAGGGACTGTACATTCACCCACTCATTCTCCATTAAAAAGGAAGCACCATGCTTTCAAACAAGTTATTTCTAGCAAACAAAAAACCCTCCATAAATTAACTTAAAACACATTAATTAAAGTACAGCAATTGGAAAATACTGGAGTATTTGCTGTACCACATTTCTTTATTCACCGTAGTTATATCTCATCAGCTCAAAATGCACTAAAAACAAAAAGAAAAAAGTTGGATGTTTGCTAGAAGTGTTTGTAGTAGTTTTTGGTACTGAGGACAGGAAATAGAAATTGGTAGCAGTTGCAAAGCTAACTGCACTGAACAATGTAATTTAATGATATAATAGTAATAAAGCCAGAGTAATTTGCTGATGTAGAACAGACACAAATTTAAAGGCAAGATATAAATAGCATTGGAAGAACTGGACGTGTATAGGGGAGTAAATAATCAAATATATGATAGCAGGTGTCTGAAAACTTAATATGCATAAAACAGAGCAGGTAAAATGGAGTGTGAGAACTATTCAAGGATTAATTCTCATGTTGAGATTTTCCAGAGGGCTTGAGTGAAGGCAGCATGGAGAGAGAGCTATGTGTTCGGGTAGAAGTGAGGGATCCCCTTTCACAGTAATAAAGGAAAGCCATAACTGGGTAGTGCTGTGCCACTGAACCTGCGGTCTCTGCACAAAGAATTCAGGTTGGCTAATAAAAGATGAAATAAAACAACCATCATCCAATCATGTCTGACAAACCAACGATATTAACTTCTTCCTTCCATCTGCTGCTAAGGATTTGCTATCTTTCTTCCCAAATATTTGCCATTAAGTGAATTTTTGTGGCCATCTTTCACACTCCTGATAAAGAGAATATCCATATCCACATCCATATCCATCCATTTATATATGTGTATCTGATAAATAGACTTTCTTCATCTTAGAATTACCCTTTTGAAATCTGGGAGGGTCATAGAGATTAGATTAATTTTAACGGCAGGGACAGAGTACTCCTTGCATTTTAGATACTGCTAATTCGCTAAAAAGACCCAAACCAATTCAAGCTGGCTTTTTTTTTTTTTCCCCTCCATGATGGCATATTATTCACAAAATTCAGCCTATGGAAGGCTTTTCTTTTTTTTTTTTTTTCCTGAATGCTTCATTGGGACTAGTTGCTACCTGCTGATTGTGATTTGCTCTTTGAATTGCATACAATTTCTGCTTATGATTGGTGACTGGCATTTTTTAAAGATGAGAGTAATGCATGAAAAATAGTGAATTATTTTCCAGTCCTCTCTCAGTGTAAATAATCATCCATGCTAAGCTTCATGAAATATTTAGTAGTCACATAAGCATTTATAAATAAATTGGTGGTCATCTGACCACTCAGAAAAGAATAATGATTATCACACCATGAAAAGCTATTCACAGAACTCAATATGCCCAATTAAGAAAATATTGCAAGAACGGTGTTTGCATTGTCTGATTAGCTCCAAAAGCAGAAAATGGAAATCTGCATTTCCAAACTTAAGTTTTCAACCATCATCTTTCTTTCTTTCTTTCTTTCTTTCTTTCTTTCTTTCTTTCTTTCTTTGATGTCCAGCCAAAGGTGCCCTTTAAATTTCAATGTCACATTTTGACAAGAAAATGCAAGGAAGGCACGTTTTGTAAGTGCTTTTTGGCAAGTAAATGGTATAAACCAATGTTCTGTAGTTTTGCTTTGTGTTAGAAATGCTTTGTCAAAATACTGCTTCAGTCAAATCTAAGGTTTTATTTTAAGATAACACTGAAATATTTAAGCAAACAAATAGGCTGCTGTTCTAAGAAATGCATTTTCTGGTTTGCAGAGCTGTGCAACAGAATGAGTTTTACTTATTATCCCTGATTTATTCATTGCAGTTAGTTATTAGCCAGCTCTATTGAATTTCCTAGCAGGATGCCATTCTATTTTAAAGGCATATGTGTGTTATAGCAACCGTTAATTTATTGGTCTTTTACAATATAAAAGCCCTATTTGTTGTTGGTTAACAAAGCTGTAATCATGCTAAACTTTGTCATGTTATTGGCTTTCATTGAACGTCTTGTGTCATCTTCAATGCAATGTTATCATTAACCTTATTAGTGAATCAGAACAACCTATAGCTTGGAATAGTCTTCTCAAATTTTAAGAGATGTCTTTCTTATTTCACTTCTACGAACAAAGATGACTATAGCACCAGTGGTGTTTGTGGTTTTGCACGTAAAATTGCTCTGCTGAAAATTCTGTGAATAGCTGGGTATTCAGAAGTATAAAACACTTTTTCTGGGGTTCTGAGAAATGAAATCTATATCTGAGTTTTATCAAAATTTCTTGATTTCCTACAACATTTCTTTTAATAAGCTACAGCTAAAAACAACTTGTAGTGAATAACTTAAGAAAATATGGTTCTCAGTTAATCTCATTTAAAATATCCTTGGGATTTCCAAGGACCAGAAAAGCAGATTAAAAATTCTTTACAGATCATATGAGATATTGCTTATTAAAGCACAGATTAATTACTTCTCTGTTGATAAATTACTTCTGACACATGTAATTAAAGCAGAAGATTCAATCATTAACTTCAATCAGTGTGAAAGTACACTTAAAAAGAACAAATTGTAATGCACAAAGGATAATAGCTTCACGATACACAGCATGTTTTATATTTTAAAATATCCTTTACTGGAAAATGTATATAAAAAAGTCATTGTACATATCTGATTTTTCATACTTCTAAATCCATAAATAACAAACATGAAAGAAAAAAAATTCTTGCAATATAGATAAAAATCTTTGGAGGAAGAACTGTTTGACATTGTAAACAAGATATGGTACATATAAGTAGCACACATCTATGCTGTCCCATAGATGCACACAGGCTGACAGCTGACATTGCTAGTTATTGTACAAACATGAAGAAAAAGGCAGTGTCTGACTCATAGAAAGGTTTGTGTCATTAATAACTGTGACTGCATCACACTGCAAGGAGCAAAATGCTATATTACCTCAAAGAAAGGCCGATGCCTCTTAGCCTGGTTAAACGCCTCGCTAATGCAACGATGCAGTGATTTTCAGTGAAATGGCTGCCTTGGAGTACCTCACTCACTGACAAATCTTAGTGAAGTGGCTTCTACTTCAAAGGGGCTGGTAAGAACCAACTCTGTGTCCTTTCCACCCCTGATGTAAATGGTGCTACTACATTTCTGTAGGATACTAGTTATCATCTGGATATTGTGCCATTGACTGCTACCAGACGTATTACTCTTCAATGCAGTAGTCCAGATGATTTTCAACCCACTCAAGAGTCTGTCCAGTGCACACTTATTTGGCTGTTAGATTATACTCAAAGTATATTACATGTTAGTATATCAAGATCTAAATGTCTCCAAGGATGAAAACTCCACAGCTTCCCTGGGAAACCTGTGACAGTGTTTGACCCAACCCCATTGCAAAGATTTTTTTTTTTCCCCTTGTACCTAATTGGAATTTCTCATGTCACAACTGTTTCTGTTGTCTCTCCTCCTTCATGCTGAGGAGCTTTCTCTGCACCTTCCCATCAGGTGATTGAAGACAGCAATAAAATCTTTCTAGAGCCTTCTTTTCTTAAGGCTGAACGAATCCACTTCTTTCAGCCTCTCCTCATATATCATGACTGTCAGTGCCTTGACCGTTTTGATGGCCTCTGCTGGACTCACTCCAGTATGTCTATGTCTTTCTTGTGCACATTACCCCAGATGTGGCCTCACAGTCACAAAACTGAGAGGAATAATCACTTAGTAGTAACCCTAACCTGTTGCTGCCCTACTGTGGGCTCTCCCTCTGCTTCTCAAAAAGTGCTGATGCACATGGAGTCTGGGAACAGGTTTTGGCTGTGAAGACTTACACAGAAAAGGTGTCAGATATCTCAGCCATCTCCATATCATCCTTTACTACGTCATTTTTCTAGCCTGTCCTTTTTTTCCAATTCTCATACTATTTTAATTTTATTTTTATTTTATTTCATGAAGAAGATGTGCCAAATTTTCTGGGTTGCTCCTGCTCTCTCAGTAAGGTATTATTCATTTATTTTTTTTAAAGCATCCAACTCTTCTGAGCACTATTCCTCTGATGGTGGCTTCTCAAGGGATTCTGTCTAGCAAAGACTTAAACAAGGCATGGTCTGTTTTACAGAAGTCAGAGTCCTACCTCTGCTGCTTATCTTCACAGCTTTCCTCCACATCTTGAATTCAGTCACACCACAGTCACTGCAGCCCAAGTTGCTGTCTGTGACCATACTGCTCAACAGTTGTCCCTTGCTTATCAGCAGTGATGAGCAGTGGTTGAGTAGAGCATTATCCCTAACTGCCCCCTCTAGCGTTTGCATCATCAAAATCATCGATAGCAACATCCTGGGCTGCTTGCACAATGCTGCGTTGCCCTCGCAGTAGATGCCTGGATTGTTGAAATCCACTCTGAGGATTAGAGCTGGTGGTTTGTGGAAAAGCTTCATCCACTTCACCCATTACATCAGGCACTCTGTAACAGACCCTCAACAGATTGTCCCCGGTATTACTCTGCCTTCTGTTCTTGACTCTCAGGCTCTCAGCAGGGAAAGGACACAAATTTGTGTCTCCTTTGCTGATGTCTGAAACAGAGAAAAGGAGATAAATCTGAAGGACCTGTGTTCAGGACTTATAGATGTTTATTCTGTGAGAGTTTTGAAGTCTTTCAGAGGTGATTTTCTATTAAATTAGTAATAGTATATATATAAAGGGGGCTTATAAGAAAGATGGGGACAGAATTTTTAGTAGCACAAGGGGTAATGGTTTTAAACTGAAAGAGGGTAGATTTATATTAGGTATAAAGAATAATTTTTTTATGATGAGGGTGGTGAAACACTAGAACAGGTTGCACAGAGAGCTAGTAGATGCCCCATCTCTGGAAATATTCAAGGTCAGTTTGGATGGGGCTTTGGGCAACCTGATCTAGTTGAAGATGTCCCAGCTTATTGCAGGGGGGTTGGACTAGATGATCTTTAAAGGTCATTCCAACCCAAACCGTTCCATGATTCTATGATTCTATGATAAAGTGGAGAAAGGTTCTGGCTGTGATGGTGTTTTGAACTCTAAGCCAAACTATTCCTAAAAGTGTCTGGAAAGCAAAAGCTGGACCCTGGGCATCCATCTGGCAAATCAGAGGGAAAGCTGTTAAAAGATTTCCCGTATTCTGAGAGACAGAAGATGCTGCGAACTGATTTAATTGTCAGTGCTACCAGCATTCTCGCTGAGAACTGGAACAGCTGGCAGCAAGATCAGGTCAACCAGGAACCTCTGGTGTGAGTGTTTGGTGGAAGGAGGTCAGACAAGAGGGTCCATGGTGGCTTGCTTGAGTCCTTACTGCTCCCCAAGGGTTAACAATCCCAGTGGGTGAGTTATGTGCTACTGCAGGAGGAAAAAAGCAATTGTTCAAGATATAATCTCTGTTGTCTATACAGTGAGTACAGTTTATGATAGATGTCTTTCAGAGGAAAATCTAATCTAAAGGTTTAGGTCTAATCTAAAAGAGGTTTAGATTGGATATTAGGAAAAATTTCTTCACTGTAAGAGTTGCAATCATTGCAACAGGCTGGCCAGGGGAGTGGTTGAGTCACCATCCCTGGAGGTATTTAAAAGACGTGTAGAAGTGGTGCTTGGGGACATGGTTTAGTGGTGGATTTGGCAGTGTTAACAGTTGGACTTGATGATAAAGGTCTTTTCCAATCAAAAGGATTCTATGATTCTATGCCTAACTTTAGAAGCCAAAATGAGGTGAAATGAATGCCACCTATAAAGGTGAAATATTTGCCAAAGAAAACAGGAAATAAAAAGCAACACATTAATCTAACATAGCCTATAATATAGAAAGTGATTGGGATACAGAGCTAAGTTCTGGCTTCTGGCTTCATTTATGGAAATGAACTTGTATCCACTTACATTGGACATGATTATAGCTCCCACTGTCTAGATTAACCAGCCCCCAGGTCTCACATACCTAATGTGTCCAAAGTTCAGATCCACTCAGCCTTTCCTGACATTTGAAATAGCAATTTGAGGCTTCAATTCTTTCTATCCTTCTTCATTCACAATTGCTAAATTCTAATTACATTTTTTATTCAAGCAGCAGGCCAGTGAATCTATTAAGCCTGAAGGATTTTTCCTTTTTTTTTTTTTTTTTTTTTTTTTTAAAAGGAGAGAGTAAAGAGGTCTCAAAAAAGCTTAAAACTTCTGATTAAAGATATCAGAAGAAACGTCTGTTGATTTGTGGTTGGTTCACCTTGCTGGGGGCCAGGTGCCCACCAGAGCCGCTCTATCACTCCCCTCATTCATTAGACAGGGGGGAAAAAGTATAACAAGAAGCTTTACGGGTTGAGATAAGGACAGGGAGAGATCACTCACTTATTATCATCACGAACAAAACAGACTGAACTTAGAGAGGAAATTCATCTAATTTATTCCCAAACAGAACAGAGTAGAGGAATGAGAAATAAAATCA